>JH720317.1:571812-732967 GCA_000231825.2 Tetrahymena elliotti 4EA
TTTTTTTTAATTTTTAATTTTTTCTGGGGAGGTAAAAATGATGAGATTTTATAAATATTTTTTTATTATGATCAAGGTATTTCACACAGAATTTGTTGAAGTTTATGGTTAAAAGTTTACGACTTTAAATTTTTATAGTACAAATAATGGATTAGGATAGACTAATTTAATTTATATATAATTTAAACCATCGGTTTTAATTTCCGTGACAGATTCTCTTATTATTGAATTCAATACTTAAAGTTTGGATTCTATCAATCTTTTTGATTCCGATTTGGGATTAGGTTTACTAAGTTACACATAATTAAATGCAGATTTTGTGTAAGGAATTACTAGTGGTAAATGCAGGTTATATAATGGTTATTAAGCTAATGGAGTAGCAGCAAGAGTAGTATGTACTGAGTTTAGCAACTCTATTTCAACATCAACAACTGCAGGAATATTCTTTTAAATTACAAATCCTAGTACAGTACCTGAAGATACTTATATTCCAATATTTATATATTCAATTGCTTAAACTATAAATGGTGAATTTAAGAAAGGTAACTGGTAAATAATTGAATAGTAATATATAATAAAATCATCAGCCGTCTCTGTTTCAGGAACAAATGTAATTCCTACCAGGTCTAATTTAGCTATGGGTGCCTCTAATGTATAATTAACTTTTAATGTACCAACAGCTTTTTCTGTTTCGGATATCCTTATTATTACAGTCAATGAATTGTGGATTCCTGCTACTGCTTCATCAACAGTAGATTAGAGTCAAGTTTTTTGCACATCAGGAAACATGTTCCTTTTAGTAAATAATAAAATTTTTGCTTGTCAGTTCACAAGTGCAGTTTCTTCAGGAACAGATATCATCTTTAAAGGGTAAGTAACAAATTTCTATTTCTCCAACCCTTACACTATTTTATCAAATACTCAACTTACATTTAGTGCATATGCCTCTTTCATCAGCAATAAATCTACCTCTACAGTTAAAATTGCATGCAATCCAATGTCTTAGTTAACTGCATACTAAGCTTCTGCAACAGATGTTTTAATCCCTACTCCAACATTTATTCCAACTAAAACTATATCTTAATATGTTGATGTTCTTTTTGAAATATAGTCAATACTTTTGAGCAAGGTAACATATATAGAACTCACTCACAGCTTAACAGGAGTTACTTTAGATCCAAACAAAACAGAATGTTTAATGGCACCAAATTCAGATATCGAAATAGTTTAATGCTATTAAGATGGAACAAGCTTTTTGCTAACTATTAAACCTTACAGCAATGATTCACTAAAAAAGATAAGATTTATCACAAGAAACAAACCTCTGAAACTTCCAAATTCTTCATCTGCTATTAACTATTAACCAGTAGCTAAATTTAAAGATGCTAATAATAACTTTTTATTCTAATCAAATGTAGTTTTATAAAGTTATTCTGCTTTTTCTGATCCAACTCCAAATTAGCCAAATGTTATTACAAGTTTCACTGCTTTTGATGCAGATGTTCTAGATAAAAATCCAGAAACAAGGTATTTTGATTAAGAACCTTTCTCATAAGGAGACCCTGGTTATGGTCCTTTAGTATTTAAATTTTGCCCTTAAGAAAATATCCCAGTAGGTTAGACTATAGATTTTATTTTTTCAAGCAAACTAACTATGCTAGATACAACTAATTGGGGTACTGGAACTTTAATAGGAGGAACAGAAATATATTAGAATAAACTATTTTGCAAAATAAATGGAAAAATATAGACATCTTGCATTTTTGATTCAACAGGCAAAATATCAATTACTGTAGCACAAGCATTATCATAATAAACTTATAATTTTTACTTAGACACAACGAATTAATAGTCATACCCAAATTCACATGGTATTTATTTTCTTATTTAAATTTAAAAATTTAAATATTTTTGTCATAAAAAATAGGATTCAAATGGAATTAGTCATCTAATTCAGATTTAAATATAATGTAAGTTTAAATAAATACAGCAAATAAAAAATATAAATCTGATTTGAATTACTTCGCTATTAATTAACCCTACAAATTTAAAGCATTAATATCTACCACAACTATCTCCTATGCACACAAAGTAGCTGCATAAAAAAATATGCTAACTCTTAACTTGAAATATGACTCATCAGTAAATTAGCCAACTATGATTATTGTTGAATTTGAATCTTATTCTTAATCTGATACTCCAATTTAATTATATAATTAAGATACTATGCATGGATTAAAAGATGGGGACTTATTCCCTTGTTCTGGTGGTACAGGATCTACTCCTATCACTTGCTGGATTTAACCTGGTTCTTATGATTCTACATCTAAAATTTCAAAGCCAATAAGAATATTTATAAAAGATTTTACAGGTAAAGATGGAATATTCTATTTATTTATAGAAAATCCTTAGTAAGATGGCTATGATTTAAGAATTAGAATAAGGTCTATTGAAGGTACAGATATGAATATTTTGTAAGGAACTTATGAAGATTATTAGCTATTTAGAACTGTTGTTAATGCAGATAACTCACCACCTGTATCCTAAACTATTTCTGTAGATAAAAAATACCCAGAATAAGCAACATACACTCTCCCCATATAAAATACTTCAGGGCAAGTATTTGTTTACTCCCTTGTAGCTGTTACAGATTGTACTTTTCCCAACTTATCTTCACAAAGTGATATGATTTACTACTATAATATAGTAGATGGGTAAATATATCTTGTTAGATTTACAACAACAGCATTAAATAATGCTGCATCTTTTTAGATTTCAAGCATATTTTGCAATCCTACAACATTCACTTACTACGAAGCATCCTAATCAGCATAAAATTCTTTAAAAGTTAATACTGGATCTCTTTTACTAGCAGATATTAATAATAATGCTGCTACTAATTATTTTACAATTGTTTCTTAATATACCAACCTTTTCCCTGCACAAAATTATGATAACACTGCTGGTGTATTGACCTTTAAGAGTTCAACAGATATTTCTATTTTAAATGGATTAAAATTTAAAATAACCTTTTAAGTCGGTATTAAATTAATTGGGTGTGCAGTAAGAAATGGCTTATACTAAGGGAATGTTGATATTTCTTTTGCATGTGAATGCTCAGTAACTTCTGAAACATAATTTGAAATATCTGGTTTCACTGATATTAAAGGATCCAAAAATATTGAAATTCTTTTGAATTATGATGTTACTACTATTTCAGATAATAAGGTTACAATCAACTTAAATTCAGATTAATATATTATAGCTAGTTAGGATTTAGCAATCACTCTTCCTACCATAAATAACTAACTCGGTTCAAACTCTCTGAATATTTAAAGAACAATGGATAATAAATATTTAATGCAAATCTCACTTAATCCTAATCCTTCTTCCCTCTAATTAGATAGTACCCATTCCACCTTAACTATTGATATTACTTTAAATAGTGAATATTAAACAAATACCTTTGGAATTTTCAAATGCACTTTAGTAACAATAGATGATAGTTCTACTAATTAATTTACTTTAAATACAGCTTTACCTATCTCTGGTACTGGAGGTCATATATCTATTTAATTTTCAGCAGCAACAACCACTTAAGATTGGTCTGATAATTTAAAATTTACTCTCACCTTAGAATAATTAGATTTCACATAAACTCTACCTTTTTATCATATATCATAATATCTAAATGTATTAGTCAGTGCTTAAACTGATTTTCCATCATCACAATTTTAGTCTTATCTACTAGGTGTAATTTAATCAATTGATGGAAATTTATTTTCTAGTGTTCAAGTAAATTCTCTTTCTGGAGAACTAAATAGTTTAACTGAGATCTAAATATCAGGTTCCTCATCTTAAACTATTTCCAATTCTAACAAAGAGTTTATAGTCTTAGAATTTGACTGGTCAGATGATATGGTATCATAAATATCATCTTCTAATTTAAATGCATAAATTGATTGCTTGGTTGTAGTTGATGCTAATGTTTAATCTACTTCTTCATGCTTCCGCCATTATAAAAGAACTAATTATAGTAACATTTTATTCATTCAATTAAACAAATTATGAAAACATTAGATTTATTAATTTTTATTTTTCAATAAAATTTTATTAGATTCTGTCACTCTTTATAACTCTATTATTTCAGTAAGGGGTTTTGATTTGTCGGATACATAAACTTTAAAAATATTTATTCCTCAAATAATCACTCCAACAAACCCTAGTCCTTGGAATTTATATATTTACAAGTTTTCAGATGCTATTATAAAACTTAATTAAAGTCAAACAGCAGTTTTATTCAAGAATTTAGTATCAAATTTTCAACCTAGTGCAGGTGTTTAATCTTAAATTTCTCTGACATTGGATAATGTTTCACTACAAATAGGAGTCGCAGCTCCTTAACTAAATTTTAATGGAGGATTTTTAAATCAAGATAATATTTACATAAGTATGCCTAAGTAGAGCAGTTCTTTAAACTTACTAACTTCTGTTGCATGTGGATCAGATGATTTTAATACATGCAGAGTTTATGGATCTGTTTAAAATATCTTTATATTCTAATTTTAAAATCCATCTGCAACAAAAGCTGTTACTTTATCAAATATTCTTAATTCTATTTCTTATGATTTATACAATAATTTATATACATTTTAAGTCTTTTTATACAGGGGCTTTTAGTAGATGAATTATAATTCTTAAGTTCAATTCTCATCTATAACTTTTAGCAATTAAAATTCTATTACAGCATAACAAGTTTATCCAATTTTATTCCCTATTTCTTAGAATTTTTTAACATATCTTTAACTCAAAATTGTAGCACCTTAAGATTTAACTTCAAACGGATAAATAATTATTGAAAATACTCCAGTGAATTTAGATTTAAAAGCTTGTCGTGGGTCTTCAAATACTAATCAGTTTTCTTGTTCTATTTCTTCAAGTGTAATGACACTTAAACTCACTTAAAAAATTGTAAAAAATACAGAAATTAGAATCCTGTTTTCTGGTGTTGTAAAAGATAATTTAAATTTAAAATTTTCTGTAAAATATTATAGTTCATATACAAGTGCAACATCATATGTATAAATTGGAATAGATAGTTTAGAAATTATTAACAGTACAGGTACTCCTTTAAGTTAAAATTAAAATATAATAAACTGCTTTTAGATGCTTTCTTTCTATCCTATTACAATACCATCTGATTTAACAAAATAGGCTCCAATCCGTGTAAGATTTTAATCCTCAGTTGATATAAACACTTCTTTTACTGGATTAATTGTCTATTTCATTATGACTTAAAAATTTATAGACTCTTAATACACTTCAGGCATTATAACACAAGATGCATACTGTACTTATAAACAAATAAATAATGATGGTACATTTTCTTTTGTATCTACTCAAATTTGTTAAATGATATATTAAAGTACTTTCACTTATGTTACTGCTTTATAACCAATCAAAGGTACTCAAGCTGACTCTATATTTTTGTAAAACACATAATATGAATTAATAATAAGTTCTCAAATTCGAACTAGTACTCCTGGTTTATCTTTATCATCAACATCAAATAATTTATAAGTGCTAACGGGATTACTAATCAATTGCTCTAATAAATTATATGGGGAATCTACTACTCCTTTTATTGTTCAAAAAATTTCTTCTTAAATAAATAAGCTTTACTACACATCGAAGTCTAAAGACAGTAATACTAGCATTTACTTATCTATTAATAGTTTGAGTACTATTTCATATCCTTCTGAATATATGGAAGTAGTTATTCCAGGAGATGCTAATACTCAATTTTTAACACTTAGTCAAGGTATATAGTTTTAATAAATTTACAAAATAACTTCAAAAGATTAATTTATTTCATTTTGAAAAAAGTGAATTTTTATAATTTTAATTTTACTTAAATTTAAATAAATTTTTGAATTTATTTTATTTATCAAATAAAGGTTAATAACTCCCATGTGATCTGTAATCAGCTTCATCTCCTGCTAGTTTTTTGAAACCTTTTTGTGTTGTAGATAAAAGAGGATATGATATGGTTATTAAAATACTATCTGTTGCTTCTTTATCAAACGGTTAAATATAAATAGCAATAGATGATATTACTCTTAAAACTGGAGCAGATTTATTTAACTTTGAGCTAATTTTTAACTCTGTAGCTTATGATACTACTTCAGTTTCAAGTCAGCCTCGCTTCTATAATAATAATAGAAAAGTAATCAATTATTTGTTTTAAGTTGGAACTACTAATACTCCAATATAATCTACTTTAATTATGTCTCTGTCTAATTAATAATTTGGAAGTACAAGTGCATAACTTTCATTTTCACCTCAAACTATCATATTAGGGTAAAATATTTAATAACTAAAATCAAATTTTTAAAAATTAATTTATATAAATTAGAACATCTATTTCTGATAAAGTTTAAATCAAAGTAAATAATGGTATGTTTGCCTTAGCATAAAATTAAATTTCTTCTTCAAATGCAGCTAATTATAAAGACTATAGTACTAATGCCTTTAAATTTCTTTGGGTAAATTCAAAAACACAATCATTCTATGGATATAGAAACTCAGCTTCTTGTTAGCCATCAATAACTAATTTAAAGGTACCAAGTATAAATGATAAAACTGCTTTTGAGACCTCTCCTACTGTAACTTATTATTGGTATGTAAACAACATAAATACTAAAATTTGGAATGCTTAAATTGCCACTACTTTTGATACAACTAATTTTAGTTAATAAACAACTAAATTTACAATCACAACTTCTACCTTATCTACTTTGATAACAAATGGAAGCACTTCTTGGCTAACTATATCACTGCAATATTCTCTACAAAGCTCAATTTTTTCTGCTTTAAATAATTCTCAACGCTCTTAAATTACTCTTACAAAAATATAAGGAATAAGCTCTTTTTAGGAGTGCTTATTTGTTTAAGGAACAGGCATAACTTCTTATGTACTTCCTTGTGAAGTATCTTCATTAGATTCAATAAAAATTTCTTTTGACTCCTCAATCACAGTTACTTCTTCCTCAATTTGGAATGTTTATGTTCGTGCTATAGTGTCATCTTAAACTTTCTAATTTAACTTTAAAATGTAATAATATGCTGATTTTAGAGTTTCCTCATAAAATATTGACGTATGGGTGTTTAATTCAGTCGCTAACAATATTATGCAATATGATTCAACCTATTAACCCTTTAATTAAGTTGCTGCATCACTTTAGAAGTACTTCAAAAATTATTATGAAAGATAAATTTATAATATAGCTCCTGGACTAAATTTTTTAAAAGAAGGTAACTTCTAATTTTTACCAGATTAATAAATAAATTCTGGAAGTAATATTAGCATAAAATTCTTAAATTATGCAAAGCCTATTATTGACCCTCAATCTAAAAAGTTATTCTGTGTAATCTAGAAATACATATCTTAATATTCATATGGATTTGGCAGAAAGGTAGATTGCTCTCATAATAATGGTGAGTTCATAATTACAGCTCCTTAAAATAACATCTCAGCTAACACACTTCTGATTACAGGTAATTAAAAATATAATATTTTTTTATTTAGATATTAAATTTTGAAAAAAATAAATTAATTTTTATCAAATAGTGAGATTAGATGTCAGTGAATCTGGTACTTTTAATACTGTTGATCCATCTCCTTAAAGATAAGAAATTTAGATTACTTAAAATTCAAAGATTAATATTGAAGTGCTTTAATTAAAAAATTCTTTCTCAAGTATTACTTATACTCAATATTCAAACACTGCAAATTAGTGGGATTATCTTGAATTAAAACTTAAATTGAAAAATTTATTACCCTAAAATACACCATCATAAGAATCAGTAATATATTTATAGTTCCCCACAGGAATATATCCAGATGACATTGGTTTAAAATCTCTCTATCTTTTAGATTCTATAAATTTCTAGAATGGCTAATAACATGATTTTAAAGCAGATTCTAATCTTTCTTCAGCATTCTCCAATGCAATCTTAGGTTATTCAACTAAGTTCTAAGGATTTAAGTTTGCAATATCTGGTTTTACTGCTGATCTTTCTACAGCAACACAAATGCTTATTAAGATTCCCCTTATTAAAAATGGTGCAAAAGATACTTAAATAATGCTAAAAATTAGCACTCAAACATGGAGTTCTGCAAACAAAAAATACCCAATTACCTAGAATGAAATTATAATCATTAAAAATTCTGTATTTACAGACACTACATCTGTCAATACATGTGCTTTATAAGTCATACCAAATGGATCTATTCAATCAACAGGTTCTATTGAATTAAAAGGAAGTAACATTGGATCAATATTGACTGCTACAGGTGTTCTAATTTTAAAGCCTACTTAAAATTTTAAAGGATACAATTAGGATTATTGGTCTTCTGTACTTATTAGTGGAGTAACTATAGAATAATACTCATAGTCTTAAGTAGTAGTTTTAAAATTTGCTAATCCTCTTTCAAGCAGTTTTGATATTACAGCTAATGGTTTTACTACCAGTAATGAGTAGCTTAAATTCTAATTTTCATTTTTGGCTGCTTCATCTGATTAGGTGACTAAAAGTTTTTGTGATTTGTCAGCAATTTAATCTTAGTTTAGTTCCTATACATTACCTATCTCTGGTACTCCTACTGTTACTGTATTAGATCCTAATTCTAACAACAAGAATAGCTATAGTATAGTAAACTTATCTTTTAAAGTAAGAAAATTACCTTCTGGTTCTATTATTACAATAACTGTTGGAAATTAAGGTATTTTCAGTAATCATTTTATTCATGCAATTTACTCTTTAAAAGGAACTCCTACTGTTTAAACTCCTCTATAAACTTGGACTAATAAAGATATATCTATTAATCCAACAGCTGATAATAGCTAAGTATAAATATCTGGTTTTAGCGAGATAGCTAGTGGATCAGATATAGTAATATTGTTGGGTATCAAAACTTAATACACTGCAACAGGAACTTATGATTTTGATTACAAGGTAAAATACATAAGATTATTCATAATTTATATTATTTTTAAATATTTAAGTCTGTAGGACCTAATGGAGGAGACATTGAAAAATTTAAAATTGGAACTGTCACAATAAATACTTCTAATCCAATATAAGAATTTATTACAAATTTTTAATTTTAGAAATATATTTAACCAGGAAATTGGGGACCTTTAATGATATAATATTAATTGAGAAATATAGATATAAATTATGTAAATAGCAATGCAAATCTTTAACTTACTGTGCCATCAGATTTTACCCTGGCCACAGGAGGTGTTTAAAATATTAGATATCAGAAAACAAACACAATAATTTGGGTATTTTTTATTTTCATAAATATTAAAATTAATTAATTTTAAATAAAAGACAAACTCAATATTTTCTACATTATCTACAAGTCCTATAACTATTAAACCTCCCAACACTCCATTTGATATGATTCATAATATCGAATATAATATGCTCATAGAAACTAAAATGTCAACAGGAAATAATAATGGTTGGAAATATCCTAATGATTTTGGATACTACAAATTTGAGTTATAAGCATTTACCAATGCACCATCAACTTTACCTTAAGAAATAGGATATGATTACTTCTTAGTCGCTCCTCAACCTGATAAAAAGCTTATAGAATTTTAACCATTAAACAGATAAGCAGGTCACTTCAATATATTCAGATTCAAATTACAATTAACTGTTTCTGTTGCTGATGGAGATGAAATATGGATAGAATTTTAAACAAATAATGGTAATTACAATGATCTTGGTTCATTCCTAAATAATTAAAAATCATTTGCTAACGATTTAGGTAAAAATTAGTTAATATTTTTAAATACTTTTATATTGAAAAATTTTAATTTCAAAAGGTACTGGAGCAATAAATAAAATTCTTGATTGTGTTGAAGCAGGTAATGCTAATCTAATATCAGATTCTAAATTATTTTGTGATGTGCTTTACCATGGAGATGATACAAAAGCTCCTCCTAATGAAGTACCTGCAATAGTGAGAATCAAAATAAAAAAATCTATAGCTTCAAGTTAAACTGTTGAGTTTTTTGTCGGTGGAGTTAGGAATCCTATTTACAATAATAGAAGATCAGTTGTGACAGTAAGCTTGAGAAAAACAGCGATATAAAGTGGATTTACTTTTGCAAGAAAAGTTCCTTTCTAAATTAGCCCTGGGGAATTCACAACTACCTCATCTACCTCATTTTTTAACACTGCTTCTCCAACTCCAGAAATTATTTACCTAACATAATAACCAACACCTTCAATCAATACATATATTACTCAATTTTCTGCTAGTGGCCATGTTTGGGATACTTTACAAACTCATACATGGAATATATATTCTCCTACTGCTATGTAAAGCAATGATTGGATTCTTGTAATTTATACTCTTGCCAATAATTCTAATATGTCTAAACTTTGTGAGCCTGTTTCTCAATGCTATGTGTTCCCTTCACTAGGCTGGGTTATTATGAAGTATTCTGGAACTTCAACAAAATATTAGACCTTCACTTTAACTAAAATGAATAATGCACTTTACAGATATGCAGGTGAATTCAAAGTTGAACACTGGAAAAATACAGGAGAGCTATTAACAGCTTATAAAACAGCTGGTCTAGCTTATGATTTTGATACAACAGGAATATCTATTGCTATTCGCCCAACATTAACTCCATAAGATATTAATATATAAAAATATTGGCTAACTGATTTTTGGAATATTGCTTAATTTAATATTACTGGAATTTGGAAATATAAAAATATAAGATCATTTTGGGTATATAAGCCTGATGCTTTGGCTTATTTTGATACAGCCAAAAAGTATTGTAATGCTACTATATCAGTACCTAATAATTAAAGAAATCCATATCCTTGGCGTATGAACTGCTAAATTTATGATTAAAACAGATTATATTTTGAAGCAACGACTGATATTGATGTAAGCCTTGACTTATCTTCATATGTTATTTCTTTGTTTACTGATATATTTATAGCAGAATTTACTCCAGCAGCTCTTACTGATCCATTTATTATTTATAGTAGTGTTTTAGATATTACTTCAGATAATCAAGATTATGGTGTTACTAGGACTTCTATAAGCATAAATGTTTCGCCCTACTTATAACCAGATTTGAGAAAGATTACTTTCAATTAAGATCCTTTTATGGATAGTATAGCAAAAGCTGGGGATTTAGTTGAATTTTACATGCTTTTGTAGCCAATGACACCACTTTCTTAGAATAGAATAGATACTATGGTGTTTAGAATACCTAATGAATTTAATTATCCTGCTATTAAAAGTTTAGATAATTGCTCTTTAGTAGGTAAAATATCAACTCCTGTTTCATAATGTAATTTGTAGAGAACTTAGGGCTATTCATATGTAACTGTAATTCCAGATATCTCTTATGACAATTCTGTTAAGATCATAAGTTTAACAGATTCAAATGTTGCTTAATTATTCTAAACTCCTTCACTTCCTGGTAATCAATACAATATTACAGTTTACTTATATTCAAATAATGTTTTGCTTGAGCATCAAACTATCAATATTACTAGAATTTTAGGTTATCCTTGGACTGTTAATAGTGTTAAAATGATAAGTCATTTAGATTCTCTTTAGAATAATTTATTCTATTTCTAAGCTTAATTAGGCTCTTAAAATATCATGCCAGGTTATGACACTCCTGCTGCTACTATGTATACATCGTTAGAATTTTCATTTGATAATAATGTAAATTAATTCTTGCAAGATCTAGGGACAGGACTCTAAACTGGATCTGAGATACCATGCCTTGGTGGTGCTACTCTGACAACTTATGTTAAGAAAAAACTTACTTGTATTCTGTCTGTGGGAACTGGTGCTTAAAACACTCCTAAAATAAATGTTTTTGGATATGATTTGATCCCTGCTGGAACAGTCATAAATATGTATTTTCCAACTATTTAAAATGTGGCAGAAACAATTACTCTAAAAACAAATACATATACAGGTGTTCGTATTTATTACAAATGGATAAATTATAGTGCCTTATTCTATGAACCTTATGTAATTTTTCTTAAACTTTTCTTTTTAATTCTATCTAAAATAAATTAATTTTAATAAATAGTCTGTTGAAGTAAAGCCTACCACAGCTGTTAATAACTTGAATCCAACTACAGCAACTGCTACAGCAACTACCCTAAATAATTTAGTGGGACAAACAAGAGATTATTAATTCAGTTTCTCTTTAGTAGGAAATTTAGCAACAACAGATTACCTAATATTTAATTTCCCTTAATACTATTTTGATTAAAATGCTGATTATTCCTCTGTTAGTTGTACAGGGTATATAGTTTTAATCTTTAGAGTTTCAAATCAAATATTCTTATAGCCATAAACTTAGCAATCTGGAACGATAAATGTAGTTATTTAAGGATTGATTAACCCATCATATAGTTAAAATGTTCCAGTAACAATATAAGGCTACTAATTTTCTGGATTAAAAATGGTTAAGTAGATTAACTACCAAATTAATTAAGATCTTAGTTCACCTATTTTACCTTGTAATAAATTCACATCTGCTTTTGTAGTTTCCGACTCAATCACAGGTGGTTAAAATGGAGCTACTTTTACTGTTACTTTTGTGACTGGACACCATATTCCACCAAAAACTGGAGCTCTTAGTGTTTACTTACCAAGTGGTTACCCATATAACTTGTATGATATGTAAACTAAGTGTATATTAGTTGGATTCGAAGAAGGTGTGTCTTGCTTGATTGGTTCTGCTACACGTATGGATATTTTCTTGAATGGAATTACACTAAATCCTACTTTAAAATATTAAATTATCATGAAAAATATTAATACCTTTGTTGCTCCTTCTATTCCATTCAATATGATAATTAAATCTTATTTTAATAGTAATATTTACTTATAGTAAATAATTTGCGAGTAGACTATTCCCTATCCATCATTTAGTTAAAATCAAATAGGAAGCTGTATTATGATTGTAAACTCTTCTGTGCTGAATATTAATGCTTTGTCAATATATACTTTTAAATTCTAATGTTAGAATATTGTCAGGGTTAATACCTTTATAGATATTGTTATTCCTGTTTAATACTAGGTCACAAATACTTTAGGATCTTCTTTATAATGCTTTAGTAACTAACCATCTACTCTTAGCTCTTCATCTTGCACCTTCCTATAGAGTAACTTGCAATATATAATCAGAACAAATGTATAATCAATTAGTTCTCAAAATCTTTTCTCATTTTCAGTCTATATCAACAATCCTAAAGAAATTAATTAAAACGGTTATACTTTTTCAGCTAACTTATACAGTTTTTCAGTTCTTTATGCATAAGCTACTATGCAAAATTCTCCAATATTACTAAAACAATCAGTATTCCCTCTTAATCCTAACATTTAAGCATAAGCAGCTTTAACTAATATCCCCAAGAATGCTGGCTAGTAGTCCACTTATGTCTTCACTTTACCACCATCTCTTTAGTTAACCTCTTCTACCCAAGTAGATTAAATATAAATTTAATTTCCTACTTTAGAGAATACTTTTGCTTCTACATTAGGTAGTAATATTGAATGTGGTGTCTATTTATCTAAATTATATGATGTAAGCTTCTTAACTTATGCTGGTTTACTATAAATGACTCATGGTAGAAACAGTTCTTTGTACACCTACACAAACCTTCAATGTAGAATTATTGCTGAATACACCATATAAATAGACACATCAAAAGTTATTTATCCATTAAAATCCATACCAAGCATTTTACAAAATATTGATTCTCTTTGGTAGCACTTGATTATTAGAAATGTAAATAACCCTCTTAAATATAATCCAAATGGAAAATTCTAAATTACATATTTCTTAGGTAACACCATCTAATAATAACTTATCAAAAATTTTGTTTACTACATCACCAAAGGCCCTTAATTTATGAAAGTTTCAAGTGCATAAGCTTTAGATAATAATATTAGGATGTACTCTAAATATATTTTCGATTTATATACTTAGTATCCTCTTCCAGGTAACCCTTTAGTTGGTATAAGCTTAACATTACCTCCAATTTACCAAACTGTTGCCTCACTTTATACTAGTCCTCTTAACAGCTGCTAGATACTCTCAAAGTAAAATTAAAATTATTAACAAAAAATCAACTGTGATATATATGGCCTGGAAGTTTTAGCAGAAAAAGCAGAATTGATATCTCTTAATTCTACATAAAATGTTAGTTTAGCTTTTGATTCTTTGATTAACCCAAATTTGAAATACTCTTGCTAATTAAATGACATTAACTAATTCATTTTCAAGATAATAGATTGGAATTCAGGTGACATCTTGTTTGTAACTTCTCCCAGTATAGATGATAAAAATTGTATTTCATTTGTTAAGAACTATTTTGACATAGATATTTCTGGTCCTCTTATAGTAAATCCAGGCTTGTCATATATATACAATATTATACTTGAAAAATCTGCAGACAGTTTAATAATTGTCCCTAATTCTCCTTCGGGATCTATTTTATTTGATCCAGAAACTATAGATATGAGTAACTTTGTTTCTACTTAAGCAAGCTTTAGAATTAAGTACCGCTCTGATATATTACCCTCTAATTATGTGATTACTTTTACTTTACAATAAAAATAGTTTAATTAAACTGAAACTCTTGTTCTTCCCCCTACATTTTACTTCCCTGTATTGCCCTTAAATATTAAGGTTGTAGATTTTGATAGCACAACCTAACCTACTATCAAAGTGGAGAATCTATCATCTGATTCTATTGGCTATCCTATTCGTATACCTGTTACACTTTCTGCAGCTCCTGCAAGTGCCCTTTACCTATCAATAAATGTGGTAGAGAGCATATATAGCTCCTTGATTATTATTAATCCTCCTCTACTTCAAATCATGCCAGGGGTAACCTCAGCATATTTTACTATATAGATTAATACAGCCACTGTTCCTTAAGTCCATGCTACTCTGAGCTTTTCTTTAACATCCTACTATACTATAATTCATTAGTTAGTCTATACCACAAAGTATATTTCTTTCTCTGTAAATAAAAGTTCTTCAAAGAACTATCTTATCTTGAATATCTTATAGAGTTTCATTTATTTTGATACTGATGCTACTCAAGCTGGTTAAAGTGTTATAAGTACAGCTGTATAGACAAAATAAAACTTTTTAGCAATTTAATAACTCACTCCTAAGATTATGAATTCTCAAGTTTTATCAACAGAAGCTAATTCAGCAAACTTTAAAATATTCGCTTCTCAGGTTTCTATTTTAACTTATGTCTATTCTTTATATGGATATCCTAGTCCGAAGGATATTTCCGTCATATAGAAAAAAACTTATTAATATGCCTTAGGGTATGGAGAATTACCTATTCCTTAAATTATAACTTCAGCCTCTATTGTCGATCACTTGGTATAATTTAAAATTAATTCTCTCTAAGGTTAAACTAATTATCAGATATACTTCTACGTATGGAATGAATTTGGCTCATCTGAAATTTAATTAATGACCTTTAAGACAGCTCATCTTTCTTATGGATCCAAAATTAGAATACCTTTAAAAACAATTACTCCTGTATCAGATATAATAGTAGCTCTTTCAAAATCCTTGTAAATTAGCTAATCACGCATTATATCTACTACTGATTTAAGTAAAATTTAACAAAAGGAAGACTCATTCAATGCTGATATTATGCTTAAATCATCAATATATTATACATTTGTTTTAGCTCCTAATGCTGCAGATGACTCAGTCAAGACCTCTACTCTAGTTGATTTATTGTAAAATGATGAAAGAACTAGAAGCTAGCTTGATTAAATTTTACCTTAATTTGATATGTTTTCTAAAATTTACAACCAATAGATTATAACATCTATCCCTAAGGTTGATATCAACCCTTATCCAGTTAAAATAAATTTCAATAATGCTACATTTAGCCTTAGGCTCTGGGATTAAGGCTATGTATATGCAGTTGTTCTGGAAGAAATCGATGTAACTGAAGGTAATACACCTGTATCAATTTAAATCTTTAATGGAGTAGATAAGTTTAATTTACCAATCAATGAATATAAAATCTATCAAGGATCAACTGACTCTAATGGATATGTAACCATTTTTGTAGATGATTTAAGGGATGGCACAACTTACAATCTTTTAATAACTATCAGTAGTTAATTGCCCTACTAACCTTTGAACTTACTTGATGATTAAAATATAATTAAAGTTACTTTTGAAACTCCATTCAATCTTAGTAAATTTAATTTATTTCCCTATATTTTTATTATTTATTTTATTTTAATCAAAAAAAGATCTCGGAGATTATGATGAAAGACTTGAAGCAGTGTACATTGCAAACAAAAACTTAGCTGATGCATTATATAGATTTTTATATTGATTAAAATAATTTATATATTTAGTTTTTTCACATAAAGCTATATTCTAAATATTTTATGCTTAATAGAATAAATTTTAATTTCTTATTTTGGAAAAATATTACAAAATTCATTTAACATTTAATCATATTTTAATAATTAGTATTTACCTTCTCAATTTAGTTTTTGTATAAATAATAAATTAAAATATTTTATATACTGTAAAACCCCGTTGAGGTATTGCTTCGAGAATCGAGGTGATTCTCAAAAATAGATCCTCCAGATCAAACAAAATTATTATTTTTATTTTTTTTAATTCATTTCAAATAATTTATTAAACAATAAATAAAACTACCAAAATATGAACCAATTATTATTCTGGATTTTTAAATCCATAGGATTTTTTCAAATTTAAACAAATTGAATGAAAATATAATCCATATTGAATTTTTATAAATCCATATTTGTACCCAAATAATCCATGATGAATTTGAAATTTTAAAATAGAAAAAATAATTAATTAATCCATTAAATTCATAAAAAAATTTCTTCAATTCATTATTTATGATTTTTTATTTTTTACTTTATAATTTGTTCAGGTACTTTATGAGATTATTTCTACTTTTTTGTCTTCTTGGTAATCTGTTTAAAAACCATTATTTTCACTTTATCACTTTATCATTAGATAGAACCTATTTTTATTAATCTAAATAAATTTTTATTAATATTGAAGATTTAGATAATAATACCTTATTCCAAAATTTTTGATTTTAAACATTTTGACTTTGGATAAAAGCAATTAAAATGAGCACTTTTATCAAATAAAATATTGAAACTCATTAGCTTTTAACAATCACATACTTTGATATCAAATTATAAAAAACTGATTCTTCTAAATAGTGAGTGGAGTATAATTTTTGTTCTTTATTTAACTTGGAAATCCTATCTTTCTTTTCTTATTTTTCTTCTTCTTCTTCATTATCATCAGAAGATTAATCAAAGTCATATAATTACTTTTGAATCAAATTAGGTTTTGTAAGGTCATAGTCAAATTCATAGTTATCTACGAAATCACTATAAATTAAATTTTTATCATCATCATCACTTAATGAATTATATACTTTCAAGAATATTTTAAGTGATTTAATTTTATTTTATTCTAACTGCAATATAATATTTGTACAAGCTTAAATTAGTTGGTCATTATTTTTATCTTATGTTTTTTTAAAATACTATTTTTCTAATAATTATTATTCAGCTTTGATCTTATTTTCATTTTCTTCTTCAGCTAGTTTTTTAATAATATAGTAAATAGGAGCTTTACGTGTCTTTATTACATTTGACAATTTAAACCATTTTTGCTCTAGAGAGCTATTTGTGTGTTAATTTAGAGGATTAGAGGCTTCGTTGATATAATTTTAATAGTTATTATTTTTGCTAAATTTAGAATTCTCATTAAAATACAATCTCTTTATTTTAACAAAAAATTACTTAATTGCATTTAGTTCATTCTGGTTCTGGTTAAAAGAGAATTGATTATCTTCTAATGTCTATTCATAAACAGTGTCTAAGAAATCAGTCTATTGCTTTCTATCTTTCAGGTGAAGACAAATTTTAAATTGCCATATGACTTATTTAGTACCAATAAAGATTTCTTTTCTATTTTGTGAAAAGTACAATTTGTAAATTAATTAAATATTTATTTTACCTATTTAAATCTCATTTGGCAGCATGTTACCAAATATTTTTAACCACTTGAAAGTAGCATGATACTATTTCTCCCTCAAATATCTTTTACCAGGAGTTTTATAAAGAGAGTTCTATGTCAATAATGGCCTTCTTTATTTTAATGGTTTATGAAGTCATTAATTCTACTTTTTCTTTTAAAGAGCTCAAAAGGATTTCATATGCATTTTATTCTTTTGTATTCATAAAAAAATAGCAGGCAAACTTGTTAGAATTGGTCTAAGGGTCTATCTATTATTCTTGGGTAAAGCGATTCTTTAATTTATTAAGCAATCTCAGTAAAGCTGCTAGGAGAAATATCATTATATTTATTAGCTCTTAGAAATTGATCAAAAAGTTTTCTATAAGAAATAAACAAATTCTATTTTTTATTACATTATGAATTACTAACTATTCATAAATAAAAAACTATTAATTTACCAATTCTATGTGATATTTTATTTTCTAAGCAATACTATTTTCTATTTTTGATTAGTATTATTTGACTTAATGGTCTGTTAATTTGCATTTGTGATCCTAAAGTTTATCATTTATCCTTCCCAAATATGGATCAACAGTGAATCAAACAACTACCTACAAAACATCTATAGAAATAATTTGCCTTTATTTGTTAGGTGATGTGATACATTTTAAAGGATATGTTCTGCCTTAATATGAGACATATTTTGGAGCATTATAAATATAATATAATGATTATTTATCTGCATCTTTATTGTGTACTTAATATTGTTATGAAACTATTATAGGATATTTTTGATCTTCTGAAACCTTTGGTTTTATAGTTTCTAGAAAACTTTATCTAATTATACTCATTTTCTGATTACGAACAAATAATCGTTTTTTTTTATTTTCTTAATCTAATAAATTTGAATAATCTTATATAAGTTTTGGAAGTGCTTATTGCTTAATTGCGTCAATTTAGTCTTTAGAAAACTAGTTAGGAATACTAATAGGCTTCATTTAATTAGGCTCAAAATACATTTAATTATTAAAATTTTATTTTGAAGAGTCTAAATATTTTTTAAATTAAATTAAATATGCTATTTCTTTCTCTGTTATCTTCTAATCAATTTTTAATTCCATAAACTTTTGTTTACTTTATCTATCGTTGGCTCATGTAGATCTCTATTTTATAAATTTTAATATGAGATATTATAAAATTCACTTAAAGATATCAATTCTTTTAAAATGTATGGTAAATTATCTAATATTTGCTTTCTTCTTCCATTTTTTGTATTATTTTTAAGTTTTTAAAATTATTTAAAAAAAAAATTTTTTTATTTTTAATTCAAGGAAGATAGCCTGAAATTATTTTTAAATATACTTTTCTCTATTATTTTGAAAAAACCTAAGAGAATTTTAAAAAAATAAAATATCATTTTCATTAATATGTTTTAAATTTTTAATAATCAACTATTTAAATCTCTTCTAATTTGACTAAAATTATTTTAGTTTTACTTTTATAAAATAATATTCTTTTAATTTCTAAAACTAATTTAATTCACTAAAATTTTTTGAAACAAAAAATTTGTTTAGGATAATTTGTTCTGAATGAAAATCAGCTAAATATGTTAATGTCTTTTAATAAATTTAAAAAATTAGTAATTATTTTATTCTCAAATAAAATGTACATTATTGTCATTATTAAATCATTAAGGAAGTTGAATCTGTAAATCAAATAAATTTTTGGTAAAAATCTAAACTTTGTGTTTTGTTTTCAAGTAATTAATAATTCTTCTAGTCTCTATTAATTCAATTTGATTATTCAAAGTTTTAAATATATAGCATGAAATTAGACTTTTAATGGAATAATTTTTATAAATTAGTTTAGAAAAAATTAAAAAACAAAAGAGAAATATAATTAATAATTATTTGTAATAAATTCATTTTATATTTTAATTAATAAAACAATATTTAGATATTTTGCTATTGTTGATATTTTAGATTAAATTACATTTTATTAAGTTAGCAATTTTCTTTTAATAATTATAAATTCATTAATGTTAAATGCCTTCTCAATTTATGTAGGAAAAATCAAACTAAAATTAATAAAATTCTACTTGATATTTTGAGGGAAGCAAAAAACATAAATATCTATCAACTAGAAAAATATAATAAAATCAATAGTAAATATGTCAAAGAATCTCTTAAAGAAAAACCATCAAACAAATAAATTATTTAATACATTTTTGAAAGAGTTGCCATTTTAGACATATAGATGAACAAATTGAACTATATGAAGAATGCTAAATAAATAGAAAGTTATAAATGAGATAGAATAGTAAAAACAGAATGAAGCAAATCTTAAATAGTGATATATCCTTGGATTTAAGTTGTTTTCATCCAATAATTAATTAGCGAATTATTTTCTTAAGGTATATTGATATTCATTATTGTTTAGATAATTAATTAATTCATTGACAGATATGGGGGGAGTGAGAGGAAAAAAACCAGCTAAAAAATTTGCAAACGATGATTATTTAAATTAACATTTTCAAAGAATAAATGAATAACAAAATTCATAAATAAATAAATTAAGAAAAGAAAATTTATATTTAGAGTTATTCAAAGAAATAAATAAGAAAAATATATAATACTTAGTTAAAGAACATTAAAATCTTAGAATTCAACGCTTATCTAAAACTATCATATCAACCAAATTTAATATTGATTGATTCATAAGCACCAAGGTTAACAAAAAAGAATAAAACTGTTAAGAGAATTTAACACTTTCAATATGATAGTATTCAAATTCCTCATCTTTGCAATATTTGCAAGTCATATTTTAGGTGGGTAGCTCAAAAAATAGAGTAGCAAAGGTTTGAACCCTTATACATCTAATAAAGGAGAAAAATCATATTACTAATTTTAGTTTGTTCCTGATAATAGGATTGAAACTGGTGGTTCCATTTAAATAGTCTTCCCTTAGGATTTTGATGCTCTCTCTTTTCCAAGCAATCTTGAGTGTAGAGTTTAAAGCTAGGAAAAAAGCTCATTTTAAATAGCAGACTGCTCAATTCTTTCTGCTAGAGTTATTCATGTCAAGCTAGATTAAATTCCAGCCACTCTGATCACTATAATAGTAGGCGAAGTTACTAACCCTAGATTCACTGACACTTCCAGTTAATTCAAAATTAGATCTTATAGAAACGATGTCTTAATTGATTCTAATGATGGCTTTGGATTCATCTCATTTTCTTAAAGTCCAGGTAATTAATTAGTTCTATCTCAATACATTAGCTTTATTTGTATATTTTCTAGTAGATAATATGTTTTATACAAATGTTAAATATATTAAGCAAAAAAAAAATCACAATAAATATAGAATATCATTTTTTGTAAAATTAAATCATTTTTTAAGTTTTCAAATTTTTTTCATTTTATCTTACTGAAACTTCTTTACGATAAATACTCTTTAGCTATATCTTTTTTCATTTTTTGACAAAATCAATTCGCTAAGTGATAATCAATAAAAAAGCAGATAAATAAAAATCTGATGAATAAATTCCCCATAAATCTTATGAAAAAATTGGTTTTTTAATTAAATGAAATAAACAATATAATTGAGCCAATTTTATTAATAATTACTGGACTAAGAATTTTTAAATTTTGTATAAATTATAAATTAATAGCTTTGTTAACTTTTAATACATTTTTAATTTCATTTTTCTTTTCAAACAAATTTTATAGGTTAAATACTGAACCCTAACATATTTAGATTAAGTAACTCTAGAATCCGTGAAGGTTCAAGTTGGGAATTCAACTTTACTCCTTCCAAAATCTATCCTCCAGGATGTAGCATAAGATTTACCTTCCCTGAAGGATATACTTCTCAGTAAGCTATGTGTGATGTCTAAGGACTTGCTGGCTAGAATCCTGATTCCTTACTTCTTTTTAACAAAAGAATCCTAACATGCTAAAACGTTAACAAAGAATTAAAAGGGCCTTAAGTTGTCAAGGTTATTAATATGGTAAATCCTTCTTTCAGCAGTATAATGTAAGGATTTAAAATAGAAATTTTAGAAGGGCTTTCTTCAATAGTTTTGGAATCAGTGACATTCCCAGGAAATATTGAGATCCTACCAGGTCTTTTAAAAGCTAGTTATGTCTCAGATGATTAATTTAAGTGGTCAACTACAAATTATTATTTCTTTGTGAATCTAATTAATCCTGTTTATCAAGGCGATCGACTTTATTTCAATTTTACAAGTGATTGGAATATATTTTAACCAAACTGTACTATTATTAATGGGTAAATTAGCATATAGTATTACTAATTTACTAGAGTTTAAATTTTGAAAAATTAAATATAGGTTTACAGCACCATTTGGATAAAAAGTTAGATGTTAGCGCATTAAAGATTAGAATTCCTATATGATTGATAACTTTGTTTAAATTGATAATTCTAAAAGACTGGTTTTTTAAGTGTATCTTGAAACTCCACATATCGAAAATCAATATCCAGTAATTAAAATTTTTAATTATTTCATATCGAAAAATAAAAACAGATATTGATTCTTTATTTATTTACTATTAATAGTAAATTCATTACATATTTTTAATAAAAAAATTTTTAAATATTATTGAAATATTTAGAATTAAAAATTTTAGAAAAGTATTGAAATAAAAATAATTTTTTAGTTTTTTGAAAAAATTAAAATTAATATAAAATTTTATTGTTAAAAATTATTTTAAAAGAAAAACTAAATTATTTATTCAAAAAGGTAATAATTTCAACTTACAGTACTAATAGAAGCGCAGTTGTTGACTTAAATACTATTCTTATTAATATTAACTCTACTTATGGTATCATAAAAAGATTCAATTCTCATGCTTTAAAATCTCCTCAGAAATCAAAAGCAGGCGAAAATGGTGCCCTTGAAATGACATTTTTCTTAAAGACCCAATTACCTAAAACTGATGTAGATAGTTAAGGTCATTTCCGTGTTGATATTTTCCCACAAATTCCTGCTCCTGATGAGAGTAAGTATGGTGTGCTTACATGCTTTTTCTATGGAGATGTACCTTCTTTTAATGATTGTAAAGCAGATTACAAAGTAGATAAAACTGAGCGTACCTACATCCATATTCTTACTCCTAACTTGAGACCTTTCAAAGAAAGTGAAATACCAATAAGTGTTACAACAACCGGTCCATTTGGAAATTATAAAGCTGGTATCAAGCTTCATGAGCTAGTTTAGAGATATAAAATTCATATTAATATTTGGAAAGACCCTGGGAAAGATCTTTTCTTAAATCCAGATACTCCTCCAGATGAAGTGTTTTTCACTGAATTTATTCCTGAATCTTATAAAATTACTGACCCAGCTGCAATAACAACTACTTCTACTATTACTAACGCTAAAGCTTATACTTACATTGAGGTAAAATATATTCATGCTGATGATTATATAGCAACTTATGACAAGAGACTTCCTACTGAAAGAAATTATGTCCTTAGAATTCACTTCATAAGTGGTTTTGCTGATGATTTAGGATGGGGCTCTTTTCTAAAAAATCCTACTGATAAAACTATTAGAAAATTCCCATGTTACCTTGAAGGCTCTCTTATAAGTTAAACCTTGCCTAATAACTCAGGAAAAGGTTACTCTAATTGTGAATTAGTTTGGAAAGATAAAGATAATACTTACATTCAAGTGAACAATCTTCCAACCATAAATTTCTTACCAAACGCATACCTTATAGTGGGTATCCCTAAAATATAAATTTCTGATATCATTGGAGCAAATGCAGTTATCAGTGTTCGTATTATTGAAGAGACTCCTAGATGTTGGGATTAAATTGTGACTGTCTATTAAAAAGAAAATATTATTTTATTCACAGTTTAAGCACCATTCACAACACCAGGTAAAATTTATTCAATCAGGGATTTAATTATTCTAATATTTTAATTTAAAAAGTTGGCACGGGTTTAACGGTAACTCCTGTTGATAGCATCAGATTAAATTTTGATTCAAAATACTAATTCTAGGCCACTCAAATAGCAACGTCAACCCAAGTTGTAGTAGAATGGCCTTAAGAACTCTAATTGGATTTTGGTAAAGTTTCATGCACTGGAGGTTCTTGCATAAAATTCAACTATCCAATTAATTGGATCATTTTTACACCATCTCCGCCCCAAACAGGTTCAACTGTAAGTTTCACTATGCCTACTGGAACTACTTAAAACTATAAGAATAAAGCTGATATTGATTTTAAAATTTAAAGTTGGGTTGGAAATACAATCAGTTAAATTCATAAAACTACTTATTCTTATTAACCAGTCACTATGGCTATTACTAAATTTGAAAGTGTAGATGCTAACGATTACAAGTTCTAGGTAATTAAATAATTTAGTGGTTTAGAATCAATACAATCTTTTTTTTAATTTTTAAAACCCCATTTTTTAAAAAATATCTAAAATATAGACTATTAATATTATCTATCAATTTCTAAATTAGAAAAACTATTTTGAATTCTATTTTCACATCATTTCATTAAAATATTTACTTTAATTCTATATTTTGATAGGGCTACTAGTAAGAATAAATCATAGAAATAACTTTAGAGGAGCCAATGGATGATAATTGGTATATCAAGTTAACCTTATAGGGTACTTACATGAAATTTGAGTAAACTGAGAACTTTTATTTCTAAACATCTAACTTAGTTAGTTTAGATGATTAAGGTATTTTAACAGAAATGGTGTCTCCTACTTAATTTTGGATCTTTAATTTAAAAAGTCTTGCAAAAGGAGTCAAAGTTACTATCAAAATTTCAATTACTATGATTGCTAGCTCAGTTACCTTTATTCCAAAAATAAAAGTTGAAGCATTACATGATTATAAAAGAGGATCAATAGAAAATAAATCTGTTAATGAAGCCACTATTAGTCATATTGATGGTAGTATTACTTTACAAGATTATGGTATGGTTAAATTTTAAGCTATTAATCCAATATCTTATAGATATGAATTGATATAAGGAAGTACTGGACCATTTAATTTTAAAATTTAATTCACTAATTAAATTTAACCTCAAGATGCCAGTTTAACTAGATATACTTTGGTCTTTAGATTTTAATTAAATGATGGAACCTAAGATGGTTTTAATATAATTGATAATACTAAATAGGTATTAAGATGCACAATTACTGATGATTCAGATCCTACACTCTCTTACTTTCACGAATGCACATTTAAAAAAGATTTGACTAAAAAAGTCCTTGAGATAGAATTAACTCCTTATACAACCTTATCAGCAGGAAAGCTTTACTAATTTGAAATTTCTTCAGATTCTCTTCTTTCTATTAATAGCTACTATGGACTTAAGGTAATTTTTTTTGAGCAGAGAAATTAAATCAATAATTATTTAAAAACTTTACCACAAATATTATTCAACTTATTTAATGTAAACTAAAAAGTTATCCTAACTTAAAATTTAGGTTTTTAAATTTGAAGAATACAAATTTTATTAAATTAAAAGTTTTGAAATTTCAATTAAAAAAATGAATTTAACTAGCAAATTAAAGTATTTATTTTTAATATTAGTTTCCAACTGTTTCAGGATATTATTCTTTTGAAATATGGGTACGAAAGACTACTTCTTCAAACAGTATATCAGAAGATTTAGCTTATTATGAGGCTCTTTTTATTAGACCTCCTGAGTTAAAAGATATTACAATTACATTATTACATAGATTTGCTAGTATTAAAAATATCTTTACATTTGATATGACAGTAAAAGATCCAATCCCGTCATATTCAAGTGGAGGTAGAATACGTATTTACTTCCCAGGCTATTAAAATGGTTAAAGAATATTTACAACAAATTTAGACCATGATTCATCATTATACAATGCTGCTTGTAGATTTTTGACTGGATTCACTGCAGAGTCCTCTAAAAAGCTAATGTGTGCAATAGGACGTGTAAACTCTGATGGTGAGTTGAATGATCCTTTTGTTGAATTAATGAATTTCTAAGCTATTTCTGCAAATTCCCAAATCAAAATGCAAGTTGGAAATGTTGCTAATCCTTTATTAGGTATTTTAGTAGGCGTTTTTAGAATTCATACATATCAATTTTAACCAACTGTTGCAACAAATAATTTCATCAATTCTATGACAGAAACTGTTGTGTTTGATTTAAAAAATAGTGCTTCTTTACCAGTTTTAACTAACGTTAATACTTAATTTGAGACAGGATAAAAGTTAAATTCAGGCCAAACATATTTAAATCATAAATTCAAAATTAACTTAAATCTTTAGCCAAATGATATAATAATCACAGAAATGCCTCTACCTCTCAGACTAACTGTTGTGAGTACTTAAAATACAGGCAGCTTACTAACATGTGATTCTAGTTTATATTCCTCTTGTGTTGCCTTTGATGAAGGTAATTATATAGTATGGACTGTTAAAAATTCAATATCTGCAAATACTTAGTTTGATGCTCGTATCGATATTACTGGCCTTCCTAGCTATGCAGAATCATTAGATACGAATTTTAATAGTTATGTTGTTAGAGGTTCTGATGTAATTTCGAAAATATAAGAAATTATACCTGCTAGTGAATGGGCTAAAATAGTAGATAGTATTACATTAACAATTTCTACTTTCGAATCAAACAACTATTATGGTGGATGCTTATACCAACGTTTTATTTTTGATATTACATTCACAAATACTATACCAGCAGGTGGGTCTATTCTTATTACAGCAGATCCTAGTTCTAATGTGTAAAATGCTGATATGATACCTAAGTGTATACTTATTAAAAATGCAGGTACTATTAATTATACAGATTTTTCAAAATATGGAGGTATGCTTGGATGTCCAATACAAAATAATGGCTGGTATTTTTCTCCTTAATATGATATCCCTTAAGGTTCTAAGATAAGTGTTGAGGCCTATTCTAATAATTTATCGACTCCTGGTTCTGTTTCTTTCACTGTGTAATCTTTTTAGAATACAGATACTTCTGCTATTTCATCAACTGGTAAAAAACTTGACAAAGGATAAGATACTGCTACTCCAACAAATACAATGAATTCTTGTACAGATGTAAAATAATTTAGCCTCAATTCTTATGACATATAGAGTACAAATATTATTCCTTATGGTGATCAAGAGACTATTTGGTAATTCGATATTACAACATAATATATTATTAAAAAAGATAGTTTCTTGATTTTCAGCTTAACCAATTACAATCCCTCTGGTGTTGTACCTAATCAATGGTAATACCAACCTGCTGATTTTATTGATTAAAATTCCTCTAATATTGGTGGTGTTTGCATGTACTATGTTCCAAGTAATAAACTTTTTGATTTCGATTATAGAATGTCCTGTACAAATTTCCAATAAGATATCCCTGCATCTACAATAAAAGTTTTCTTAAGAATTAAGAATCCTGTTTTATCTTCAACGGAAACTTAACATTTCAAATTTTACACTTATGAAAGAGGAATTTATTTTAAGGTCTATAATTACTATGATAGTTAAGACACATATTTTTAAGGAGTAACAGTTTTAGATTCATCCAAAATGCAATTAAAATCTATTAGTAAAAATATTGCTCGTAGTAATACTAAACTAGATATTACTAATGTAAATTTATAACCAAATCCCTTGGATACCTCAAGTTTATTCTCATGTGATTCATCTGAATATAATAACTATCCAACAAGATTGAAAAATTGTTAATTACTGAATGGAGATACTCTTGTTGCCTTTACAACATTATATGATGACTTTACTTAAACTTAATTAAATATAGATTTGAAAAATACATCAAATAATATAGCTGGAAAATTTGATTTACTTAAAGGCTGTGGTGCTTTGGTAGGCAGATTAACCAGAAATTTATAGAGTGCAGAACAGTTAGTTTTCAATTCTGCAATAAATAATCCAAGTCTATACTATTTTCCAGATGAATTGAAATGCTTCTTGATTTACATGAAAGGAGCAGATAGTTGGATAGTTAATGATAAACCTACACTCATGGTTTCAAGTTCTTGCACTGTTTCTAGAGTAACAGCAGGAGATCCAGTCAGTGCAAGTATATTGAAAGGATACATAAATAGAGAAAGCAGATTTGTAGGAAAAGCCACTATAAAAATTCAAAGAAATACTCCATTATACTCTAGAGTACTACTAAAAATTACAAGTTCTTCAAAAACTCAATTGCAATTTGCAAATAAAGTTAGCTATACAGGAGCATCTATTAATAGTTCTCATTCACCTCTTATGATTGTACCTATTGCTGTGGATTAATATGAGCTAATTGGTTTACCTTTAATCAATACTGCCACTACTTTAACATTATATTTTGGTTTTAGATCAACATAAACAAATTCTGTTGTTTTGAGTTTAAATGTAATAAATTTTTTATTAACTTTATTTTTTCTAAATTGTTAAAATGTTGAACAATTATTTTTATTTTTTAAATTTAAATTTTTTTTTTAATTGTAAATTTTTTAAATAGATAATACATCCCTAAAATGGAAGAACTACTGAATTTGATTCAACTTTTTCTATTGGTTAAAATGGATCTATTACAAATAGGGACTCAAGTGGTTATAGAGGATTATACAGGATGAAAAGATATATGAAAGACTCTAATTAAAAAGGGCCACTATAATTTTTATTAAATCTTCGTAATTTTGACATTACTTCTGCAGACAAGCTAACAATATCAATACCTTCGGAATTTTCTGTTTCTACTAATGGTAAATAATTGAGTGATTATCAATTATCCTCTCCTCCTAATTAATATAGTTATTGGGTAAATGATATTATTTCTTTTATAAATATTTATGATTTTTTAATTTATAAAGCTCCATGGATCTCCTACTTCTCTCAGTGTAGCTGATGTTGACATAACAATTGGATCATTTTCTACTGTTTAATAATTTACCAAATAAAAAGAGTATAGTTTAGTTTTAACAACAAGATATGCTGATACCTATGATGGTTTCTAATATCCTGCAAATATAGGTTACTATAAATTCAAATTAAAAGGATTTAAGGGTGGCTCTTCAAAAGAATATGGTTCTGATTTGCTACCAATAGAAGCCGAAGGTGATACTGATACATTTAAAGTGACTGCATTAAATACAAATATTGGTTTTAGTACAGTAATAAATTTTTAGTGGAAAGTTACAGTTGCTGCTTTAGTAGGTGATGAAATTTGGCTTGAATTCTAGACAAATAATGGAAGACCTCCTGGCTTCAACATGGCTTTTTAAAATCTTTTGGGTAAAATTTTAGACATTTAAATTATAAGAATGATATTAAAAACTATAAATTTACTAATAAATAGGATAACAAAATATTCATTCTACATTAGAATGCATAGAAGCAACAAACTTCATTTCTTCAACAAATATTTTAACTTGTGAAATGGTCAAAGTTGGTGACTCATCTAAAAACCCTGCATATGAATAAGAAGCTTAGACTGCAATTAGAATTCCAATCCTTAAACCTATTTCTGCAAACACAAATATAGAATTTTACATACAAGGTATTGCTAATCCATAAGATCCTAATATATAAGTTAGAATTACAGCGAGTTTGAGAAAAACTATTACTAACTTTGAAGATTTACCAAAGCTAGCCTATTAAAAATCTTATGGTTATTATAAAACAACTAGTGGAAATATCCCTATAAATATTCTTCAAAATTGCCCCTAAACAGGTAGTCCTTTGCAATCTACCTCATTTACTGCTACTAATACTGTTCATACTGGAGGATTCTATTCACCTTTTGCTTCTGAAACTCATACTTGGAATATAGTATCTACCAATAATTTTAAAAATAAAGATTGGATAAAAGTAATCTACACTTTAAATAATAATCCTAAAATGGGATCTACTTGCAAACCATTATCAGATCCCTCTCCTAGGTGCGTTTTCCCTTCATCTGGGTTTGCTGTTGCATAGTACACTGGACCAGATACGGGTAAAGTTGCTACGCTAAATGTTTAGGGAATGCAAAATGGTATTTATCGCTATGCTGGTCAATTCACTATATATCATTGGAGTGGAGTTGATGGTTCTACTAAAGAAGCTTTCAAATGTGATGGACTTGTAAATTTATTTTATTTTTGAAAAATAATCGAAAAAATTTTAGACTGCTCTTCTAAAATTTTTTTTTTATGATTAGCTTTTTATATATTTTTAATTTTATGACATTTATTCAAAATTAAATTTAATAGACTTATGAATGGGATGAAGATCCATTATTTTAACTTGGATTCTAACCTTATATGACACCTGTTGAATAATAATATAGAAATACATATTGGCTTACTGATTTCTTAAATGTAGTTCAAGTAAACATAACAGGTATATGGAAATATAGTAATATTAAAAGTTTCTGGCTTGATGTCCCTCCATAAATTACATATACTGATACTTCATTCTGTAATTCTACTTAAATAACACCAACTGCTAATATGAAGCCTTATCCATGGCGTTTTAACTGTCGTGTTGTTAATTCTCATAGAGTAGTATTTGAAATAACTGATGATTTTTTAACATGGGTTGAAGCCAACAATAGAAATGCAGTTATCAATCTTGTTTTTAAATTTTGGATAGATGAGTTTGTGTAAAGTGGTCCTACCAGTGATTTTGTACTTTCTACATATCACATGCCTTATAATGAGTATGAGTAAAACTAAGCTACAGTTACAATTGATAATTATGGTGTTACAAGGACAAGAGGTCATATAGATATTTCTCCTTATATTTAACCTGATTTACGTATTGTAACATTTAATTCTCTTCGTTTCTATGATAGAAAAGCTAGAATAGGAGATAGAGTAGAAATTTACATGTTATTGTAACCTATGACTGCATTATCTTTACATCGTGTGGAATATATAGTATTCAGATTACCTGAGGAATTCCTATATGCACCAGTACGTTTTTTTGATGCTTGTGATGTTTAAGGTAAATTTAATACCCCTGTTTTAAAATGTGAGCTTATGAGAGTGAGAGGATAAACATTTGTTAATATGACATTCTATCCTTTAGATCCAACTAGCCCTAACTACTAAATTGGTAAACTTCCTTATGACAATACGGTTAAAATTGTAAGAATAAGTGCTAAAAGTAATGATGACCTTTTTACTGCTCCTCTACTTCCTGGTGAAATATACAACATAACTGCATCTTTATATTCCTCAAATATAGTTATTGAGAAGTAGACCATTAATGTGACAAAGATCATTGGATACAATTTAGTTAAAGTTGATGCTAGTAATAAAGTTTTGACCTCATTTGAGCCTCTTCGTGATTCTTTGCAGCTAGGTTTATTCTAAATGAGACTAGTTCTTGATAATATAGGAGTCATAGCAGGATATGATACTTTTGCTGCAAAGATGTACTCATAAATAGTCTTCACATTTGATAATGTGCCTTATGCTTATCCATTTGATCTAGGTACTGGTATTCCAAATGGGGCAGAACTAGGTTGCGTTGGTACTGGCTTAACTACTTTGAAAACTAAAAAATTGACTTGTAGACTTACCTATGGTTTTAATGCAGAAAATTTACCATACATTACTGTTTCAGGATATGATCCTATCCCACCAAATGCAGACATTAGAATTTATATCACCCAAATATAGACTGTTCCAAGTTTAAATCCAACTAAGCAAAATCCTGTAAATCAAGTTCCTATTCTAGGTGGTATCAAATATATTTACAAAGACATAAGCTCTTCAGCTTTTTACTATGAGCCTTTCGTAATTTATTTTGAAATTTTTAAGTATTTAATTAATTTTTATTTTTAGTAATATTTACCTAGCTAGAATTTCCCTTTAGCAGCTATTGCAGGAGACTAAGTTAATGCATAAGTGACTACCAGTGGGTTGAACAATAAAGTTCTCTAAACTGAAGATTATACATTTAAATTTGTAACAAGTGCTACCATAAAGAAAACAGATTTTTTTGCACTTTAATTCCCACCTGATTACTTTAACAGATTCAGCGATTACTCTTAAGTAACTACTGCAAATTTTGATACAAAAGTATTTGGTATTTCTAATTTAATTTATCTATCTCCAATAAATGACATTGCTTCAGGTACAACTGTAACTGCTATAATTAAAAATCTTATCAACCCATCTTACAGTCAAAATATTCCTATTACTATTGTTGGTTTTAGCATGATTGATTACAAGAAAAAAGAAACTTTTGATTTTAAGTTGACAGGTCGCTAAATACTTCCTTTTGATAAATTTACTAGAGTTGAGGCTATTTCATCAACAATTATTGGTGGTGAAAATGGAATTTCTTACAAAATTATTTTTGTTACTGGCCATAATGTACCCAGTAATGGTGCTTTTAGTGTAACTATGCCATCTCAATATATCTATAGTTTATATGAAATGAATGCTAAGTGTTCTTTATAAGGTTTTGACCCATTAGTAACTTGTATGATTGGATCACAAAACAGGATGGATGTGTATCTAAATGGTTCTCAAATAGATATAGATAAAGAATATACTATTATAATAGAAAATGTTAATTCTCCTAACGATGATGTTTCTGCATACAGAGTAATTTTTTTCTCAATAATTTAAATTTAAAATAAACAAAAAATTTAACTTTTAGATTTGAATATTTAAGATTTTATTAATTTTTACTTAAAATAAAGTTAACATTGACAAGCTACTTCAGCGATAATATTTATATAAATTAAATGATATGCCAGTAACAAATGCCTATGTCTGCATTAAATATTTAAGCTATTAACCCTTGTGATCTTATTGTTGATAGCAAAATACTAAATGCAAAGGCTTTGTCTCTTTATACGTTTAAGATACAGTGCTTAGCTTTAATTCGTGAATAAACAGACTTAGAAATAATACTTGATGAAGATTACAAGATAGTCAATGGTTTAAATAAGTAAATAACTTGTTATAGCAGCGAGCCTTAGACTCTTAGATAAGCTAAATGTACTTTGCTTTAAAACAGCAATTTCTAGTATGTCCTTCGTATTGCAGTTAATTCTATTCCAAGCTAATCTCTTTTCTCTGTGAAAACTTATCTCTACAATCCAAAGACTACAAACAAACCTTTTACTTTTACTGCTAATATTTATAGTTATCAGATTTTATATGCACAGGCTATTTTAACAGACTAAGCTCTTAAAAGAGCTATAATTTTTACATCTTAGAGTGAAGCTCTTACTTCTCCCTTAAGTGTTAGTACAAAGTCTTAAGTTTCAATTTAGAATATACCTAAAAATGCTGGCCAAGCTGCAACATATATTCTTACTATTCCTCCCTTAGGAAGTTCTCAGATAGCTAATGTACCAACAGAAGTAATTATCAAATTCCCAGAGAACGATTTTGGAGTTAATTTAGGAGAAAATTTATCTTGTGGTGTCTACATTACTATTAATGATGATAAAGAATTTAAGACTTACAAAGGAATCCTTCAATTAACTTAAAAATCAAATCCTAAATAAATAAAAAATTACTTTGCTCTCTAATGCACTGTTAAATAGCCATACGAATTAGTAATTAGCACTTCTTAGTTAACCATTGACTAGATTAATATTTCTTAACTTTGGTAACATTGGATAGTTAAAAATGTCTATAACCCTAAATAGTACAATTCGGATAGTTAATTTGAAATTTAATACACTAGTAAAAAATAAGTGTTATGGAATTTCTAGGATAATATTGTTTATTTCATTACAAGATCTCCCGATTTTATTAAAGTTTCTGATTTATCAGCCTCACCATCTGATATTCGTACTCCATCTTAATATACTTTCAATCTCACTGCTGAATCATCTATACCTTCAAATCCTATTGTAGGTATCAGTATTCAATTACCAACTTATCTCTATAGCACAATTAGCTACCTTGAGTCCTCTCCTTTACAATTATGCACAGTTTCAGCAATAGATACAGCAACTAACAAATTAATTTCCTCTTAGAATCTTGAATGTTAAATTTATGATCAAGAAATTCTTATTGAATCTGCAAATTTCTAGAGTCTTCTTCAAAATAACAGCAAATCCATACAAATTAAATTGAGCAAGATATACAATCCAAATATTATTTATTCCTGTGATACTTAAAATCCAGATCTTAATTAATATTCTTTCAGAATCTTTGATTGGAATTCAGGAAATTATTTCCTTGTTTCTTCTCCTTCTGTTGACAGCAAAAACTGCATTAGCTTTGATAAGAATTCCTTTGATATTAATTTTAATGGACCTCTTTCTGTATCTCCTGGTTTAACTTACACATACTACTTTAACCTTGAATAACCAGCCAATGGACTAAAGATAACACCTATCTCTACGATTGGAGGAATTTCATTTGATCCTTAAGAAATTATTCTCAGTAATTATACAACTTAAAGTATACCTCTCTTAGTCAAAATCCGTTCAGATGTTCTTCCTGGATCCTACTAAATAAAATTCTAGACCGCTGAAGAATCAATATCAAATACTATTCCTGAATCTGAATAATATCTCAAGCTCACTTCAAAGCTCTCTAGCCGCTCAAACTTCTATTTACCTATTTAACCTTTAAATCTAAATGTGTACGCAATATCTGATTCATAAACTCCCACCATAAAAGTAGGAGACATAACTGAGCTATCTATTGGATATCCTTTGAGAGTTCCTGTAACAATTTCAAGGTCTCCATCAAACATTTTAAATATGATAATTAAAATCAAAGAAGATTAATTTAATAGCATCATAAGTATTAATCCTCCTCTATTACAAATTAATCCTGGTGAAACTTCAACTTTCTTTGAAATATCAATTAACACATCCAATATTCCAAGCTCTTCTGCAACATTGATATTTTCCTTAACATCATTTTATTAAATTGTGCATCAACTTACTTAAACAGTCAAATATCTATCTTTCTCTATAAATAATATTTATAACAATAAATATCCTATCCTCTAAGCTAGACTTTCAAACTATTAACTTCCTACTCCCTTAATTGATGTCGGTAAAAGCGTTTTGAATAAAGACTCTTCATAGGTTTCCTCTACTAACACAGCTAAAACCTCTACAGTCCTTTTAGACTTAATTCCTAAGTTTATAACTACTGTTACTGATAAAATTTATGCAAATAATGCTACTATTTCAGTTTACACTTCAGCAAGCTCTATTCTTTACACTGCTCTTGCTTATCTTGGAGAATAGCCACCAGCTTCATTCTATGACATAATCAATAAAAGAATTAATAATGGATTATAATATTTGTAAGCTGATGTGAAAGCGGTCGTTAAACTATCAGGATCACTGGATAATATTGCAACATTTACCTTCATAAATTTAGTTGCTCAAACCAACTATGTCATTCATATGGTTATGCAAAATTCATTTGGTTTTTCATAGATATATTCCTATAGATTCAAAACTTCTAGGCTCTCATTTGGAAGTATCATAAAGATACCAGTTGTTGATATTGTTCCTAGTTCTGACATTATCAAATCTCTATCATTAGCTTTAAGAATTCCAGAAAGTCGTCTTATCTCATAGACTAATGTCACACTTTTTTATGAGTAGAATCTTAATTTTAATCCTGATATCATGATGAAAAAAGATTTTAACTATGAAATAGTTATAACTCCAGATACTTAAAGTGACTAAAATCCAACATCTATGTTGGCTGATAAGCTACAAATGGATGATCAAACAAGATCTTTGTTGAAATCTCTTTTACCAAGCTTTGATTTAAATAATCCTGTTAGATAAACACAAATTATTTAAGGTATACCTACTATTGCAAATGACATATAGCCTATTCAAATCAATTATAACAATGCTACATTTAGTATTAAGCTATGGGAATAAGGTTCCATATTTGCTATTGTTTAAGAATTAGGTACCTATAATACTTAACCAGTTTCATAACAGATATTCTAAGGAAAGAATTAATTAAACAGAGATGTTCAATAATACTAAAAGTTTAGCACATCTACTGATAAAGATGGTAATGCTCTTATAATACTAGATGACTTATCTGACAACACAAGCTATGTCCTTTATGTTACTGTAGGAAATCATCTTCCTTACTCTACATTAAATCTTTATGAAGATAATTAAGTAATAACTTACAACTTTACAACTCCATTCAATACAAGTAATTCTTTAATTCTTTTTTTTTTCTAATTCATCATTATCTCAATTAATTAGTATCAATATTAATTTCTTCCTTTTTTAAATAGATCTTGGTGATTTCAATACCAGATTTGATTAACTTAAGCAAGAAAATCCAAATTTAGCTCAAGCTCTGATTGACTACATATCTTGAAAATCATTTTGATAATATCAATCATAAATATTTAGCAAAATTAATATAAATTCATATTTTTTATGTCTCTTAAAACTGACTCAATAAATTCTTCTTTTATATTAAATCATAATTATCAAAAAAAATAAAATAAAATATCAATGTTTAAACTAATTATTCTGCATATTGTCCCCAAAAGATGTTTGATAAAAAATACTTTCTAAAATTTAAAAAAAATAACAAATGTTTATTCTATCCTAAAAAAAATAGATCACAAGTTATCAAAGAAATATTCTTTCTTTTTATTAAATAAAAATTTAAGAAATATCTGTGATGAAGAAAATCAATATATTTGATTTACTATAGGAGATGATTCAACATCCTTTGATAAAAAAAATTAAAATAAAAAGATAGATTAAAGTTTAATTTTAAGATATGATTGTAAAATAAAAAAAGTTCAAATTGAATAAAGATTGTGAATTTTTTATTAATGATATTATATAAAAAATATTATTAAGAGGTAGAAAACCTATTTATTCTTACTTAAATAAATTTATCTAAACATATCAAAATATGCATTCATATTTTCGAAAAAAATCATATTTGGTAAACTTTTTTATAAAATTCCAAATCTAAATGTAAATTTTCACTTAATGTCTTAAGTTATTAGGATAATTTTTCAGACTCGTAAATTTTAAATAGATTTATAGTTGATCTTATCAAGAAATTATTAACAGTAAAATAGTTGTTTAGTTCAAAAAAATTTGAGAAATTGATATCAAAAAATCTTTTTAAATTTTTAAAGAAAAATATTTATCAATTTAATAATAAAAATGATAGGATTCAGTCCTATATTTACACATTTATTTTACTAAATATTTAATTTTATAGATTTATTAAAGCATTGAATTTTTAGTTCTAATTCTGAAATTTTTAAATATGCATATTTTTAGAATCATACATTTTCTGATTAAGATTTTTATATTATTTAATTTCTTAATAATAAATTTAATCACATTGAAGATAAATATTAGAGATAGAAGATTACAAGGTATAAAATGATAAAGAAATCATAAAATAAACTAAAAATGATTTAAACAGAAAATTATATAGATGAAAATACAGATAAGATCTAAAATATTAAATATGATAGTAGTTTAGATTTAGGTACTGACAGTACCATCTGGAGTAAAAGTATTTATTTTTCAGAGAGTTAATTTGTAGTAGGATTGTAAAATGGTAAAATCTTATAAATTGACACTATGAAATTTAAATAAAAATAAATTCAAATTTGTGATGGTCCTAACAATAAGATAAAGGACATAGTTTTTCTTTTGAATAATAAACTTATGGCTATTTGTTATATTTATTAGAAAATTCACATATGGAATTTAAAAAATAGTTAATTAGTTTAAAAACTACAATATTAATCCTTTAATGCGGTTGCTATAAAAGATCGCTATCTAGCCTTCATAGAATCAAAAAGACTATAGCAAATTATAATTTTAGACTCTTACTAATCTTTTAAAGTAGTGCATAAAATTTAAGTACCCGATCATCATGAGGGCCTATATAATTAAATCAGATTCCTTAATAACTTCAATCCATGTTCTAATTTGTTTGTGTTTATTGACAGGGTTTATTTATATCTTTATGATTTTAACATAAAACGTTATGTAAAAATTATAAATATTTTAAAATTTGATTCTCCACATAAAGTTAAAACATACAGAAAAGATCATTATTATTATGTAGCAGTACTTTTAGACAATGACAGCTTCATTGTTATTGATATTGTTTAAGGAAATATTATTTTCGAAAGTGAAGTTTTAGAATCTGAGGAGGACTCATCCCTTCTTTGCTGTGAATTTGTAAATAAAACAAACATAATTTTAGGATTTAGTGACCTTAAAGCTTATTTAGTCAATTTCATTACTAAATAAATTTAAATTATTGATAACGATGATGGTTTTGTAGGGGCATACAGTTACAAAAATAAGTTGTTTGTTACTGCAGATAAAACTAATAAAATACACAAATACATACTAAATTGATAAAAATAATTTTAGTCTAATTCATTTTGAGTTATAAAATTTTCTAAGATTTAATTAATTAACTAATCATTTATCTTAAAGGAATTAAATATTTTTTAATTGTTGATTTGAGATATTTATCTTAATTAGTTTTTTCTAAAACTCACTAAATACAAAATATTACTTAATAATATGATTTTTTTAATTTTACTCATAAATTATTTAAAATTTTTGTTATTTATTTTATCATTTTTTACAATTTAGATTAAAAAAATAAAGCATATTTTTGAATTAATTATGCTTAATGTAATTAAAATATTTAATTTAAAAATACTAAACTTATTCAATTTTAAATTTATTTTTTTTAAATATTTTTAATAATTAAAATTGTAATCTTAAATTTATTGTTTCTTTTTCCCATTTTTATGCCCTTCAAATTACTGTATTTTTTCAATTTATTTTAAAAACAGTTTTTCATAAAAAAAATCTTCAATAAACTTAAAATTTTACATTTACCTTTATTTACTTTGAATTATGATATTTTTTTTTAAGATTATGATATTGATTTTTTTTGTCTGAAGTAAAAAATTAAATTTAAGAATTAGAAATAAATGAGAATAATTTATTTTTTACAAATTTTAGATTTCAAAAAAATTAAGTAATTAACTTTTAAATGAAAAAATGGTAAAATATGAGGGAAAAGAAATAAATATAAGATGTTTTGTACAATATAACTGAGGAGATAAAAACTCGAATAAAAATAATTGAATAATAATTTAATAGAATTATTAAGTATGTTCCTTCTTTCTTTATTATTTTTTGTGAAAAATATGAATTTGTTTTATTTATAATATGTATATAATTTTATTTGCTTCTTCTAATTTATCAATCTGCTAACTTACTAGCTATCAACTTAGCTAACTATTCAGTTTTTATTCAGCTAGTACTTTAGTTAATTAAATACTTTTCTTAATACTTTGTTTATTTTTATTCAAATCAGAAAAATTGATTGTGCAAATAATAACTTTTAATTAAAAAAATTTTGTTAATTTTTTTCTTGTTATTTTATGGCAGCCTTTTAATTTTATACTATTATTTTTTATTAAATTTATTTGTTTTGACTAAATTTTTGTTTGAGAATTTATTATGTTTACTGAAGAGTGCTCCCAAGACATTTATTTAAGAGTATTAATTATGAAGCTTTCTATCTAACTATTTTATCAGCTAGCAAAAGATTTATGCCTTAGTGATTATGTAGATGGTTGTTTAGATTTTTTCTTCATTTTTCTCAATTGAATGTTTTAATGATGTTTTAAATAGCAACAACTTGCTTGAAAAACTCAAATGAATCTCCTTCTTTCTTAGTAAAGATGACATATGTTTTAGTATTTGTTGAGTTGGTTTATAAACTAATATTAAAGCGAAGAATATTTTCTTCACTAGAATTACTGTTAAAGTTGAAATCCTTGAATAATTCTGAAATTGAAGAGTCACAATTATCATAGTTTACTTAGATTTTAGAAAATTCCTCTTAAACTTTATCTTAAGCATTGCTATACCTATGAACACACTTGAGCTTGAAAGATTTGTCACTGAGGACAGGGATTTCTGAAGTGAATTCTTCTTACTTAACGAAAAGGAACTTGAAAAGAGTCTCACAATCAATATTTGTACTGAAATCATTATACTTGCCTTATTACTGATTGTAAATTTTGGCCTCTCTTTATCTTTTTAAATTGCTAACTTCATATTCATACTTTTCGAATTCTGCACTAATGCTCATAGAATGAATTCCTCTAGATAAGGCTCTCTCAGGTTCTTTTTTTATATCAAAATAATGTTAGCTTTAATCAAACTTTATTTTTTTAAAGATCATCAAAAAATGAAAAATTTTTAAAGACAATATTTGTTTTGAAAATGATATTCAAAAAAGTTGGAATAAAGTTTAAATAAGCTTATTGATCAAGAATATAATCAATGGTAAAATTTATTTTGCTTTTTTTGTTTGATTTCTAGCTTGTTTTTTGTTTAATTAATAATTTTTTTTGATCTATTTTTTTTAGATTTTGTGAGTTAATTCTTTGAAAAATTAAAAAAATTACCATCAGATTTATTGTTTTATTCTGCTTAGAAAGTGTTTTGACTGTTATTGATGTTAGTCAATGTAATTTAAGGAGAAACAGATTGAGTATCAGCTCCTATGTAGAAAGGATGTTGTCTGATTTACTAAACTGTAATTCTCTTATCGTGGTGAGGATGAACCATTTTCATAAACAAGTCAATGAAGTCATTAGAAAGACGATCTTAGAAGGCAGGATTAGGACTGTTCTTTCTCATTAAAGTCCAAAATTGAGCGGGGTTACTGAATAATATACCATACGATTAGAATTATTTGAAAGGGAGAAGACAAGAGTACATAGAAAAGATAGTAACACCAGCAGCAAAGATATCAGCATCATAAGCCTTGTATGGAATTTGCTTTAAAAGTTCAAATATTTGATAAGATGGAGATCCTTTTCTATAGTTAGTAAGAACTTAATTGGGAGTTGTCAATTCCTCGCACATACCAAAATCACCTAAAATCAAATCAAAATTTGAATCCAAGAAGAAATTTTCTGCCTTAATATCCAAGTGAGCTAATTGAAGAGATTAAAGAGTTTCTAATATATCAACAATTTGATGTAATAAAGATCTGACGTTTTCTTCATCAAGACCTTTATTAACCATGATATACTTGAGCAATTCACCACCTCTGCAAAATTCCATAACTACTCCTTTGTATTTTTGCTTGAATTAGTCAATTTATGCAAATATCTAAACGAATTTGTTATAACCCTTCACTCTCTTTAAAGATGCGACTTCTTTTTCATACATTTACTATAAATGGTTGACTGGCTTGAAAACTTTAAGTGCATAGCTTTACTAATTTTTGATGTACCTCACCTTGTAAACTCTTCCATAAGTTCCTTCACCAAGAACTGCTTCTGTTTGATAGTTTTCAAAATTTTCACGCTCAGCCTTTTCTAATTCAAGAAAATCTACCTCATCTTGCTTGAATACAGAATCAGAAGAGCAGGAAGCTGAAGGACAATCCATATTAATTTAATTTAGTTTAATTTCAAAATTTTTTGCTTTGAATTATTAGCGACTCAGTCAATTTAATACCTTTTTAGACAGACAATCCACAAAAAAAGGCAGATAAACAATAAGTTGGTTAGTTATTAAAAGGGATTAGATTTTCTAAAAAATAATTATTATTAAGATGATTCTTTGTTTCGTTCCTTTTGATAGACTCTTTTCCTAATTTTTTTTTTCTTTTAATTAATATAAGTATATATATTTTTTATGTCGATTTCAATAATTTTTAATTCATTTTAAATGCTAATTATTATTTAACCTATTTCTTTGTTTTTTTTGTGTAAAAAATTAATTAAGTTTTTTTTCCCCATAACTTTTAATCCTTTTTGATCATCCCAACCTAAATTTCTCTTAATAAAGCCCTATTCAGTAGAGACATAAGCTGTCGAAGAATTTGTCGATATTTTAATTCTAATAGAAAATAAAACCAAAATGGTAATCTCTACTACTGATTTAAATTATGAAAATATTTGCCATTATTAATCCATTCAGACGATATTAGCTCCATTTTCAGATAATGCTCAATTCCTTCCAAGCTCTTTATAATTTTAGCTTTCTTATATTTTAAATAAGCAACATTTTATTTTCACTTATTAAAATCTAACAAAAATTAATAATAAATTCTTCTATCTTTTAAAGCAAAATGTATTTTCACTATAAATTTATTTACAATTAACATGTAATATTGATAATTTACAATATCTTTATTTAGCAGTTCCTTATTACATTATAGTTTGATAATATTTATACAACAAGCATCTATCATGTTTAACTAATTCTTCAATTTAAAATGTAAATAATAATATTATTATTTTAATTTTTTTAACTTAAAATTGCAAATTAAATTATATTTAAGAATATTAAATTTCTCTAACTATAAAACTGTTTTGATATCTTTTACAAAAGTTGAAAAGCATATATCCTATCATTTAAATTAAAATATTATAATTTGCTAAATAAACTTCAGATACTTTAAAAAAAGGTAGGTAGAAGGTATATTCTAATAATCATAAACAATAGACAACTCATCTTTCTATTTTATAATACTAAGATTATTGTGTCTACTGAAAAATTATGTATTAATTTGGAAAATGAAATAGGATTGCGTATTAAAATTATGTATTTATTTATACCTGAAAATCATCTATTTACAAATTAATAAATTTTAATCATTTCTCACAAATCTTTCTTTTATTTTTAACTAAAAAATGGTTTAACTAAAATTCATATTTTCTAAAATCTCTAATTTAAACAAAAATTATATAATTTATTTTATTAAATGAAAAGAAATAAAGATGATTTAAAAAGATATTTTTATTTAAAAAAAATTTGTTTGTCTTTGTAATCTTTCCCTTAAGATCTATTTTTAAATTTAAAACAGATTATTTAACAATCAAATCTTTTAAAATAAAATCAAAAATTTTTATAAGCAACTTAAAATAGAGAAAATGAAAAGTAATAATGAAATTAAAATAATAAATATTAATAGGTTTTGTTAATTCATTTTCCATCCTCAATATATTAGATAAATTAATTTATTTTATCTTATGCATAATTCTTAAATAAACCAAATGCTTATAAATCGTTCCAAAGCACTGAATAATAGAAAAAAATGTTAATCAAATTAACTAAAAATACTATGTTATTTTTGAACTTTATTTAAGAATTGTGATTGATGATATTAAACTAAATTCAATAGTTATATCTGATAAAAATAAATCCTTCAAATTTATAAGTAATTATTGAAAATACAATTTTTTTGGTCATCGTTGATTAAATAAAGATTTAATAAAATCATTTTTCTCTTTTTGCTAAATTTATTTATCTCTTTTTAAAAATTTTACTTAGTTAAGATAAAATATGAATTAAATACAAAAAATATTAAATAAGAATTTATTTTAATCAAATCTAATATTTCACAGATTTTTGATTAAATTTTACTGGTTTTTTTTTATTTCAAAAGATTATTCTTTATTTATCAAAAATAAATAATTAATTTGAGAAAATATCTGATTCAATCTGTCAAAATTTGATTTTTTACTTTCATCATTAATTATTTTGTTTAAAATAAAAATATATATTTTTTATTATTTATTCAAATTAAAAATTATCATTTTAATTCTATTATCATTAATAAAATTAAATCAAGTTTTATTTTAGATAAAAAAAACATATGTTAAATCAGATACCCTTTCTGATCGATTTTAAGCTTTAGCTTACTTATTTTAATTAAAATCTGTTAAGTTTTAATTAAAATGCCTATTGTTTTATTGAATATTTGATACATTTTGAATAAATTACCCTATGAACCTTATTTTTTAAATATCAATAAAACATATTTGTCTTTTTAATCTTTTGAAAAATAAAACCTTTAATCTCTCATCTACTATTGATGAATTGATTGAAAACTAAAAGAAGAAAGACGAAAATATCTGATTAATTATACGCTTAGTCTTATACCTGATATACAATAAATAAAAATGTATTAATTAATTATATAGTTTTATATTTTTGTTTTCTTTTGCATGAAATTGATCATTTATTTATCTTTCTAACTTTGTATCTAAGTATGAAAGGTTAAATAGCAGAATAATAAAAATTGAATTGAGGGTCATTTATTTAATGTATTATCTTAGTTTTAATTAAATAATGTTTTCTAAATTATTATTTTATTATTGAATTCATTAGAAATATTTTAAAGATGAGTCAAATTTTCAAAATTTAGAGACAAAATATTTTGAATGAGTCTAAAAAATCGAATAATGGTAGACTTAGTGATGTAGATATTTTTGTAAATAGAAAAATTGAAATCAACTGACATAGTTGACATCTTTGTGTTCAATAATGTAAAAGAGGATTCTATTTTGAGCAGCTTTTTAATGAATGTAATCATTAGTTATGTTCTTAGCTTATTCTTCTTTATTATAAGGTCTGACGTACTTTTATTTAGAATCAACACTCCAAAATTAATCATCAATATTCTTGATCATTTAGGTTTTGTCTTCCAAAGGATGATATAAGGACTCTTCAACTGATGATTTTACATAGAACTTGATGTAAGGTTTGTACTTTTGATAATTAATGTTGAGTTTTTAGCAAATTAATTTAGTGATATCGTCTAAAGAAAGTGTCCAATCCATTTTTAAGATGTTAAAATCAAATTATTTTTAAAGTTTATCATAGGGAATAACTTTAATTTAGATATTAATAAATACACGATCAACTTTTGATAAAGAAGATCCTATGTTAAGAATTGAAGCTCCGTTCATTGAATTCAAGCTATTTTCTTACTGATTTTTTCTCAGCTACTCTTCTACTTACTTTTCTTTTATTTCTTCTTCAAAGAATTTCTTTTTTTGCACAACATGGCTAGGAATGTATTCATCACCCTTTTTGGTGCCAGACTCACCAAGGTTGTCAAACTTTCTTTTCCTAGTATTAGAAGTTTATTCATTATAATTTTGAGATCCTTTTTCATTACTCTTTGACACTTAGCCTTGTTAAGAGGATCCTTAATTACTATTGGTAGAGAGTCTTTTCTTTACAGCAGAAGAAAAATTATTATTTTAATCCTACTAATTAGAGCTGTTTTTGTAAGCTGAATTACTTGTCACTCCTTTGTCATCTTTGTTACTTGAGAAAGTTGGTGAAGATTATTAATTGTCTTGCGCTTTTTCGGATGTAGAAGAATTAAACTATCTTCTTCTTTTTCTGCTTGTTCCATCACTGCTAGCAAGTTATGAATAAGTCTTTTGTATGAGTAACTCGTCATTAGACTACTTCTGTTCAAGGAATTTAGAAATGTCTCCGTATATCAAATTGATAATCTCTTGAACATTAAAATCTACTCTTAGTAATCTCTTTGTACCAATAATCCTACGACAAGTGGGACATTATTTCATTTTACTTGAACGGATGGCTTTTTCGATGCACTCTTTACAGAAACGATGGGAACACCCCTTAACATAAACTGGCTCTTAAAAAATATCAAGACAGATAGGACAAGTGAGCATATAATTAAGCTTTTTAAGAGGGTCCATCTAGATCAATTAATCATCATTAGCATGTATTTTCTCACGTTTACGAAAAACAGAAATATTTTGAACATCCTAGTTCTGTTCCAACTCATCAAGATCCTCACTATCAGACATTTCAGTACTTTTTTTTTCTAAAATTAGTATTTATTTGCACTTTTATTTGCTCTTTTATTTTTTTCTTCTTATCTTTTTCTCTTCTCTCTTATTTTTTTCAAGATTAACTTTATATAATTTTTAATTTTTTGCTAGCAGATAATAACAATAAATCTATTTATTTAATCAATTATATATAAATACATATATACACAAAATATATAATTAGAAACTGGCATATCTCTGAAGTATTTATTTTTTCAATTAAATCCTAACTAATTATTATAACCTAATTTTCCTCAATACATTTTACATCATCTCTAAATACAATCTCTAACAAGTATAATATAATTTTTTATAAATGATTTATTTAGGAAAGCACTAATTTTTTATAAAATAGCTTTCTTATATCTTAAAAAATCTTTATTATAAAATTAATCACAAATTTACCAGCATAAATTTTCTTTGCAAATGAGTAATAAAAACTCAAAAAATATACTCATAATTCAAAATAGAGATAAGAAATTAGAGTTTATTTATTTGTTTCTTTGTTTATTTATTTAAAGTAAATCAATTTTTAAAAATCTAGAAAATATTTTTAAAAAACTAAAAACCATCTTAAAATGTTCTACTTTAATTTATCTATTTCATTTTTTTAGTGTTCAGTTTAAAACACAATTCTTATTTCATTCAGCAATAAAATAAAATTTACTCAATAGTTTAACCAGCAAATTAATTGAATGTTTTGATAAAAACAAAAAATGAATTTTTTAATGTGAGATTTTTTTTAAAAAAAAAACTTAATTTATTGTGGGAAAATTAAATTCATTTAAAAATGTTTTTTATTAAAATAAAATAATATATTCATAGATAAAATTCATGATAGAATATTTAATTTATTTATTTAAAAGATTTATTTTTTTTTATTAGATTTAAAAGCTTTTTTGAGAGACCTCGTCAAAAGCTGAGAAAAATAAAGATTATCTTTTCATTTTTATCAGCGTCTGTCTATCAAGTTCTCTGGACGATATGAATCTCTTCTTGTTCATAACATGTTAAGAAAATAGGAGAGTTAGCTAAGAGCTTATCTTAGAAATTAGCTCCTACTATGCTAAGATCGTTGATACTTAAGGAAAAGCTTAATGAGATTTCATTAGATTTTGGTTGGATATTCCAAACATTAACATAAGAATCTTCAGAAGCAGAAAGAATTTCATTAGTTACATGATTGCAGTCTAAAGAAGTAATTAATCTTACATGAGAGTTGATAGTGAATAAAAGATAATACTCATTTAAATCATATAATGAGATGCTACCTGTGTAATTACCACATGCAAGTATGTTAGATATATTAGGATTAGTAAGCTTTCTTTCTAAGACAGCCATACAATTAATAGGAGCTCTGTGAGTGTTAGTATTAAATTTTTTTATATAAACCATATCTTTTAATTAATTTGCCATAAAAAGTGAAATATCACCTTCTTAATTGCAAGCTATTAAAGTATTATCTGTTTGACAGCTTGCCAAACGATTAACTTTTTAATTTTAATCCATTGCAATTCCTATATAGCACTAAAATTTTTATGGGCCCAAATATTCAGAGAAGTAAATATTTCCATTAGTAGATCCAACACATATAGTTTCTGTACCATCATGACACTTAAGAGTGCAAATGCCACCAAACATTGTTTTTGAATCAGAACTCATTTTGTTATCTGAAGCGTTTGTATTGATTTTATTTGTTTATATTAAATTTTTACCATCTTCACTATAAATTCTGAACCCTTACAAACCTGCTACAACAAGTTTCCATTCATTTTTAATTTAAACATATTTCAAATCAGTCACATAATCAAGAAAATCACTAATAATAAACTCACTATCTCTTGAAACTCCACTTTATTATACAAAAAAGATATTAATTTGAATATTAATTTTTATTTGTCAATTAATCTAATTAAAATAATTCATATCTTGTCTCTAATAGTTCATTAATATTATCAATATTCATTTTATTATTTACTCAGACTTAAGTCTAATAACTACAACCTTCTTTGTATCTCCATTTATATTTGCATAAGCGATATATTGCTAAGAACAAGTAAGATTTTCCATCATATAAGATGGAGTGATCTTAGTCTGAATAGAATTAGTCTTAATATTCAACACTTTTTGCATCTTTCAATTAAAATCTTTCTAAAAAATGTATTTATTTATGTATCTATATTAATATTTCTATTTATTTATATGATTATTTTGATGAAATCAAATCTAATAAATTTATTCAAACAATTATAACTATTAAATAAATCACCAACAAAAACACTAAATTGTAAAATATATCTTTATTTTTTAATGACAAACAAAAAATAAAATATTATCTTCAAAAATTATTTTTGGAATTTAATTTCATTTTTTACTAATTTAAATAAATGAAAAAAAGTAATTTTAAGCATAGGATAGGAATGGTTTAAATTAATAGATTATGTATTTCAAACCATTAAAATTTCACTATTTATTTTATTTTATTCAAAATAATCATGACAACTAACAATAATATAATGTTGCTAAATTTTAATTTTTTATTTAAGTTTAAAAATTCTATTTATTTATTATATTTTTTAATATATTATTCATATTATTAATTACTTATTTTCATAAGAATAGATATTGAAAGATTCCTTAAAGAATGTCAGTGATAAAAGATAATTATTATTAGAATCATCAATTTTAAAGCAAATAAAATTTATTTGATTTCTATCAAATAATATCAAAAACATTAGCAAAAAAAAAAAACTTATTTCTATTAATATTTCAAATAGAGAATATTTTATTAACTAATTTTAAAAACTTTTAATTTTCTTTAGGAAAGTAGAATTTCATAAAATCATATGAATCTAAAAAATATTATTATCAGTGATTAAATATAAAATAACCATTTATATCAGTTGGGTTTTTATCTTGTAAAATTTACAATTTGGTTTAAATATAAAAAACAATTAGTTTTGATTGAAGCCAGTTTGATGACCTTAAATTTGTATTCAATTATACTATATAAGAACATAAAAAAATTTAATTTTTTGATAAGATTTAAAAATATTTAGAGTTGAAATAACTAACTTATTATTTGCATTTGAAAGATACAGCGAAAAATAGATTTTCGTTAAAATTAAATTAATAAAACTTAAGTGGATTTTTTTAGCTATTTATTAGGAAATTTGATATTAAATTGCAACAACAATTATAAAATGATAGAGAGATAGATATACTGCTGATAATTTATTTGAAAGTTTCAATCAATTTTTGGGTACTCTAAATTCCAACAATAATCATTGATTTATCATAATTAATAAAATTTAAATATAAAGCAGGATCAAAAAAATAAATTTTATCATAAAATGAAGAAAAGTTAGGTTTTTTCACCTGATGTTCGCAACTTAGGTGGTCGCAAAATATTAGTTGATCAGATTTACAATCATAGAATCTCACTTGATAATATTAAGCCAATTATAGGTTCTTTTGACACACCACAATCAATGGCTAAAAAAGGAAAGAATATTGTTTCATTTAAGGAAATAGAGGATTAATAGAATTTAATTTTAATGCAAAATAAGATTTCAAAGGTCAAAAAGAGTATAGATAACAACAAGCCTATCTCTTTTGATCTAATAAGGCAAGGATAACCAGGAGGTGCTACTTCAAAGTAATACCAATTCATGCTTGAAGAGCATTATAAAAACTTACTTGCATAAAAGAGATAGATTGAATCATTTGGGTCCATGAATGATAGAAAAAAAAATATAAATGATTTTATTGCATATCCACCTAAGTTTTTTAGAAGATTGAACAATAATCAAATAAATTAATACAATTAATTTAAGTTTCCTTAAAAGTCATTATAGAACGGTTTACAAAGCAGACCAAAGACAGCAAATCCAAAATTTTATAATAGTAGTAGTGGCAACATTTTTAATTAGAAAAATAGTACTTCAATAAATGCTTAGAATTCATAAAGTTAAATATTGCATTAAAATTATAATAATTAGTTAACAAATGAATAACAGCAAATGCTATACTAACATCATATGAATCACTTTTAAGTAAATTCTTCTGATCCAAACAATCAGTAAGAAATTTATTTCCAGTAAATTTAATAAGGAGATGGATAAAATGGACAAATTTATGAGTAATAACAAAATAATTACTAAGAAACGACAGCAAAACAGTATTAAAATTAAAATAATGGATTAAATATATAAAATAATTCAATTAGCTCTGCTGGATACACACTTGTTTCACCTACAGCAACAACAGCAACTGTAGGATTCTCAAGTTAGGTTAAAGGCTCTCCATTTTAGATTGAAAATTAGCAAAATAGCTTTAGTTAAAATCATAACATTATGCAGAACTCGCCTTAAAAAAATGTCTTAATTAATTAAATAATTAATCATAGTTTAAATAAATCAAATAGTTAAAGCTAAAAGAAATTTAAATCTGCTGGAAACAAATCTAAACAGAATCTCAGTAATATTAGCAATGTTAATAAGTCTGCAGCTCATTCCCAATCAGATAAAAGTAAAAAAAGTGGAAGCTAAAGCACAAATAATCATCAACAGCAGAAATCATAAACAATGGATTTAGAAACTAGCAAAAAGTACATGGACGAAGAATAAAAATGGACCACTATTATAGAAGAAGTTCCCTAATTAGAAGATATTAGTGAGGAGAGTCTTAGAGTTCTAAAGATGCATCTAATAAACATCATAATTGAGTTTAGATTATATCGTCTTACTGAATACGAAAGTATGAAATAAATCTTCATTGAAAAAAATAGAGAAATATCTTTAGAACTTGTAGAAGAAATATTCTCTGAAATCATAGAAGCTCTTAATGAGTGAATAAACGAACAAAACCTTTTATCCATTTAAGATTTTTAACTTGAAAAATCAGATTTTAAAAAACTTTTTAACAAAAAAGAGTCTGATCTATTGATTGATAGATGTTTTGAAGCGAGTTAATTAGTTTTAGATTTATAATTGAAACAATAAATTTAAAGCTATGATGAGTTGTTATAATAATATACTACATAAATGCAATCTTATAAAAGGTCGATCACTAGTCAAATTAGTTGTTATCTTTAGCTTAAAATTATTTTATTTGAAATATTTTGTTTGAGCTAAAGAAAAACTTTTTCTCTCTTAATCTACTCAAATAAGAATAGCTGTTTTGTATCTTTTTTAATAAGTTTTGCTTATTTAATTAACTCTGTGTGTTTTTTATAATTCATACAATTTTGTATTAATTTATTACTCACAAATAAGTTTTTTATCTTTTTATTTCTTAAAATATTTTTCATCATTTTAAATGAATTTCTAATACAAATTTATATTTTTTTAATCCATTTTTAACATTTATTATTTTCAAAATGATAGTTACGAACACAAAAAAATGGAATAAAATAAAGAAATTTAATTTAACGTCATTTGTCTTTACTGCGAACATTCATCAAAGCAATTTCTATTTTTGGAAGCTAAGATTACTCCATTAACTAATAGTGCTTCATAAAATGAGTACATTTTTCTAAAAGCTTTGAATTAGATGTTTTGATGGATGTAATCTTAAAAATGCATGGTATACAAGCAAATAATTTGCATTTCTTACAATAGAAGGCATTTTCTTTACGCCTTTAGATTCTACAAATGCAGCATGTTTCATCACAATCTTAACAAAATGAGTGATGATTGGATTATTCATCTTATGATTCATTTTTTTTAATATTTAGACATTGCATGCAACGGCATTTACAGTATTCTTGGCTTTTTTACTGTCTATCTATTATCTTATTACATTTTTCACACCATAAATATTTACAATTTTTACATTACTAGTACTACCATTTTTTCACTGTAGTTAAATCACAAGCTCTACAAACTGGACATCTATTCTTAAAGAGTTCTGTTTCCTTTTTATCTTTACAATTTTTGCAAATTTCTTAAGCTTAAGATGATTTGAAAAAATTAATAGGAGGCTTGGCAGTAATTTTGTATTTTAATGGGCGTAATAACTCATTTGAATTACAATTTGAACATTTAATATAAAATGTTTATTCTAGATCACCTAAGAAACTAATGAGCTAATTATCAGAAATAGAAACCTGACAATTTTTTGATAAGCATGAGCTGGCAGAATATTTAAACGGATCAATTAAGCACTGTTTACACAAATAGTGCTTACATTGACTAACATATAAAAGTGATTTTATTTACAATTATTTTTCACAACAGCTTGTTTTAACAATACTATTTGGATTATACAGTGCATTGTTTTAGTTTTAAGTATTTACTTATTGTTAACCGCTCTCTAAATCTCTACTAGATGGTTCTGCACTATCTTGAACTCTTATACTTTGATCTCGTTCTTCTTATTATTGCTAATTCTATTTTCCTCTTCTATTCCCTTTAGGAATAGTATTACCCTATGTGTTCCACTCTGTCATAAATAATTAGTGCTCCTAAGGCAGAGGGTTTTAAACCTAACTAGGAGCAGCAGCATTATTTATTTGAGCTTACTGCTTTGGTAATCCAGTAGTTAATCTTGTAGCTAATCTATCATCATAAAGCAAAAAAATATCTTCTTCATTATCAATATTATTTTCTATAAGAATCTTAACTTTAGTTTTACCTCTAACATTAAAATCAAAATGCCAGCTTTTAGTTTTGTATTCAAAATAAAATTATTAAAAAATAAATAAATAAATTATTTTATTTTTTATCAAGATCATACATAAAATGATTTATTCTTATCATGATACCATTTTTTTTAAATATTCAATAATTATCAATTTTATTCATATATCTCTCAAAAAAAATCGAAGTAAATAAAATTAAATGTCATTTAAAAAGTAAAGAGTATTATGAATAAGAATTTTAAAAAATAAAAATAAAATGCTTCAATGAATAATTTTATTAAATTAATTACTTTTGAGTGTTGTGAGTTACCGAAATCTTCATATCAAATTACTGCAACACTTAATTTATAGTTAGCATATACTTCTTTAGGTTTTATTTACTTGTTAACAAATTCTCTACTTCATTAATTTCAGTAAAATTTCTCTCTTTTATATTACAAAAAATTTATGAAGAAATATTTTAAAATGAAAGAAAGAATAAATGAATAAATGGATTCTTCCTTAATTTAATAAATGAAATAATGAGTCACTGTTTAAATAAATCATGAAATAAATAAATGAATAAATAAAATGAATGAAAGAATAAATAATTACCTAAAAAGTACAGTTGATCCTTTTTTAGAATGTAATTGTCAACAACCATTTGAATTTCTTTTCTGTTGATCAAGCAGCTATGTAAAACAGCTTACTCCAGCAAGTTTTGACTTAAAATTTCTTACTTGTTGAGCTCATTAGATGCAATGTTATTTTCAATTTTGGTGATAAAGTTGTTAATAACATTAAAAAACATATCAAAGTTAAGAATATATTCTTTAGATTAAACCCTTTAAAAGGCTGGTGCATTTTCATAATCTTTTATACTATGTAAAAAGGTCTAAATATCTTAATTTGACCCATATAGAACGACTTCTTCAATAATTGCTATGAAAATTATATTCTAAATTATTTTTTTTGAATTTTTTATCATCTTTTTGAATTATGATTTTTTATCAATAACCATTTTATTATGTTATAAATCTTTATTTAATGGTCTAGCCTTATTTTATTCTAGATAAGAAGTGTAATAAATATACTGCTTATCTCTTTTTTCATCAAATTAGACTAATTTAGGTTAGTTTTAATAAATGTAGGAATTATTTACAGCTATGTCATCAGGTAAAGGTAATCGTTTTGGTTCTTTTCCTTCAACTACCTTATTTTTGAAGTGCTTCAGTCTAATTGTTTTTTTAATCCTAGAATTGGGATCATTTTTAATTGATTGAATATATTTTATATAATCATATTTTTCAGCTTTTAGTTGGTCTTCATAATCTGATATTTCCTCCTCCTCTTATTCAAATTAATTTTAAATGTATTTATCCCCTTTCTCTAAAAATTTCTTCTTAGATTAATATTGATTATACAATTAAGATTTCTAATTCATAGGTGCATATTATAAATTATACATAGTGTTTTCTTCTTCATCGTCATCCTCAACTTAGTTTTAGAATCTCAAAATAATGTTTTCATTATTCTTGTTTCGAGGTCTAATTTTAGTGGTTTCTGATTAAGTTTCAGTTATTTTATTATTCTTCTATGTGTTCTAGTTTTTATTACATTTAGTTATTTCTCCATTATCTCCCATTTTCAACTTCTTTGATAATTATGATTCTATTCCTAAATTTTTTTTATCTGATCTTTATTCAAATTAAACTAAAATATTGGTAATTTGCCTGATAACTTTATCAATATAATACTATAAAAATATTTTATTTACAATTCACCTAGTTGCTTTTTTAGTTTTCTTACAAAAAATGAGGATTTATTTATTTTGAAATAAACTTATTTTCTTGTTGTTCGAATTAAATATTTTCTGATAATTAAAATGTAAAAAGCTTAATTGTCACAAAAATATTAATAGAAATTGATTAAACATTTATTTCGATTTATTAGAATATGTACTTATTAATGAATGTATCTTTTTTTTTTGATTAAAATTGATAGATTCTTTCAAAAATTAAGACCAGAAAGCAAATATCAAATTAATTATTTATTATAATAATTATTTAATATTTAATAATTTCTAAATTTGAGACTGGATATAAATTTCAAAAATCATTTTGCAACAAATCAAATAATTTTATTTTTTTGGTTTTACTTTTTTTTTCTAATTTAAATTTTCTTAATTTTACATCAATTAAAGATTTTTATCTCTCAAACTATCAGCCCTAATAGTTATCCCAAATAAATATGACAGATTAATACAAAATATTTAATTAAAAATCGATTATAGTATTCCTTCTGAATTAAAGTAGAAATGATCATATATCTACTTTTGCTTGTTAACTTTTTAAAGTATATAAATAATTGTTGAAAGGTGCATTTATTTCTCATGTATTCTTATTTATTCTAATCTTATATAAAATTAATTAATTATTTTATTTCATCTTTTACCAAATTATTTTCTAAATTAAAATGTTGATTTTTGAAATATAACTAACTTTAAAGGTGGTGTAGTAATTAGATTTAAGTTAATTTCTTACTAAATAAAATTATGTTTTTTAAATTATTTATTTTTTAAAAGATTTATTCAAAAACTTAAAGAATTTAAGAAATATTTGAATAAGTATTGCATTTATTTGAAGATATCCAAAATTACTAGATTTAATTAATACAATTTAATCCAATAAAATATCAAAACAAACTCATCAACAATTAAATTATTAAAATAAATAAATTCCTCAACAATCAAATTATTTAAAATTGAAGTATTCTTTAATAATCATATCATGTCTTTAATTCTAAGTATTCTTAGAAATTTCTTAAAATTCTACATTATTGCCCTTTTTAAAATATTTTTATTGTTGAAAGATTTGTTTAGAAAATTATTTCATATTTTGCATTAATATATTTTTGTGAAATTTGAATTGGCTTAGAACACTCTTTTTATGACTAAGACTTTTAAAGAAGATTCAAGAAATTTAATTTAGGGAAGGTAGGAAATAGGAATATATACTTTGTTATTTTTGAATATGTGATATATACATAATTGAAGTGATTGAAGCAATTTGGGTTGGTAGAAAGAAAGAAAAATAGAAGTAGGATATACTTAATTTATTAGTTAACAAAGCAATCAATCAGATTCATAATTAAATATCAAATTATTTATAAAATTATAATTAAATATTAATAGCTCTAATTTTTTATGATTTTAAGGAGATTTGTATAGTAATTAAGCCAAGTGTAACTTTTAAACAAACAAGTTTACTAATTTGGCAGACCATTTAAAGTTAAGGTTAATAAATTTAGCGCAGGTGCACTTTAGTCAAAAAAGAAAGAATAGGAGGTAGAATAGGATGAAGATATCAATTATCAAGAATTAGAAGATGCTGATTTTGATAAAAAAAAGCAATAAAACAAATTTAGATTTATAGATGAAGATGATTAATAAGATCTTTAAAATAATAAATTTGATATTTCTTAATTTGCTGAGTCAGCAAATGAGGTAGTGCTTGATTCTTTTTAAAATCCTGAATTTGATCCTTCAAAAGCAAACACAATCAAGAAATTTAGTGATGAGAGTGATGCAGAAGATTAAGAAGAGTAAAAGTAATTAAAATTATCAAAAGAAGAAGACAAATAATTCACAAAGGAATAAGTTTAGTTTATTAAAGATACTCTCATGTATGAAGGAGAAGATCCATATTTTGAAAAACTTGTTAATCGCCCTGAAAAGGGAGTTGTATGGGGTCTCGGTGGTCAACTTTTAAAGCAATAAAAAAGTAAATAAGCAATAATAATAATATCTAAATATATTGATTTTAACTAATTAACCAATTCGATTAATTTGTAATTTAATCCACAAAGAGAATAGCCTTAACTACTTTTCAATTTATTTTTAACAATTAAATTATTATATAATAGATTTCTTTGAGAAGGGAAAATACCCATCTCCTGAAGCAGTTATTAGTTTCTTGGAATTGGAACAAGGAAAAGATATTATTTGTGTAGATTTAGAAAAAGAGTGTAATAGATATGATCTTCCTAGATATGGAATTATTCTTTCTTCCTTTTCATGTAGACATAACTATAGAATAGCATCTAATCTCCTAAAAGCAATTAAGGAGCTAGAAATCCCAGAAATGAAAGATAAAAACTTTAAAATAAGTGGCAGAAAAGATGATGAATGGTTGATGGTTGATTTTAATGATATTCAAGTTCATTGTTTTGTGGAAGAATCAAGAGAAGAAATAGATCTTGAATGGAAGTGGAAGAATCCTCCTTCTAAAGAAGAAATGGCAGAGTTCGAAAAAATACAAAATCACAAATCTAGAAAAACATTCTTTGAACCATTAGATGATTACTGATACAACAGAGGTCTCTCTATCTATATATGTGTTTTTATACAAATGAATATTTAAAATAAATTTCTTTTAAAAATAAATAAAATCTACTCTTTATATTTCATTTTTATATTAATGTTAAATTATTCTTATTGTTAGTTTTAAAACTAATTATTCTATCCAAATTCTTTTTTTCTAAAGTAATACAATTTAAAATTTCAGAACCAGAAATTATTTTTTTTCTTAAAATAATCATTGATTATCACTTAGTGGTTAACATTTCTTTATCTTTTCATAATTCAACAATCTCTTTTAAAAATGACACTTTTAATCTCACTTCTTTTAAAAATATCATGCTAATATTATGGTTAATTTTAATTTAAAATATAAAGTTGTTGTTATTTGCTAATTTAAAATAAAAAATTTCTGGATACGAAACTCACCTCCTCATAACAGAAAAATATATTTTTTAAGATTTCACATTCTTTTTGTTAAATTTAAATCAATATTTGATTCATTTAAAATAAATTCAAACAATTTTTTATAATTTAATTTTTAATATGACGAATAATAATTGCATTTATTTAATTAAATTTTAAATAAAATTAATTTTTTTGAATTTCATAAAAAAGAAAAAACCAATAAATTTACTCCAAAATTTGAATAAAATTTTGAAGAATAATTAACTAACCAATCATGCATACTTAATTGAATTTAAATAAAAACAGAAATTAAATTTAGATGTTTTACTTTTATTTTTTGGATAAAGTTGACAATTTTCTTAAATCAAAAATTATGTCAGAATTTTATTTACATTTAGAAAGGTCAAATTAATATTATTGGATAAGATAAATTATGTTGATTGATTTTTTTTGCTCAAAAGTACAGATACCCTCTTTTTTAAAAATTATTTTAAAACGAGTATTCATTATTTTAAAAAGATATCTATCAAGGATCCAAAAGTTTGTTTAATAAAATGATGACCACTAAAATTTAAATGTAATCAGTATTTTGAGTAAGTATTAAGTAATAGATAGATTAATAAAAATCAAATAAAGTGGGCTACTTTTTTGAATTTAGTTTTTATAATTTTATCTATCAAGAGCGAATAAATCATAAAAGAATAATAAAGTAAAGCACTCTATAATAAGGATATAGTTTTTGATAATTAATTGAAATAAAAAAGTAAGTCATCTACCTTTGCACCTATTTAATTATTAAAAATAGTAACAAAGATTAGAATAAAGTATTTCATAAACAAAAACTATCTACATACCAGATAAGCTAATCCAAAAACATAACTCTAAGTTCATCCTCATCAAAAAGAAGGCTCAAATTTTTATCAAATAAATATAAATGGAAATAGAAAAACTTATCATTGTTTTACCTGCTTCTACTGGAATAATTTCATAATTACTCTACATATCAAAGCTAGCAGTTCAAAACAATCACATCAAGACTAAAGATAAAATTCTGTTAAATGTTTTTGTAAGCAGTATGATTGTCAATATTGGTCTTATTTTAATGTCTCTTACATCAACTTAATGCATTATCTCTCAAGCTTTAATTACTTTTGGATTTAACTCATCTATTATGTTCTCAATTATATACATTTATACTGAATATCAGAGTCTAAAATCTGCTGAAATCATTTCTAGTAAACGCAAGATAACTTTCCTATTCCTCATTATAGTTATTAATCTCTTATGCATTTGTCTTGGTTTTATGTAATTTCTTTTAATATTTTTAATTCTAAATAAACTTTTATAAAATTTTTCCAGAATTTTGAACCATTTTATTAGAAAAAAACATGTTTATGCTTAACTTAGGCTCTATTTTTATTAAGCCATAAACAACAAAAATTTTAATAAATTAATAATCAAAAATACTTAATTAATCAACTTAGATTTTTGTTGATAAAAATGAAGATAATATCTATGATTTATTTATTACTTTTTATCTTTCCAAACTCCTCCTTTTTAAATTACTCTCAATATTAAAAAAATTCATTCGCTAAAAAATCCTTTTCAATAAGTTATTTTTGATTCTAATTATTCATACATTTTTAGGTTTCAGTTTATTTGCAATTTCATAACACAAAAATCTTCAAGTCATCATAAATTCTTAAAATTGCAAACCTTCAAATTGCTAAAACAAAAAAAAATTTAATAAATCTTATTGTGAATTTTAATGATTTTTTTTTGCTAGATTTTAGTTATGATTTTAAAATATTTACAGTAATTTGTAGAAAAATAAATTTTACTTTAATTATTTTTAAATAAAAAAGATCTATGTTTTAAATTGGTGATGAATTAAATAGTAACTCAGATAAAACCTGCTTAGAATTGGTTAATTCATCATTTATGAACAAATAATATGTGCTAGTTATTTGTCATTTGATACCATTTACAATCTCATTTGTTTTAATGGCAATCTAATTATATAACATATCAATAAAGCTTCATAGGAAATATTTAGTGATAGTATCTTCTAAAAAAATAATATTACCTATATTTTGTCTTATTTTTTATTTTACCATGACTATCTAAGTTATTTTGCAAATATGTTATCCTTAGTCTATAAACGAAGAATCTAATAGAGATTCTTAAAGAGCAGAGTTGTGGAGAAAATTTGGGCTGTTTGCTCTTTCTTTTTATGGAATTTTTTATTCTCTTTTTCAAACCCTGTTTATTTGTAAAAAGATTGTGCCTTAAAAAAAATACTAAAGCTTCTCTTCTGTTCAGGAAGATGACTCTGATTTACATAAAAGCAAAAAAAGTGTCTTATGCAAACATTTCTTATCAGATGATGAAATTTTAATTGGGTAATAAATAATGTTAAATAATAGCTCTAAAATTAACAAAAGTTGATACTCATAACCTTAAAGAAATAAATTAAAATGTATATTCTAAAAAACAAACCATAATCAATCTACAAATATTATAATTTATATACTAAATTAATTGAGTTTTAAAATATTAAAACTTACCTTTTTGTAAAAATATTTTCAACCTAAATAAGAATCTCAGTGAGAAAGATAGACATCTAATATTAACAAAGATCTTGAAATTATTTTTGTAAAATAATTTAAAAATATTAAATAACTAAAAAATTTATTATTTAATCTATTTATATTTTATTTCAAAATAATTAATTTATTATTTGTTATCATTAAAATTTAAATCAATACAATACAAAATAAATAAATTTATTTTAACACTGCTTGCTTATTTAAAATTAAATCCATAATTTGCTTTTTTAAATTATTTAAATTTTTTAAATTCTGCACAAAACGAAAATTTTAAATCTTAAATAGAAATTAACCAAACTTATTTTTTATGATTAAAAATATTTAAAGTATTTAATAAATTCATACAATTTACTGATTTTTACAAAAAATTATTTTATTGATTCATAAATTTTTTTAATTTAATTAAATTTCCAGTGTTCTGATTACTTTTTTTATTTCTTAATGTTTTTTATCACGCAGTATCCTTTTATTATTATTTTTTTATTGTTTTTTAACAAAAAAATGGTAACTCTAGATAGCAAGGCTTTTGTTAAAGATTAAATTCTAACATATAAAAATGAAAATAGATTAAAAATTTTTAATTTATTTTGTTTGAAATTTGCTTAATGTTTTATTGTTTTTTGTTTGCTAAATAGTTAAATATAAATTTTATGATTTTATTAAAGCTGAAAGAGAGTTTTTTAACTAAATTTTAAGAATAATATGTTTTCATATTAGTGCTCTATTTATTTATTTTTAAATTGGAGGTTTCTCTTAGAAGGAACTAGTTATTTATTTAATGAGTGTAAAATATTTTAATTAAAATTAGCCGTTAGATTTGTAAATAGAAATTAGGTAATTTTGTATGTTTTGTTTTTTTGATAAAAATTATATTTATTTTTAAGTATTTGTTAAGTTGAAATTTTAATATTAAAATTCAAAATCTTTACATACATAAAGTATTATACAGTAAAAAAAATGGATAAATTAGATAAATTTTCAACAGATTTTTTTGATGATGATATAAGTTATTAAAGTATACTAAAAGAGATAGTCAAGGAGTTTAATCTAATGGTACCTAGTGATAAAGATGATATATATTTAGGATACTCCTTTAGGACTAGATAGATTATTATTCAGCTAAAAAAAATATCATCTATTTTATACAAACCGTATGATGAGGAATTTCGAGATATAATTGACACTTAGAGTTTATGTTCTGAATTTATTCACACTTTTAAGGAATCTATTTCATAAATTATTTTAGAGATTCCTGAGCTGGAAAATATTTTGTAAAGGATCAGGATATTTTCTTTAAGGCTCAGTCGAATTTATGAGTTTACAGATTATGGAAACAGCATCAGATCATCTTAAATTCGCTTAAGAAATTAATGGTAAAATATATAAAATTAATAAAAAGAGAATAAAGATTAATAAAATGCAAATTAATTCAATTTGAGCTCACTGTTTTAAAGAGAAAATGAAGCAAAGCATAATATTCATGAACATAAGCAAAAATAATAACAAAAAAATAAATATTTATTTGATGATATTTTCTAATTAAATTCAGAAATGCTTAAAGATAGAGAAATGAAAAAAGATTTTGTGAGCAATCTTAATTTTACAGAAAAAGAGTTTACAAAAACTCAAAAAAAGATAAAAATAGAACAGCTAACAAAATATGATTCACAAGTTATTTCATTTCCTTTAATGTATTTAAGTCATGAGGATGATTTTCCTTGGACCTTGTAATAAGTTGTTAAAGTTAAATAAGATTGTGTAGAATTTGTAGGAGTTGATTTGAAGAAAGATGAGGTGATTAGTATATTCTTTTTTATTAGCAATAAAGGGGAATATATGGAGTTGATTAGTAATCATTATAAACTCCATTAAAAAAATATCAAAGGAATTAGAGAACTTTATGATTTTTATTTATATACTCTAGAAAATGGAGATAATATTTTTATTGTAACAAAAGAATTTGCAAGCTCTGATATTATGCAAGTTGTTAGAGAAAGAGAAAAGAAATTTCATTAATATAATAGTTTAGATTTACTTTAAACATTTAAATTTTTAACAGGTACTCTGGTGAGAATTCATAATTAGAATATTTATTTAAAAAACATTTGTCCTGCAAATATTGTTTTCTCATTAAAAGATAACTGTTGGAAATTTGATAATTTAACTAGTTGTGTAGAAATTAACTTAGAAGAAGCATAGGTTATGTTAGAAAATTATTCATAAGACTTTTATAATTGGGATTATATTGATTTGCATTCTATATTCAAACCAGAGCAATATGAATGTTTTAAGGTAGAAGGTTATTTAGGATATTTGAACAATGAATTAAAGCATCTAATGAAATCTTAGCACTCATAAATTTCTTATTATGATCTTTAAGCTGCAGATAGATATGCTTTAGGTAAAATTTATGAAAAGATTCTAGAAAGGCTTATTTAATTAATTGAAATTTTGGAAATAAAATCATAACCAGATGGATTTGAGACTAAAGCAGCAGATTTTTGGAATAAAGATCCAAATGTTGTTTTATGCTAATAGATATCTTAAATATTAATGTCTTAAGGGGGGAAATTGAATGAGAATCACACAACAGGAAACATCACTCATTCAGAGGATGCATAATATGCTTAAAAGAAATTTTAATATAAAAATAAGTTTCATTAAGAGTTATTGCTAGCTAGAGGGTATAAATTAATTTAGTTTAAAAGTAAAGCTGATTAGCATTTTAAGAATGCGTTATAAGAAATATAACTTAAATCGGTTGAAGGGAAATAGGATTAAGCTCTATTGTTGAGAGAAATATCTATTTTTTATAGCGACTATTAAATGAATTACTATGACGCACTTCAGAAAACAAGCGAGTGCTTATTTTTATTTAATCAGTAAAATATTTCTGCTGCTGGCACTATTAAATTAGTTACTTAACTTGACTTGAAAAAATTGCTTTTAAAATTGGGTAAATATTAAGAATGTATAGAATTTGTAATTATTCATCACAATTTAATTGATTCTGAAAGTTATTTTATATTCCAAGCATTAAATATTGAAAGCTAAGCTTAGTTTAAAATTGGCAATGCCGAGCAAGCCTCGAAGACTATGAAATAGGCCCTGAATATACTTTATTCTTATGAGAAAACTAATTTAGATTATTTATTCGAATTAGAGAAAGCTGAGGCGTTGTAATTTTTAGGTATATATCAACACTATGAAGGAAATCACATAGAAGCTATATAGAATTTAAAACGAGCAGCTAAAATTTACATGAAGCACAGCCTTATTGAAGACTTTACAGACTCGCTTAGTTTAGCTGCGAAATCAGAATTATCTATTCTAAATTTTAAAAATTGCATCGCCACAGTAGAGATATGCTTAAAGCACTAAATTTATTCCTTATAATAATAATACCTAAAATTAATCGATTTGTTATTTATGGCAAGTGAATGTTATAGACATCTTAATATAAGACATGAGGAAAATAGATATATTTCAGAAATCATCAAGATTATCAAAGAAAAGGATATTTATTTAGACAAATGCCCGGAGCGCATTCAGCGACTTCTTAAATTCTAAAACTAAATTGAAGAATTAAGCAGCATGTATCTTCCTAGTATGAAAGGAGGAAATTAGAATACAATTTACTCAGAAAATAATTAATTGCTTTAGAGATTCTATTGAAATTTGAAGTACAAAAAATATAAAAATGAAATTAATTTGAAAATGAATGAAGTGTAATTCCAATTTTATCTAAGCTGATTACAGATAAAAAAATATAAATGATGATTAAAGTTAATCATAATTAAGCTTTATTAGAGTACGATTTCGAAGGTATTGAAGTAACCAATTAACAAATAAAATATTACAATACTATTAGTTCAAAACATTTATGAGTAGTAAATTTATCCAATTGAGAGTATGATTAAAAAAAGAAACAAAAATAAAAAGAACTCCTTAAATATTTTAGAAATTTTTATATATTTTAATACAATTAGTAATTGCGTTTTACATATTAAACATGAATGATTGGTCGAAAAATATTTATTCAAAATATGTGATTGATTACTTTGATTTTCTTTTCTTATTTGTATTATAGATTAATAATTTTTTGATTATAAAATTCTATTTGCATTATTTGAGATTACATAACAATAATCAAGCAATATCATTCTTACGAAATACTAGCTTGGAGGCTGAATCATAATCTGATAATTAATTTATAAGTACTATTTACTCCTTAATATTTTTCATAACTCTCGCAATCAAGAAACATTCATTCATCGATGTGTTAGCGAATAAGATAGCAAACAAAACTTCCTTAAATAAAATTCAAATTCCAAGCAAAAAGAAATAAGCACAGTAACAAGGACACAGTTCATTGAAGTTTTATCTAAAAATACATGTCAAAATAATTTTATTGATCAATCATCACACACTTGCATGCTTCATATTTATTCTATAACTTATCTATATAATTATCAAAAATTTAGAATATCAGGAAATGGAATCTCCTAGCCGAAACTTCATTCTAGTTTCAAGTTATTTTTAGAATAAGTCAAATCAAATCTTAATAATTTAGACTATCATTAATGACATCAATACAAGTATATTTAAGAAATAAAACTAAAATTTGTGGTTGATTTTAAAATAATTATTAGTTATTATTGTTTCTCCAGATAAAAATAAATAAATAAACTAACTACTAGTGGCTTAAAGTAAAAGAAATAACTTTAGTGATTTAACTTACATATTTTTCAAAACTGTGCTAAAAATCAAATGGCAGAATTTAAATTTTATTTATCGCCAGTTTAATAAGACAAAATAGAAAGAAAGATAGATATACATAAATTTTTTTAAAAAGGATTTATGCATATATTTTGTCTGGGCTGAATTTGAAGAAGAAGACAATGATGAATCAGATTTTTTTTAATTGCTCTCTAAAAAACAAACAAATGAATAAATAGTAGAAGTTTATTTATTTTGCTTCTTATTTTTTTATAATTAATTAATTTAAATAACAAAAAGTAATTGAATTACGAAACAAAAAAGAAGCGAAAAATACTGGAAAATACATCAAACTATTAACATATTCATTTATTTATAACACAAATGATGGACGTAAAGAACTTTGCTTTAAATTAATCTCAATCTTATTTCAACGGAATTACTCAACTTACCAGTTCAATTAATTGTTAATCGCCTAAATCCTAAATAAGTACAACAAAACTTTCTGAAAATAATCCATTTTACAATGATCCTCTTATCAATTCCCTTTTGAATAAATACAATCAAAAACCTATATAAAGTGACACTAATATAAAAAATCAGGATATTTCTTCTATATCAACTCAGCTCTCTCCAAAGAGCAATTACTCTCCTATTCTTTTTGGCTAGAAATAGATTTAAATTCAATGCTCACCACTTGATACTAGCCAATCAAAATACTCAGATATTATGAGCGAACAGGCTTCTAATCCTATTTTTAATTCTTACTATTTAGTCGATTCTCAAAACACTTACCAATCCCCACTTAAAGATGCTGAAAAGTATAAAGAAGAGATATATCAATTGAATAAAGAGGTATTAAGATTAAAAAGTATCAACAATGAACTCATTTAACAAAATAATAAATTAACATAACGTGTTGCATAATGTGAAACCTAACGCAATTCAGATTAGTAATCCATAATAAAGTACGAAAATGCTATACTTGTTTTAGACTAAAAAGTGAATCAATTAGATATAAATCTCAAACAAAAGAATGAAGAATTAATAAATTTGTAAATATCTTAGCAAAAAGAAATAGAAAAAGAGTAAGCTAAATTAAATTATGCATTTCAAATGGAAAAAATAGCTCTCAGCACAGAAATCTAGAATTTAAAAAACTCATTAAAAAATATTTAAATGAAGACTGATTCAGAAATGCACTAGATTGGCTAAAACAACCAAGTGTAATTGATTCTCTTTAATTCACTATTTATTTATCTCTGATAATTATAAAGCAAATTCAGGATATTTTTGTACTAGTTAAATAAATAAATCAATCAGTAAGATTAAATCATTTTTTAATTAAAATAGGAATGTAGAAATTCAGAAATTAAAACAAGAATACGAAGGGCTCAAGCAAGAAAATAATATATTAAAGGATGAGTTAATAAAAAGAATAGAGTTCGAAAATGAAAACAAAGACATTACTTAAATGCAATAGGTTCTATAGCAAAAAAATTAAGAAATTGATGAGCTCTAAAAGAGTATTTTGATGATCCACAGTCAATTAGAAATCTCATAAACATCATAAAATTAGTTACGCTAGTCTTAATATTAAAATGAAGGACAGGAATCATTATAGCAATAGCTCTAAGAATAATAGGAAATGCTTATGGACTAAGAACAAACAATAGAATTATTAAGATCTTCTTTGGATAATTTAAATGAAAAATGTAAATATTAAGAAGAAGAGCTCACAAAATGCACCCAAGAAAGAGATGAATTAAGAGAAAAATATGATCAAATGAAAGAAGATAACCTCGTCTTAAGAATTTCTGTCTCTTGCAAAGAAAAAGAATATTAAGAATTGGCCTTAAAAATGGAACAATAGGGAAAAGTAAAATAAAATGTTGTCTAAAGAAAGGTATTAACAGGCTCTCTCGATTTGAGAGATTTACTAAAGTGATATCAGAGTTGTTAAGACTGCCAGAATTATCAAATAAATCATTCTATAAATGCTTACTAATTATTTACAATCTTTATATATATATAAATACATTATAGTTAGAGTACTACATTACTATTATCTTACTTGAAACATAAATATATACTTACACATCCCTTGCTTATAATTTTCTTGATTTAAAAAAATATTTAAATCATTAATTTTTTCTTTTCCTTAAAATACTAACTAAAAAGTACAACCATAATTATATTCCTTCAAAAATAGAATTATGATTCTCTTTGCTTTGTTATCCCCCTTAATAAATTTTTAAAAATTTAATAAATATAATTGCTGTATGAAGATGGATTAGTGGAAAAAGCACAATTTTTTTTTGTAGGTGCTAATTTGAGGACATGCATTATTTAAATAAAAAAATAGTGGTTTTCACTGTATATTTTTTAATTTCAAAGGAAAAAATGAATTGTAAGATAAAGAAGCTAAATAAAATAATCAAAAAAGACCAAAATATTTTTTTTGTCATTAAATTAGTTAAATAGTAAAAAAATAAATTAAATAAATATAAATTGTACAATTAAAATTAATACTATATTAATTATTTTTGTTATTATGCTAAAGAGATAATCATTTTTGTATGTTTGAATGTTTTATTGTCAAAATTTGTATTGAAACTTTAGGAAGAATTTATAAGCTGAAAGGATTTAAATAAATATTTTATTTCTAAAATTGGAATCTGAATTTAAGCTTGCTATTTCATTTAAATCAATAGATTTATGGTTGTATTTTATAAAGTGGTAATCATTATCATTAACTTTAAAAACAAATTTTTTCATTTTTTGTTATGTTTAGTTTTTGAGCTTGTATCCCAAAAATTAGCCTGATTTTTAATAAAATATTTCCAACTCTGTTTCAAAAAATTATCTTTCTTATATTAACTACAATTATGAATAGCCTTATGTTATTCTTAGTTGCTTTGTATAACTAACTGGCTGGGAAGTAAGTAAGTAAGTAGGAAGAATGAATAAGAAGGTGGATAAATAAATAAGTAAGTAGGTAATCAAGCTGTACTTTGATTATCTTATATTGAATGAAGATTGTAAGTAATGATTAAATAAATTATCTCTCTAAGCAAGTTATATAGACAAAAATAAGGCAGAATTATATATGATTTGTTATATATTTATTATTTTTTACTTGCTCTCAATTAACCAATAAATTAAAAGAGTTTGGCAAGAAGTTTGATTGATTGTAAGTTAGGTTATGAAATCATTAAATAAATTCGTTGTATGGCATAAATATTTTAATTTATTATTCTTTGAAATGTTGTTTAATAGAAGAGGTATTTTTAATACGATCATTAGCAATCAGCATTTCATATGGATCACTAAAGTAGTACTATAATTTGTATCCCTTTTAATCAATTTTATCACATTTCTCGATGTTCAAGCCTTCAAACAATTAATCGATTTCTTCTTTTAAAATTTCTCCTTAAATAGGATTAATATTATAAAGATCAAGTTATTTTTAAGGAGTGACTATCTCGAATTTATTTTCAAAACAGAAAGACTTTAAACTATTTTTTTCAGCTAACATTTTAGTCTTGAATTCTTCTAAATCAGCAACACTGTAAACAATTCTGTGTTGGAATTGAGGGCGAGTGTGTTGGATTTTACGATCAGTCATTAATTATTCTAATTTCTTTTAGTATTCTTCACGTCTAGAAGATAAAGAATTATTCACTACAACTAAGTTAGAGCTGTTATGGGGAGGAAGACGAGCTTTTCCATCTACAACAACCTTTTTAGCTCCTAAATCTGAATACATTTTACTTTCTTTTTCTTTAGAAAATTCTAAAATACTTTTAATTAAATTGCTTGGGACTATTTTTGATTCTAAAAATACATGCTGACCATGCTCTTCTGCTGATAAATTAAACTTTTAGAAAATAATTTATATAATTTTTTTTCTGTTTTCAGCAATTGGAATATCAAATATTTATAAAATATAAGGTGAAAGAATTAATTCAAAAGTTGGAGCAGGATAAACAATAGGCTAGGCTAAAGGTACTGGATTACGAGCACGGGAGATTATTTCTTCTTCTTATTCAATATAATAAATACGCTTATTCAATTCTCCATCTCTCTTATAGGATACGATAGATTTATTTTCAGCAACAAAACGAGAATTTCCATGTTAACTGACAACACTGCTTACAGGATCAATAGAGTAAGGCCACTTGTAAAGACGATCACGTAATTTACCCTAATTAACTCTCACTTTAAGCACAAACATATCTTATATTATAATTTATTTATTTTCATAACTTCTAATAGGGAAATAATCAATTCCTATTTCGTCTTCATCAACTTGGGGATAGAATTAAGAACGAATATTCTTAACACACAAAGCAAAATTTTCTCTTTGTGCATCAGTTACTCTAATACCTTGGACTGATTTTGTTTTCTTATTAATACCTAAGAGTATTACACCTCCTTCCAAATTAAGGAAGGCACAAATAGTCTTATGAAGTTCATATTCAGATTTGTCACCTTTAGAAATAGGCCAAATAGTGAATGGAATGGCTAATCTGCTATCATCATTGCAGTCAACTATTTCATTCATAAAGAAGTAACCTCTTTCATGAATTGAAACGGCTCCTTCACTATTTTTAAATTAAAAATGTTTATTTATTTATTAAATCAAATTTATTTTAGAATTAATAGTTTGTTGTTGCTCAAATATTTATTTATAAATAAAATTTGAATCTTGAATTAAAACAATTTTGAAAAAGAAATTTAAAAAGTTTTTTAAATTTTTATTTTCATAAATTAAATTTCATTTCAAATTTTTTGAATCAAATCTCAAAGTAACTTAGTCTTTTTAAGTAGACGATATAATTTCTTTTAAATTAAATGCAAAAATTATTTCTTAAACAAAAAAATTATCCTTGACAATCTATTTATTGAGAAGCTAATTTTCCCTAAAATATCGTTCTAATTTGGATAGCTTTTATTGTTAATGGCAAGCAATTAAACACTTTAATGAATATTTTATTTTTCTTAAGTTACAATTAGGTTGAAAAAATAATTATTTTTAGACTAAGATTAATTTTTTAATATTCTGTTTGACTTTTATAATAAATCTTTTGAATTTAATCTTAAAAATGCAAATGCTTTTGTAAATTTTAAATTTAAATAATAAAATCAAATAAAAATATTTTAATTATTTGATAATTAGTTTGTAATCAGCTGCTTAAAAAATTTTTTAACTAACAAAAGTTGGAGCTAACATTTTAAATTGAATATTTTAAATTAATACGGAATGTTGCTAGATGAATTATTCTTCTATTCTTCAATTTCTTCTTGAACTTAAGGATTAGATTAATGTCTAATCATATCCTTGGCTGATAGCTCTTCGATTCCATTACCATTTTCATAATTATTCTTGGCGGAAATGTGATTGCTATTAGAAGAATGCTTATTATAAGGTTTTTTATTATTATTTGGTTGGTATGACATTGCTGTTTTTAAATATTCAAAAAAAATGATTAGATGAATATCTTTCTACTTGCAAAATTTTCAAAATGAAGGCCTTGATAACTAAATTATATTGAAGAAAAGCGAGCCTTATTTAAAAATTAGTAGAATAAATCTAATAAATTAATACATTTATTGGGAAATGTGCTCATTTTATAACTTTTTAGGTATTTAACTACTCTTGATCTATGAGGTTTAGCTTGTTTGCTTCTTTCTTTTATATTTACTTATTTTATTTTTAAAAGATTTCTAATTTTTTATATTTTAATTAATTTATATGTGCCGTCAATCAATCCTAATGTATTTATTAATATTTGTATGTTTATCTTTCTATTTATCTATATATCTTTTTTAACTTTCTTTCACTCTTAAATATCTTCATTTTTCCATTCAAATTTATAAATTCTCCCTTGCCCTCATTTTTGTTTGCTCCATCCAAGAAATATATTCATTATTTTATTATTTACAAAAACTTCTTTTTCTTCTCCTTTTTATATTTTTTTCATTTTATTTTCTTCTCCTTTTAGACTTTCCTCTCATTTTTCTCTGTACTTGATACAGTAACAAATTACTAACAAATCAAATTAGTCTTTCCCTAACTCATCTACTGATATGATCACTACTATATTTAGGTACTTTTTTATCTAATTCCAATAACTAATTATGGTGACTTTTTAACTAATTATAGTAATGATATGAAAAATTAAATCTAATCATAATCCATATATAGTAACTAAATTTCTAACTTATTTAAAAAAGTAAAAAATAAAAGAGTTTTTATTTAAAATTTACTATTAAAATTTCAATAATAATTATTGAAATATACATTATAAAATAAACATAAACAATATTAAATTAAAGTTAATTCAATCATAACCTACTTCTATAAAGTAGCAAATTAAAATTAAATATACTTTAAATCCTCATTTATTCTTACACTACTTTCCCTTTTTATCAAGTACAACTTTTGATTTTTTTAAACAAATAGTTTGTGGATAATAATTTATTAGATAAATTTTTAAAAAGCATTCAGAGAGACTTTATAAAAGAAAAAATAATAAATTGAAGTCTATAAAACAATAATGTTACTAAAGTTACCAATAAAAAAAATATTTAAATTTCAAGCACTGTAAGAAGAAAATAAAATTGTTAATTTTTCATTAGTGTTTTTTGAAAGATATTATTAAATAATACAAACTTTCAAAAAAGTCCACAAACTATTTAACAAAGTGAAATTTAAATAACCATGATAGCTTCTTTAAATTACAAAACAAAAAAAGAATATTTAATAAATATTCAACTTTGTATAAAGAGTTAAAAGAAAAGGTAAAACATTTTTTTACTTAATAATTAAAGTGGCTGTAAAAAACAAAATACGTAAATGGAAAAGTGAATTAATCATTTTCAATCGAATGTTAGCTAAAGGATCTAACTAACTTAAAAGCTACTTTAGCAATAAGCAAGATAAAACTTACTGTAAAAGTTACTAACCCAGCCAAAAAAAATTGATCTAATTGAAACTAAAATAAAGTTCATCTATGAATTATGGTAACAACTGGAATAAAATAAAAAAGTTAACAATTTTAGTATAATATTTTAAGTCTCTTTGCCTTCCTTATTCATTTAAAATGAAGAGCAGGCTAGAATATTTCTTAATGAAACCAGAAATCATTCATTTGATTTTTGCTTTATAATTCAATCAACTTTAACTGTACCTATCTTGCTGAAAGGATATATTCTGAATAAAGGTAGTCCTACTACTAAACTCATGTAAAACTAATTTAAATTTATATAATAAATATATCAAAATTCAAAAATAAAATAGTGAATGTTTTACCACATTTTCATATGGATTTGCATTTGAATTTCTGTCCTTAAAATTATTAGAAGTATCATTTACAATATATTCACTTAAATTAGTAGTCTCTTTTATCTTAGTTTATTATTCACTTTCTACATACATTGTACCTTAAGGGATCTATTTATTTATAATATCAGTTTATTTCAAATGTTTTTTTTATAAATCATTACAAAGATATTTATCCTTGAGCTATAATCTTAAACAAAGTCATTTGGAACTCCTTTGATTCTTCTGAAAATATAGTTCTACTTGATAGGTTCACTATTTATGCAAAATAATTGTTTAATAATCTAAAAGTTGATCTTTTTTACTAAATAAGTGCTATTTTATTTTTGATCTAATCATGGTTGATTCCTTTGAAAGAAATAACAATATCTCCCTTTTCTAAATAAGGACTCATTTCATCATCTTAAACTCTTGCTTTTGCAATAATAATTAAAAATCATTTAATCAAATCAAATTTTATTCATTTTTCATTTATTTAATTGTAAATTTGGTTGATGCTATCTATTATTTTAATTTATGTTCTACTTATTAAAAAAGAATGCAGCTTTTTTTATTGCAACAAAGCAAATGAAGATGCCTGAACCAATAGCTAAGTTATGAATAGTTTTAGGGTTTTAAAACATTTATTTTGAGAATATGCTTGATCTAATTTACTTATTTGCTTTTTGTAAAAATGAATATTAACACTAAATATTTTTTATGTATGATCTAAATATTTATTATTTTCCAGAAAAGTATTTGTTTAATTTTTCAATTTTTAGTTCAAAGAAATGAACCAGTTTTTAGATATTGAATACGATTCTAATAAATAGATAAATAAATTACTTATTTTAACTTATAAAAATAATAACTAAAATAGAATATATAAACAATGATTTATAAAACTCAAATCCATAAATGAGTTAGTGGTTAATCTTTTTAAGAAGCCTCATTAAATGATTTATTTATATGTTAATTAATTACTGAAAATACTTCCTCTTTAGTTCCGCTTGCATCAATATAAATAACATTGTCTTCATTTTTTAACAGCTTATCAAAGGATTCCCTTACTTTTTATTAGAATTCTTCTTTCTCATACCTTTCACCTCCAAATCCTGATCTTTTTTATATAACTTCTTTAGGAGCATGCAAATATAAAACAACATCAGGCTTAATTAATCCTTTATCTGGATTTTTGCACCATTCCATATCATAACCCTATTTGAAATAAAAAATTAATCTTATAAATCAAGAAAAAACTAATAAAGTCTACTTTAGCAGAAGTGTAAACTGCTCCTGAATAGCAGTATCTATCGCAAACAATATTTGTTCCTTCTTCTAATATTTTTTTAATTTCCTCTTATTATTCCCAACGATTTGCAGAGAAAATCAAATGAATAGCTTAATCGCTTAAATTCTACTTTCCTTAAAGATAGTTATTAATTGTTTGTCCTATAGTAGTAGTTCTATCTGGATATCTTTTCATAATAACTTATTTTCCACTTTCTTTTATAAAATTAACCAATTGCTCGCATTAAGATGTCTTTCCACATCTATCTAATCCTTCAAAAACAATAAATAGTCCCCTTTTATTCATTTATTTTCACTTTTTAACTTAACTAAAATATTTGATTTCGCGCTTTGAATTTTAATTATAATGTATTTAATTAAATTGCGGAGAATTTCACCAGCATGGTCCAAAAATTTTGTAGCTTTCTAATAACCAAATATTGTAAAAAAAAATGCTGCTAATAAATATTTGATGAAGAATGTTTAATAAATTTAATTATTTAAATTTACACACAAAAAATTCATAATATTACACTAAAAACAAAATAATTATTAATTAAATATTAATTTTGCAAAGATTTGCAAATATTTTTTTGCATTTAAATTATTTTTTTAAATAAAAATAAATAATGAATAAGATTAAAAATATCATCTGTGAAATTTGAAAATGTTTTATACTAATCTTTTTGATTTTAAAATTTTGCTATTTTTAAATTGAGAAAAATCAGCTTCATAATCTGTTTAAAAGAACAATAAGCTTAGAAATTTTAGACTTTCAGACTTACAAATAGTTGATGTAATATCTTTATAAATAAAATTAGAATAAAAAGGAGAGTATTTGATTATTAGTGTTACACCAGATAGATTTTAACATTTACTTACATTTATTATTTTAATACCAAAGTTATATTGAGCTTCTAATTCAGTAATACTCCTTAAATCAAGTGTTAATTTAGAAAGATTTTAGCAATTTGCGAAGCCAGAACCTAATTGATCTATTTCTTTAATAGTCATATCATTTAGGCAAATATTCAAATCTTAAAGATTTTAGCAGTTTTCAAAGGCTTTAAAATAATTCTTATTTTTATGAATTATTATTTACTTCTATTGGAATAAATCAATGTTCAAACTTGATAGCTTTTAGCATTTTGATAAAGCTAAACCAACATCTAAAGGATTGAACACAATTATTTCATTTTCACTTAGATCTAAAGCTAAGTTTTACAAGTTAGTACAATTTCCTATCCCATCAACTAAATCTTGTGTACCCGAATCAGTAATTTAATTCCTTTTTAAACAGAGTATTAATTTGGAGAGATTAGAGCATTTAGCTAATCCTGAATCTAGATACAGTCACTGATTTTATTTCTACCAAGATCAAGAATTAAAGTTTTGAGATTATAACAGCTTCCAAAAGCAGTACTTAAATTTTCTACATCTTACCTAATCACAAATTTCAAAATTTCTTAAGTAAACTAATAAGTCATTGATAAATTATAAAGAAGAATTTAAAAGGCTATCTAAATCACAAAACTATTATCTTTATAATCCCATCATTTTTATTTTTGCTAATAATAATATTTCACATGAATTATTTTAAATAGATTTTTCTCCTTAGCATATATTTTGATGTTATTTATTGTGGATATCAACATACAAGAAAATTTAGAATATTTTTTATTTTAAATGTTTAGTGCAAATTTCAATTTCAATTTCTAAAAAACGTTACCAGTTCTAAAAGTACTTCATAATATTTCAAATAAATTAACCTAAAGATTAAATTTTTGTTGATGTAAGTAAGAATTAACATTTAAAAAAATATATTTTAATTTAAATTAACTACATACCTTTTAAAGAAAATATTAATTTAAAATTTCTAAAAAGATAATCTTATTCTAATAAGTCATTAAACAAATTCAATTAAAAGTTGATAAAAGATTTATTCTTTTATATTATTATAAATAATTGTTAGGAGTTTGAGAAATCAATTTTAATTTGAAATAAAATATCCACATTCCTTTCATCTCTTCAAATTTTTTTTTAAAAAAATTAGTAATTAAATAAAAATAAATAGTTGAGAAGAGACAAAAACAACAAATATTTTTTTTTAATTATGAAAGAGTAAGCTAATTAAAATACTAATTATAAAGAAGAAGAAAAAATCGATTGCTTTTTCTTTATGGTAAAAACTTAAATGAAATAAATTCAAAATTGAAAAGTAAAAAAAAAGATTATTTATTTATAAAATATAAAAAGTATTTATTCTATGTTTTTTTTTTTATTAATTTCAAGTAAACGAAAATCCAATTAAGTTAATTTTATTAATTTTAGAATAAATATCCTCAACAAGGTTAATATCTATAATAACCAACTTAATATCCACAGAATGGGCAGAAGTGTTACTTGTCTTAAAAGTTATCCATACATAAAACAGGTAAAGCACATATACCTACCACACAACAAGCTAAAAGACAGCATGTGTATGTTCCACTTCCTGTTTAACAGACAACTTAGCTCGTACCTACTCTTTAGCAGGCAGGGCATTTCATTTATTATGGAAATTAGCAATGATCCAAATTTGAAGGATAAAAATTTGCAACAGGCTATCTTTAAACTGCAATAATTTGTTATGGTTGTCCATTAGGAATTGGTTAAATCATGATGGGTTAACCTTGAGGTAAGTTAGGATTAATCATATTAGGTCCTATAGGGGCTCCTACTGGGTAAATAGGAGGGACATATTAACCTTAAGGAGGAGGAGGAGGATTCATTTTAAGTTATTCAGCTTAGAGTTAGGGATTACTTGGATTAGCATGATTATAAGGAGGATTTGCTTGCTGACCAGGAATATAATTTTAAGCTTAAGGCAAATTTATATTTTATCCTTAGAATTAGTTATTTTATGGATTATTAAAATCACCTTGATGATAACCGTTAGGTGGTTGCATATACATACCTTAATTATCCATGCTTGGTAAAGCAACATTTATGTTTACTGCTCCTCCAACAGGGTTTCCAGTAGCTACAGAATGTTCACTATTATAATTTCCTTTTTCCATTCCTTAACTATAGTTGTAATTAAGTTCAGGCTTAACATATTCCTTGTATTATTCATTTTAGGTTTGAGGAACATAATTCATATTAGGAGTCTACATTTAAGGAGCAGGAGGTTATCCAGATAAATCAAATCTATTTTATTATTATTGTTGAGTATAATCAGGATACATATTGTTTGCCATCAAGGGTTAATTCATATTAAATCTTTAATTATCCATTTGGTTGTTTACATGATTGTAATCGTATTATTATTAACCAGGAGCAGGTGGAGGGGGAAGGTAATTATTATTATGAGGATTATTTCCAGATAAATCGAATCTTCCGTTATTGTTGTTATTACCGTCGTTTCTATCCATGAAAAAGCTGCTTTTTAAATAGAGTATTTTTGCTATTTTAAACAAGATTTAATCTTTTTTTTTCTTTATTAATAATTCTAAAAAAACAAATTGAACATAAATCTCAGATTTTTTATTAAACTCAAAATCTCATTTCTTTTCATATTAATTGTAAAGATAAATCTGATGATATTCATCAATATATCATCTTATTATAATCATACTAACATTTATATTGATATACATACGCACATGCTGGGGGGTAGATTCCAAATTCCAACTCTCAGCGTAATAATATAAACATTCAATCATATTATTAATATGAAGAAAATATGTTATTGAAATTAAATTAAATATTTATTAAACGCTGTATAATTTAGTAGAGATACTAATTATAAAAAATTAAGTTATTAAAAAATTAGGTGTTAGGTTTTAAATTCAGTACCTTTTAGATTGTAAATAATTTGTAGAGATACATACACACCTTATTTAAGCTAAAATTAAATATAATAAGTTATGTTCTACGGGTAGTAAGAACTACATTCTATCTAAGAAAGCTAATTTTAATAGTAATAGCAACAGTAGTAAGAATAGTAGTAGCCATCTCAATAGTAGTAGCAGTAATCAGCAACTTAATAGCTTTTAGTTGAATCTAATTTAATTGATCAAAATGGGAAAGTTTTTAGATAGAATTAAGATGCTGATCTGACAGATTCTAGAAAACTTAAAGATTAAAATTATTAATTAGCAAGTGATTAATTTGCTTAGATTTAGAAATAATAAAAGGCTTCATTAAGGCCTTAGTCAGCAGGAGGAAATCTGATATAGTTTTAGCACTAAAATCAATAAATTTATTAGTAAATGAATAGATAAGCTACTTAAGAATAATAATAAAGGTAACTGCTGCAGTAGCAGAGGCAACTTCTTAATCAGTAAAAATTAGAATAATACAGGTTACAGCAATAGGAGGAAGAAGACTATGAAGAGGAATAATTATTAATACAATAATAAAAGTAAGATTCAATATTATAGGACTAATAACAATCGCAGCAGTAGCAGCCGTTACCATAAAATTCATCTCAAATAAAATAGAATGATTAAAGCAATAATTTAGTGGAATAGATAGATGATGCATTAATTGATTTGAAAATAGGCTTAGTCCAAAGCTCTATCAGCAAGTTCGAAAATATAATACAAAAAGCTTTGATAGAATTCTCAGATGAACAGTTTGCAAAGACATTTATTAAGATTGTAAAAAAATTAAACTTTATTTCTATTGATTATTTAAACCAAGGCGATATAAGTTCTTCATTGAAGATTTTAACCAAATGTGAATAGTGGACATAGCCTTCTGATTTTGGATTCTTTCCTGATATGAGAGCACTTACATTGAATCACATTGGTTGCACCCATAGAAGATAGAATAATTTTAAAAAAGCCATGCTTTTCTTTGAGTAAGCACTAAAGATTTTACTGAATGCAAATCAAAGAAGTTATTTAGGAATTACTTATTTGAATTTATCAGCTTTATGTTCCTAAATAGGACAACATAAAAAGGGATTAGAATATGCAAGAATGGCATTAGTTGAGAGTTAGCATGAATTTATGCAACTAGTCAAGAGCTAATCCCACAAAAAATTTTAAGGATAGTTAAGATTTAAAAATAATGATTCTTAAGGTAATATGAATGAAGAAAATATTAATGACATAGATGATGAAGAGGATTTAGATTATTAAAATAAGATAAACACATTAGTTATTAGTTACCATAATATAGCAGCAGAAGAGGAATATTTTTTAAACTATGAAGAAGCTTTAATTCACTATTAAAATTCAGTTAATACATCTGAAGACTATTTGGGATCACAAAGCAAAATAACTTAACATTTTAAATAAGAATTTTCAAAATTCTCTTAAAGATATGCTCATTTTAAAGTTCATAATAATAATGGTGTAATGGCAGGTGGATAAGGTCTTTATCCGTAATATTAGAATCAATTATTTTCAAATACAGATTAATTTTTTGTTGTTCAAATACCCAAAGGAATGTATCAAATTTCTGAAGGAAAGAAAGGAAGAATATTATCAGCAAATGGAAAGAGAATAATTAGAAAGAAATCTTCAAAAAAAAGTAAGAAGAAAATGATAATGATTTCTAATGGAAACAATATTCCATAAGGATTTAAACAAGCTACTCTTTCTCCTTACTTATAACCTGTTATTCCATTAGAATAGGCTCATAATTAACAACTTGCAAACAGCCAGTAAACATATTATGGTATTAATGGATACTAATAGCAAAACAGTTAAAATAATACTAATAATCAAACAGCATTAAGTCATAAAGGATTGATTCCTGCTAGCAGCAGTAATAGCAATTTGATTAATTCTGGAGTAAACTATTAAAACATATCTATAAATACTGCTATAAATCCTTAAAATTCAACAAGTGTAGGCCTTCTCTCTTCTTAACCTACTAAAGTGATTAATCGCCCAATGAGTGCAGCATATGATAGCTATTACAACAACTAGCTAAATGTTACTACTAGATCTAACTTTGTAAATACTCAAAGAACTAAATCACCTCTTGTAATGAGAAGTATGGTACCTTCTTAACAGTTATCACCCACAAAATATTAGCAATAATAGACTAAAAAAAGAAAAATTGTTTCAGGTAAAAATAAAGGATTAAAAATAAATAGCAATAATTTAGATTTTGCTGGTCCATTTTATGAAGCAAGAGGACCTCTTTCTTATAAAGGTAGTGTACCATTAATAGCTTCTTAAACACCATCTTTAGGATCATAATTATCACCATCTTTAACTGCACCTTTTTATTCTTCAACCACAACATAAACTCCAAATCAATAAAGTATTTCAAGTAATGGATCAAATAAACTGTTGTTTGCTTCAGCTTCTAATAAAAATATGAATCCGATTTACTAAGATTAGAATTCTTTTTAAAGCTAGAGGAAACTTATAACTTTTTCTTAAAACTAAAGTGTTTCAAGATAATTAACATCAGAGTTTGCTTAAAATGATCAGACTTTTTTCAAAACAAGTAGATAAAATAGTAATTCTAATCCTTAAGAATTTGTTTCAGGTCAAAGCTAGCCACCAGATACTTTATCAAGGATACAACTCTTAGAAAACTTAAAATAACAATATCAAAGAGCTCAAAATAACGTTTAAAATATCTAATTAAAAATTCAACAAGAAATGCTAAAAAATGATAATTATAATCCTAATCAGGCTTTTGGTAACAATAATCAAAACATTGCTTAGGATTATAATAGCATGAAAAGGAAGCTTTCATCTCATAATGGTATAGGATAAATGAATCATAAGAAGACTCCTTCATCTCTTTCGAATCAAAATTACCAAACTGCATAAAATTAAATTTAGAATTAAGTAGGATAGACACCTTACAATAATCTTACTAAGAAATACACACAAGATAAATTTGTTATTAGAAATCCTAAAATTTCGTAAATAGCTTCTGGAAATAACTCAAAAAAAGATTAAACAAATAAACAAAGTAGCATGTAGAATTACAGCAACTAAAACATTTCAAAGTAGTCATCACAAAATGACTAAATTGATGAAGTTTTGCAACAAAATATGCTAATGCAGAACAATGGAGAAGGTATAGGGTAATCAATATAAATTCAATAATAATATAATTCTAATAACGTTTACAATTAGTAAATTCAATAATTAAATAACACAAACACGGACTAATCATAAAATCAACAAAATATGTAAATGAATTAAAGTCTTTTGTTATAGTAATAACAATAATTATTTTAATAATCTACTTAGTAACAAATAGAAATAATTTTAGAAAATCCAAGAATTTAGCTAAAAGAATTAAGAGACCCCAAATTCAAGTCTTTTGATGGTACTCTCAAATTTACTCTTAACAAATAAAGATTTTTTATTTCAATTCAATTTGAGAGTGAAAGGTTAAGTAATTAAATTTTTGAGCATTTCATTAATGTAAGTGATATTTTCCATACAAAAGATTATGATTACTCTTAAATTCAGTAATTGATGCTTGCTTTTTGTAACGAAATAACGAAATTTTTATATGTTAATCTCTTGTAGGAATGTTTGAGTATAAATTTTTAGTCTTTGTCTTCACTTTTAAATACCAATACAAACAATGCAAGCAGCAACAACAATAATAATAATAAAAATTCTAACAACAGTGATACCAATCAAAATTCATAAATCTAATGCATCCAAAATGTTATACTATTTGACAAAGTTCCAATAAAGTTGGACTTAAAAAATGTTTAAAGAGAATTAGATATTGTGGTTAAGAATAATTCAGAAAGTATACTTTTGCTTTGTGATGATCCTGCAACAGCTATGGCACTAAGAATGTAAGATAATGTCCAAAATAGCTAACAAGTTGGGGAAGATGATAATATTAAGCCTTTAGTAAATACATATTTGATGCAGATTTAAAATGATTAAGGAGATTTAGCAAAAATAGATCAAAGTTAAGATTCAATCACTCCCATTATTTTAGATCCAAACACACTTATGGATCAGAATATCCCAGATTTCTCTGATGGATATAAAGATTATTTGTAGAGCCCATATTCCAATAATAGAAATAAAAATGGTAAGAATGGCAAGTAGAATATCTATGCTGGAAATGACATGATTCCAGAGCTAGAGGAAGCTGACACATTCTCTTAAATGAGAAATAACAATGGAACACCATATAATAATAATGGAAGCAACAATATTAGTAAATAAAATCAAAATTATGATGGATAAATGAATAAAGACAATAACTAGATTGATGATTATGATGAAGAAATTTTAGATGATATTCAGGATTATGGTGATGATTTTGAAGATAATTTTGATCAATAAGTAATGGATGCTAAAGAAAAGAATCCTAACAAAGGTAAATTAGCATCTCGACCCAAAAGTTCTTATAAAAACAGAATTGTATAAGATAAAAAAATAAAAAACGAAGAGGTTTAAGAAGAAATAGTAAAAGAAGCAGGGCAAAGCAAGTATGGATTTTAAAATATGTACCAGTTAAAAAAGCAGTAGTAAAGAGATAATAGATTGTCTTAAATTGAAAATGAATTTGACATACCAAATGATGATGAAAGATTTGGTAAGTAGAAACTGGATAATTTTGAGTTTGAAGATATAGATAAAGACTCTGCTTTCTAATAGAATAAAAATGAGCACAGATTTGACGATTCTGCAAATAGTTTGGAATAAATTACTCATACTATGGAGAATGGCAATAACAGTGGAAGGAAACATAGTACATTTAAGTCTATGAAAGATTCAACTCCTAAAAATGATATTGACGTTAATATATTTAAAGTTGATAGTAAAATGAGAGATAGTAGCGCTAAAAATTAGAGTTTTGGTGAAGAATTATAGATGTCAAAAGGCAAATAATCTTCTCAAAATAGAAGGAATACTCCTCCTCCAAAGATAGTTATAAACAATGGATTTGATAATGAAGATCCATATATAGCTTATGATAGTGCTTAGAATGATGATAAATTATAAAAAGAAAAAGAAGCTTAAGAAGCTAAGGAAGAATTTGATAAGTTGATTTAAGAAAAGGGTGAAAAAAAAGTTTCTGCTGCTGCAACTTTTATTTAGTTAAAATATAAAAAGAAAAGAAACTAAAAAATAGAAAATGAGAATGTTATTTAAGAAAAAAGTGATTAAAATAAATAACAATAGAATAAATAAGTAGCAGAGGAGCCTCCAATAGATATAAATGATGAAAATAGGTAGGATTTTGAAAAAGCAGCTAATTTAATTGGTTCTAAATTTAGGATGAGATAAAAGAAAAAGAAAATTGAAAATGGGTAGGAGTAAGATAAAGCGAAGAATAAGGATTAATAGAAGGAGAAAGAAGTACAAAAGAATAATGATAATACTTAAAAAAAGAATGAAGTAGAGGTTGTATTAGAAGGTCCTATAGAGGAATATGAAAAAGTAGCTACTCTTATTGGAGGAGCATTCCGATAAAAGAAAATGAGATAGAAATAGTAAGATGAGTAGAAAAAAAAGGAATAAGATGAATAATAATAAAAGTAGATTAGTTAAAAGAAAGAAGAACCACCTGTAGTCTTAGATGGCCCATTAGAAGAATATAAAGATGTAGCTAGTAAGATTGAAAATGCTTTTTTGCTGAGGAAAAAAAGATAATAAGAACGCCAAGAAGAAGAGAAAAAAAAGCAATAAGATCAAAATAAGAATGAAGATAATACTGATAGTTTAAAGAAGACTAATCCTTCTATGTTTATATCATTTGGTGCAAATGGTCTAGACAATGGCAGCTAAACATCTAGCCAATTTCCTACCATTACAGATGAAAATAATTAATTGCCAGTAACAATAATAGATGGAGGAAAACCTAATTAAAATAATGAAATGAAAAAAATTCCCAATTCAACTGATATGCTTTTAGATAAAAATTCAAGCAGTAGCCATTCAGCTAGTAATATTAATGAAAATTTAGATAATTTGAATGAAGAAAACAATAATCCAGAAGCCACAACATAAAAATAAGGAGGAACAGTAGAAAAATAAAAGAAACCAGTTAAAAAGAAAGCATAAGTGTAGGCAAATTTCAAATTGAATAGAAGATGGAATTAGAACCTAGGATTTAATGTTTGAATGAGGAGCAGTAAAATAAAATAGAAATAAAATTGAATGGAAATTTTTATTTATGATTGAATTTTAAAAATTAAAAGAACAATTATTGAATGACTTAAAAATAAATAATGAATTAGAAAATTATTGAATAAAATAGTATTTTTATAAATTATATTAACATTTTTAAATGTATTTTGATAAATAGAAGAAAATTAAGTATTTAGATTAATTCATTTTTTTATTCAAATAAATCACATCTCTATGGCTGACTTTCTTTTTTTCAAATCAGGGCTAGCTATTTTTATGTTTTTTTAGTAGCTTTGTAATTATAATTTCAATTGAAATCACTAATCATTATATTATTTATTTTTTATTATATCAAGATTTTTCAATATATTTATTAGTGGTATTTTCTTAATTATAGAAATTTTTATACAGAAGCTATGAAAATTATAAGAAATATTTATAGCTTATTGTTTAAACTCATTTGTTTATCAAAATATAATGACTCAATTTCAAGATTGCCACTTTAAAAATTGTAGTTTTTCTTTATTGTTAAGAAAATAACTCGACTGTATTTTTTCAAAGCTATTTCTATTAATTTTTTTTCTTTTATCTTTCTTTATAAGTAATGTTAATCATAATTAATATTATTCAAATATTATAAGTATTTATTGTTTATTATCTAAATTGATTGGTATAGCAACAAATATTGCCATTTACAATGATTACCTATTGGTAAAAATTTTTTTTTTTTTGTTTATTAATTTTAAGAGTCTTTTTAATTCTTAGAGAGTATATATCAAATCATCTCTTTTGTTTTATTTGTCTCAGCAAATATCAATTTTTAACATCTCTTAAAAATTGATAGTAAATACTTATTAATTATTGTTTAAATTGATTCGTTTACCTAATTTAATAATTTTTTAGATTGCTTCTTTACAAATCAAATTTAATATTTGCTTTGATTTTTTATTAATTTCAAAATAAAAATGTTCAATAAGATCTTTGATAATATCATATTTCTTATTCTCTAAAGCAGTATTAATTACTAATACTTTTATAAAATCATTTTAAATCGCTATCGCTTATTATTTAAATTCTTTTATTTAATATAAAATATTAGGTTTTGAAATTGTTTCTTTAAAGAAATTAATTTTTGTTTTGATTTTTATGTAATAATTCTAGGATTAAATTATTTTCTTTTAACTTTTAGAGTGACATTAGTTACAATTTCTATTTTCAAATAATTAGAAATACTTACATGATATATTTACCAAATTTTGAATTGTTTTATGATTGCGTATTTAAAAAATAAAATTTTGAGTTTCTTTTTTTATATTTTTTTTCTTAATATTTTTTCAATGCAATTTTAATTAATCTATTTTGGATTTATTTGTTCTAGCACTTATGATTATGATTTTATTACTATGACTGCTTTAGATATTTAAGTTTTACAGTTTTGGGTAATTAGATTGGTTACTATATTAATCATAAAGATAACTTATATTGATTTTGAAAATTAGGATATTTAAAGAACTTTGCGTTTTGTTTAAAATAGTGGTAAATATTTGATTCTAATGAATCTATATTTAGTTTTTAATAGATTAATTTATTATTTTTAGAATAATTAATTCAGTTCTATAGTATAATGTTATTGATTGGATAAATTACATTTAATAAAAGGTGTTTTTCTTTATTTGATCAAGGTTTAATTAAAGTTTTTGATATGCTCAACAATTATTACACTTTTTGTCCTTTTTCTTAATTTTTTTATTTATTTAAAAGAACTTTCTCTTTTTGTGTTTTTACAAGCTATCAAGAAGGGATTTATTTTCATATGAAAGTAAAAGGAATTAAATCACTTTTTGATGTGACAATAAATCTTGAATTTTGCTGTTTTGTAGCTACTAATCAATAAAATTTGTAAGAAAGAACTTAAAAATTGAGGAATACTACTAATGATTAATCAACAAACATACGGTTTAGTGATTGAATGGTTTATTTTCAATATACCTTTTAAATTTCTAATATATTTCTATCAAGTTGTTTTCTCTTTCTTGTTAATTCTAATTAAACAAGCTTTTTATTTGACTTTGGGTGCTCTCCATAGTAAATTACTCTACATCATTAGAATTAAGGTAATCTTCAATTTTAGGTTGCTAAAAAAATCCAATTCTTTCATAGGGTTTCTTAGTATTATCTGTTATGGAATTTTGCTTTGTGTTTTCTTCTGGGTTTAAAACCAAATACATAAACTTTTTGAATGAGTACATTACATTTTTTATCACATTTTTTCTCTTAGCCTAATTGATTAGTAACAAATCATCCTGATCAATGTTTTCATTTCTAATTTCTTCTTCTTTGCTTTCATTTATATCCTTTATTTCTTCTTATGTTGGAAAATCTTGTTACTCTGACTCGTTTTCAGCTTATTCTAGATTAATTGAAGTATTGGGCTTCTCTAAAGCTAGCTGATAGAAGTCAGTGTTGGCATTTTCACTCCTATTTATACTGCTTGAACTAAAATTGACCAGAGAATTTTAACTCATTTTGTCATTTAATATGATGACAGTTTAATAGTTTTGAGAAATATAATTTTAATCGTTCTTGTAATCGTAAAATACAGTATTTTAATTGGAAGTTATATCAATTTAAGTTGAGAACTGAAATTTATTTTAGTTTTTAATCAATTTACTATTGGTATCCTAGCTGCTATTTTACTTTATTTATTTCATTTTTGGACTTAAAGATGTAAGAATAATATTAAATTGTATTTTCTTAATCTTTTTTGAGTTTTTGATAACTTAAGAATTAAGTGTAGTAAATTTTATTTCAATCACGCAACTCCTTAGCTAAATTTCAATTTTGCCTCTATTTATATGTCATAAATCTTTCAATAATATTAAACAATTCCTTTATACTCATATCATATAATTATACACTATTTCTCTTAAATTATTAATAACTACACTTTTACACTTCATGCTCTTTAAATTTGTAAGTTAAAACCAACTTAAACATTTTGATTTTATTTTATAAAATACATTTTTGCTATGTTAAAATTACTTCTTAGATAACTTAAATTTTTGTTCATTCATTTCTTGTCTAAAATTAATCAAACTGAGGATAAATTTTAATTTTCTTTAACAGAAAAAAAAATTAATTCCACACAATGTCTATAATATCAATTTTTTACCTTCCGAGTAAAAAAATGTTTCTTTTTTCTAATTTTCATAACAAATAAAATTTAATGATATCAATAATCGTTTACTCCTTTAAGAAAATATAATTACTTATCTACTTCAAAAAATTATACAGTAATTCTAACAAAGTTAATTTAAAATTTCAATGTTACTCAAAAAATAATCGAAATGAATTTTTTGATCTAGCTTTGATTATATATTGAATTGATCAAGTTTTAATTCATTGAAATTCTTGAATAAATTAATTCTTATGATTCATACCAATTCCAACTTTGAATGTTTAATAAATATATTTTGTTGCTTATATTTTAAATATCATGGACATCAAAAAGTTAAAACATTTTCATTTTAAAAATATATTTTTCATATAAAAATAACTTTTTCAATAACTCTATCATTTACTAGATAATTTTCACTATTTTTTCAAAAATTATTAATATTTTATCATAAATTAATAACTTTAACTCCTTAAAGTTAATATTCTATTTATTAAACATTAAAATATTTTTTATATTAAACTGCTCAAATGAAAAATTTAAATTTATTTAAAATAAAAATTATTTGGTTTTTTCATAAACTTCACTTAATTATTATTATAAAAACTCATAACGAAAATATATCTATTAAATTAAAAAATTAATTTTGATAAAGATTATATCCTCCTAATTTAGAATCTGGGTAAATACATTAAAAATTATAATGATTATTTATGGATCATCACTACAAATTTATGCATTAATATAATGTGATATTTCATTGTTAATTTTTTGAGTTTACACAAAAAAAATGCATTAAATATCACATTTGTTAAGCTCAGATTTGAAATGCATATAAAATCAAAATTAAATAGAAAATAATGATATTTTTCTTACATAATTAAAAGAGTAAGATTAAATTCAAGAAGATTGGAGTATATTAATTAAAAAGCTAAGTTACTCACAAGTATATATTTATTGGTTGTAATCTTAAATTGGATATTAAGCATATTTATCAGATTTTATGGTTCAGAACCAGGAATTTCTTGAAAAAATGTAAGAGAAAGTAAGTTTATCGGATGATTATGAAAATAAAATAAATACTACTTCAATATTAACTGGTATCTATCTTTTCCATTTTTTAGAAAAGATGTTGCAATAATCTAATAAATCAGTATCAATCAATTTAAACAATAATAGATTAAAATTGAATTTTCTTTTTTCAATTAATTCAATTTAACTTTTTTATGATAATTAAATATGTTTTACTTTCTTTTGAATTTATAAATTGTGCAAAATATTTTAAATTTTAATAAAATATGTAAAAGAAACATCAATTATTTTGTTCTTAAACATTCTGTGTATAGATTCAATAATTCATGTTATATAAAAATATCAAAGTATTTAATAGATAATAAATGTATCAAATTTAATTCAAATTAAAATGATCATTAAAAAAAATTTTTTTATTTATTAATACATTTAAGAATATAAATTGACTTTGTTTTTATTTTTTCATATCATGTTTTAAAAATATGTATTTATTTAATTAATTATAGGACTGTAGATTTTCTAAGCAAAACAATAAAAAATAAATAAAAGGATGGTTGATCTACAAAGTAAGTTTAAACAATTGCAAAAAAATAAAATGTTGATACATATTTTATTTAAAATTAAATATTTAATATTTTTTTTTTCTTTTATAATGAAATGAATTTTTAATTAAAAGAGCTAGAAAACTTATCAAAGTGTAGATTCCTATTTTTAATAATTAGCATGCTAGAGTTGTTCAACTAATTAGGGAGAAGTATAAGATTTGAGAAGAAATTCAACCATCATCTAGTGAGAGAAGCGATCGTTGACTTTTGAATTAATTAACCAGTTGGATACGAAATTTTGTAAATAATATTTAAATATTAGTGTATACTATTAATGCTATAGAAGAAGAGACAAAGTATAGTGATTAAAAAGTTTATTATCCAAGTATCTTTTATATTTCTTAAGAAATTTCAATTCATCTTCTATGTTATATATATTTTCATTTTTATAGTAAAATGATAATATTTAGCTGCGAATTTCTTAGAGAAGTTCAGGATTTATTTATTAATTTTAATCAAAATAAACATTAATGCTGGATTTCTTAAATAAGTAATCCTTTTTCATTTTTTTTTTAGTTTAGTTTTCCTTCTCAAAAAGAAGGACTACAAAGTTTTTGAATGAAGTCATCAAGTTTTTGACAACATTTTTCTTTTATATTGTATTGATGCTAGAGAGAAGGCTTTTTAAATTTGGTTTAATCTATTGATAATTTGATACTTCATCATTTTCAGTATCATCCTTTTGATTAGTTTCTTCAATTGTAGAGTAATGCTTGTTTTGTTAATCGTCAATATATTGGTCTTATTCTAGTTAATATAATGAAATATTTAAAAATTTTGTCAAAAGAGAAAATAATTTATGAATAAATTTATGTAAATAATTACAATAAGCTTGAAGGTCATCTTCGTTTTACAAGATAATTTGACTGCTACGTAATGAATTGAGATGATCTAATTTATCCTAATTATTTTGTATCAAGTGGATAAATTAATGATGAGAATTCATAGAGTTTTCACCCATTTTTAATTAAGTAGATATTTGAATTGATTAATTCTGATAATTTGAAACGCTTTGCTATTGTTGGTGGTTTTAAGTGAAGTAGTAATTACTTGAACTAGGATTGATTTCAAAGCAATCAGCTGTAACTAAACATTAGGGAATATCTTCCTATATGATCTGATGAAAAAAGGGAAAATTTTAATGATCCGATAGATGGGAATTTTATTGAGAAATTTCTTAATTTTAATTATCTTCTTATTCTTGAAAGTGCGTATCTTGAATTTTTGTGTTTAAGATTTCTTTTTGACCTTAAAAATACTTATTTTATTGGTTCTGATCTAGCTGAATTACTTGCTAATTTGGATTTTAAGAGTTTTTCTCTGCTTTTACCGGAGTATTTTGAGTTGTTTGGCTTCTTAGCACCCTCTTTGGAAAAGAAGAAATTTTCTGCTAAAAAGCTATGAGTTTTTGCTTCTTTTTTTCCATTCTCTTAATTTTTATTTCACGAGATTTTTGCAAACTGTCAATTAACTCGCCCTTAATTTCTTAATTATTTTTAACTTTTTCTTACGCAATTTAGTTTTAATTTATATTATAAATAGGGGTAACTTCTTTGTATTATTCCTAAGTGTTTTCCATCAAAAAGTCATTACTTTTGCCATTCTAATTAGAACCAATAGTTTATAACATTGCTTTTTGAAGATCGCAATTAAAATCCAGATTTTGATACTCCTTCTAATAATCCTCCTCTTCATCTTATAGTTATCTCAAATCAACACATTTTGAAGATTATTTTTCTTGTAATCCCATCTGTGAGTTCTTCATTTTTATTTCCTGATTGCCATTAAAATTATGATTAAAGAAGATCGTTTTGTTGTTATTGTTATTGTTATTGTTATTGCTGCAACTTTTTGCAGAGTTATTGTTATAATTAGTTGGAAGAGAAAAGGGACTATGCTGTCTTTTAATTTATATAATAAATAATTATTTGCTAATTATACAAAAGTGAATATTTTTAAAATGCACAATCAAAGTTTTACCTCTAGATAAGGTTTACACAAAAGCTATTACCTGTCTCGTTGTTCTAGATGCTAAGAGTACTATTAAAATTAGGGAATTGAGTTACATATAAATGGTGTTTTCCAATAATAAATATGATAGATATAATCTGCATTTGTTACTCATGTTTGTATGTGTATTATGGATTTTCGAACGGTTGTTATGGATGGTTAAAATGTTATTCAGAAAACAAATAGGGTAGTTCTTGGTACTAATAGTAGGATGATGCATCATATCTCTGTCCCTTTTTTTGTTATAAATCTTACATTAGAAATTTAAAGATAGCTCATATAATCATAAACAATCAATCAACAGACACATAGAAAGAAAGAAAGAATGTTGGTAAAAGTAAAATTAAAGTAAAAATTTATTCCTTCTATCAATAAAAAAATTTATTTACATCTCTCATCGAATTTGTTTCATTAAAGATATTTTAATCTTCTCCATACAGCTAATTGTCCATAACACTAAAAAAAATTAAAAGAATATTTGTTAGCTCGTTTGTTTGTTTTAAAATACCAAATAGTTTTTAATTTGATTAGATTATTTAAATTATTTGTACAACTCAGAGAATTTTGATCTGAATCTTCTTTTCTCAATATTAAAATTTTTTACTATTTAAAGCAAAATCTAATATGGTAAGGGCTCTTCCTTCTTATTTTCTCACCAAAAATATTCCCTGAATTCTAAAAAAAACTGCTAACTTAAATTTACCTTAATCACCTCTAATAAAGACAGTTGAATTTTATTGTTAACCTTGAGTAAGAGATAGTAAGATTTGAGTCATTAAGTAGCTGAAAATAAATAATACAATCATTTATAACTCTTTTTTGAGTATGTATACCAACTACTATTTTAGCAATTTTAGAAGATTTTTTTTGTACCAATCAAAAGAAAGAATAATCAAATTCTACATAGTCATTTTTGAAATACTTAATTTTAGCCTAAAAATAATTAAGGTATTTCTTAAATTTTAGACCAATAGATCAAATATCACTTATATTAAATTACTTTCATTTTAAAATCTTAAAGGAGTATTAACAAAAGTGAAATTAAGATTTGTTTACAAATTCTTTAATTATTTTGAGGGTGCATAAAACCAAGTAAATTTTTAGCACATAAATATATCAAATTAAACATTTTTCTTATACACGCTCTCTGTTTTAACTTAAAATTTTAATTGAGTAACTTGAATTACAAAAATTATACTCATAACTTTTCTAATTTCACTTACAAACTATTTTTCATTTTCAATAAATAAATAATCATGTTTAAATTCAAAATTTATAAATGAAATCAAAAAAATTATTTTTCTTTTTTCAAAAAAACTTTAAATTTATTTAATAATTTATTGTTTTGAAAATATCATTTAAGAATATTTAGAAGTAAAAATTTGATAAAATTTTATTTTATTTGTTTTTTGGTGGTTCTTCAGATACATCTTTTATTTGAAAATAAAAAAAGAAAAGAAATATTTTAATGGTAATTTATTTGTATTAATTCAAATTTAAAGTTTCAAAGAAATTCAATGATGAAGAGAGAGAATCAATAGAAAACTAAAATTACAAAATAGAGATAACTTTTTTTCTTTATAAAATATGCAAGATAAATTAAGATGTATTCTCTACAGTAGTTTGTATATTATTCTAATTAATTAATAATAATAGATAGAACTCTCAATGTCTTAATTTTATTTTAATGATAAAGAGTTAGAAAAAAGTAAGTTCTAATATATTTTTCTCTTCCTATAAAATTTGTTCTCTCTATTAATAATATTTTTAAATTAACTTCTTTAAAAAAATCTATTTTAGATATAAGATAAATATACTTCACAACTAAGCCAAGTGATTTTTTTAGATCAAGTAAGAAATATGCTAATTTAGAATAATAAACAATTGAGATAAACGATATGGTTTATTTACTTTTAAAACAAAAGTGATTATCAAGTGAATAAAAAAATGATTTTAATTTTCGAGAGCAAATACCTTTAAGTTGAAAAGAGATTTTAAGTTTCTCTATTTTCAAAACAGCATTATGAGCTTTCAATGTTTTTATCAGACTAATTTTATAATTTAAGCTTGATTTTAAGTTTTGATAGTAGTGTGTTTGAAAAAATTAACATGATATCTAAACAGATAAAATAATCTTTTTTGAAATTAAAATATAAACAGAGGATAAGAAAATATGTTAATTGATTGGTTTGGTTTACGTAATACAGAAAGGCTATATATCACTCACTAATAAAAGAAATTAAATTTGTTAAAAAATATCAAAAAAAGATAAATTGTAAACTATTATTTATTTTTTGAAGATAATTAGTGCAACCTATTTAAGTAAGGTAAAATTCTAAAAAATTTATTTTGATAGAACAAAGATAAGAATTAGTTAGAAGGTATATCAAGTTGCTTACTTATCTTTAAGCATAAATCATGTATTAATGCGGGCAAAAATACATTGAATAAGGTCAATTATTTTATCTTCATATTTAGTTAAATCTTGTCTTACTTTAATTAAAATCAAATTATTCATTTAATCTTATATTTACTTCTTTGTTTTAAAAATTTCAGTCTCTGGTGTAATTTTCTTATCATTCAATTTATTTTATAAATCCTTTTTTAAGGTAACTTTTGATATTTATTTTATTTTAGAATAAATAATCCTCTTTGTTTAATTAGATAATTAATTAATGGTTCAGCGATGTTCATTTATTTTCTGGTAAAAAAGAAAACATTATAATTAAATTTTAAAAAACATCTAATCAAAATTGGTAGAATATTTATTTATATTATTTCAATATTTAGATCAGAAATAGATAAAATATTAATTTTATTCATTTATTACTTATGAAAAATAAATATTCTTTTGAAACAATATTATTAAAAGATAAATGTTTTGCTAAATTTTAGATTTATGATAATTATTTCTTTCTTTTCAAAGTATTTTTTAATACAAAAAGAAACTTATTTTATTAATATAATTGAACCTTTGTAATTATTAAAATGAAAATTAACAGAAAATATTTTATTTAGAGTGAACAGAAAAAAAGAGAATCGCTATTTTTTATTTTTTAAATTTAATAAATTTACGTTTGAATGTATTTTCTATTTACTGAACTAATTTTTTTAATTTCTTGCCTTTGTTTAATCCTGTTATTTTAAGTGTATTTTATGTTTTATTTGGCAAAATTAATATTAATTACATGTTGCAAATAAGCTTTAATTATGAATAATTTTAAAGTGAAAAAGATTTGATAAAATGATTTTAATATTTTAGTAATATCTTTGTAAAAATAAAATTTTGAAGGAGGTTATAAATGAATTTAGAATTTTGTTTACAATTTTTCGAAGAAGAAGAAATGTAAAAAAAATTAGCAATACAAATTATTTGTTAATTTAATTAAATGTTTCATTCACCAATAAAATAAATAAGAAAATCAATCTTTATTTTCTTCTTATAAGATTATTTTGTTTTGTTTTTTTTCTACAAGTTATTAAGAATGTATTTTTTGAGAAATCAATTATATCATATCATAATGTGATTAATAATTTTTTATTTTTGAATTTATTACCCAATTTTTAGCAAAGTTCTCCAAAAAATAATTAAAAATCTATGAATATTATTTATGTTTTAGAAGAAGAGAAAGTGTTTGATTGTTAAAATGCTTATGATTTATATATCTTTTGAATTTTTTTAAGAAGGATTACTCATTATCATCCTGATCTTATGACTCATTATTTAGATATATCTTTAAAACTTCTTTGCGAATATCATATAAATTATTCTTTTCTTACTCTTAAAAGTATATGGAAATGTTAGATTTCTAAAATTGATGGTCTTTTTTATTCTTTTTTAGGGATTGAGTCTCTTTCTAAAATAATATGGTCACAAAATTTTTAAAAGATGTCATTATATTTTTCACAACATTCTTCTTCTAATGATTAGCAAGCTCGTAACTTATTTCTGCTTAATTTAAATGTAGAACTGAATTGCTTTCCTATTTTTTTAAACTCATATCAGAATAGTCCAAATAACCAATTTCTTAATCAAGTTCTGAGGTCAATTATTTATCATATATTTTATTACTGCCGCAATCTTACATTTGAAATTTAGTGTAATTTCTTGCTTCTTACTCAAAAAATTGTGAGCTATATTAGCTATTTAGCTAAGTAAAGCTCTTTTCTTAGATGTTACAATTTTCATTTTCACTAGATGAAGCTGTGTTTTAATTATTAAAATTTAAAGGAGTAAACTAATCAAAATACAATTATTCTTAACCTTAATTTGTGTATGGGTGGTCATCATCATTACCATCATCTTTTTCTTCTTGAATAAATTACTAATCAGTTTTTTGATTACTTACAATCTAACCATTAATTGAATAGGAATATTTACTTTGATTATCTCTAGATAATTTCCTATTATTTTAACAATTATCTCTAAAGTCATTTTACTACTAATCAATAAAGTAGCTCTCATTGAATTGTTATTAATAAGAATTATTTCTATTATCTTAGTATTATACAGTCTATTCATTAAATTAATTAGTTTGATTTGTTTAGTTTTATTGCCATTCAATGTACTAGCTATTTTAATTAATTTATTTTTAATTATTATGAAGGGATGACTAGACAAAATATTCATTTTCGTATTAATTTTAGTTACTTTAAAAAATTGATTACTCTGATTAATACACATTTTTATTTTGTTCCTTTTCATAAGTAATATTATTTTCACTTATTTAGCTTTTATTTTGCAATGAAGTTCTATCAATCTAATAATTACTTGTTTGCTCAGAAGAATTAACTTGATTTATTTGGTTTTATTATCTATTATTTGATAATGAATAATCTTATTGATTCTCTTGAATACACTGATTACTTTAATAAATATTTTCTTGAGTATTATAATTATTTTAATTAATTAAATTTGTTTTATCTCTACAATTAACTTATTGTTGATATCCACAGCTGTAATCTTTCATTTAGTTCATAGGAACTTATTTATAATTAAGTGGATTAATAAATTTGTTATTATTTGTATTTTTTTCAAAAAAATTATCAACTTTGCCATTTAGCTATCGACCATTGTTAACATTAAAGGTATTCTAAATATATGAATCATCTTATTAATTGTTAATAAATAAATTATTTTAATGTTCTAAAAGAAGGTTATTACCATTATTCATTCTTTAAACATCCTAAAAATTAAATTATTCTTGATATTCACCACTAAAATCTTTCATTTAATTGATAGAAATTTATTCTTTGCTAAGAGGATTAATAAATATATTATTATTCGTATTATTTTACTCTATACAATTATTAAATTTATCATTCAATTAATTATTAAAATTATTAGGATAACAGATATTTTGAATAAAGTTGTCATTTTTTTAATCATCAAAACATTTATAATTATAGTATTAATGATTATCATCATTTATTTTTTAAGTATCCTAACCATTTAAAAAATATTCATTTTAGATTTAAAATAGACTTCTTTCAGCTTGTATTTATTGACATTAAAAATTAAGAGAATTTTATTATTTTTAGTTCATTTGATATTATGAGGTATTTATCATATTTTTTGTGTAATTATCATTCATTTTAAGTTAATTATCTTTTTCTTTTAAGCAGCTTATTGATTAATTTAATTGATTGCTCTAAAGTTTTTATTGCTTCATTTCATATTTGATGTTTTTTAGGATATGCTATTGATTACGCTCCACCATCTATTGCTAGATTTCGTTTTGTTTTTACCTAATTTATTATTAATAATGTTTAGATAGTTTTTAATTAAGCGAATTCTGAATAAGCAAAAAGCTTATCTTTTTTTAATTAAATCTTCTGCTAATATTTTATTGGAAAAGAAATTTACATTTATTTAAATTTTTCTTGTCTAATAGGATCATTACAATAGATTTATTGATACTGATTTCCTCCTGATTTACCAAATAATTTTTATGATTTTTAATTAGTTTCTTCATTAATATTTGTTTACAAATGGTTTTGTAAACTTATTCTTTCTTCTAGCTATTGCTATTTTGAATTTCTTCTATAATAACAATAAGAAACATTGTCTAATTGTTTCAGCTCCTAAGGAATGTAATATCCTCCTTCTACATTCTATCTAAAGAAATTATTTGTTATCAAGTCATCATCTTTTTTATGATTCTATTTACAGAAGCAACTATAAATCGAATAGTTACTTTGTTTAACATCTTGACATTTGTACTCAGTATCAATTTCATAGCAATCAATTAATGAACTATTCATTTTATAAAAAAAAGGATTAAACATATTAAAATAACCATCAAAATTTGCATTTTTCTCTTAATTATACTCCTTAATAATACCATTTTATTATTTTTAAATTTTAATTAGCAATCTTAAAAAAATTTCATTTTTTGAAGTATTATAAAGTGAAGTGCAGAGTATTAAATGAGCTTTTATGAAAATTATGCAATGATTTTTTTAAATTTACTTTTATGGAGAGATATTCTATGATGAATTAGAGGATATTTACTAGTAAGGGCAATTAAAATGTGTAGGAGCTTCTTCATTATAGCATCTGTTTTCAATAATCTTTGATAAAGAAAAAAAAAATGAATTGTGGATGAATTTAATTATGAAAGAATACAAGTATTAAAAACAAATAAAATGAAAAAATATTTGATATATTATGGTAAATTAAACCATTTTACATTTAAATCGTCTTTGATTGATAAAGCATTTTAAGATTTGTAATAATTTTCCATTGGATAAAAAATCTATTTTATGTTTTTTGTAGTTTGTATTTTGAATTGATGTTTGCTTTTTACTTTTAGTTTGATTAACAATTAAATTAAGGACAATAAATAATTAAATTCAAAACCTTTTCTTTTCTATTTCCTCTCTGTGAACAAGCTAAAAGTTGTAAAATTAATAATAGGTAATATTTCTTTTGTTTCTAGCATGTGGTTTTTACAGATTGTAATTTCTTTATTTATGAATAAATAAAATTTAGTATTTACTTAAATCAAGTTGTACTAAATAGACATTTATTTGCAATAGAATCTTTTCAATTCAAAAATAATTATAAAGTTCAAAGCCTCAAACAAATAAATTATTTCTTTTACCCCAGTAATTCACATCAATCTATCTAAATAATTTTTTTGACAGCATCAATCATGCACTTTTAAATCTTTAAATATCTGAAATGTTTAATTCCCATAAAATATGTAAATTAAAAATTAATATTACCATTTCTTTAAAGTTTATTTTCCTAATATTTTTAGCATGAAAATTATTATTTTTCTTAGAAGCTCATAGTTAAAACCCTATTTATCTATTATTTATCGGGCGGTCCTATTTTTAAAATTTTACTTAAACATTAAAGGCTCATTTAATCTAAATTTTTAAGGATCAAATAAATTGAATAAATTTAATCGCAATTAAAAATTAAGATTTCAATCTAAAACTATTAATATTAGTTAGGAAGGAGTATTTCACAAAATCTAATAATTAAGTTATTTACTTCTCCAAACGTCATACTCTTAGTGAAGTATACAAAAGTAAATATCATTTATTTTATTCTAATTTTTATGATTAAAGAGATAGAAAAGAAATCGCAAAATATTTAAAAATTATATTTGGCAATCCAACACTATTTTAAGTATTGTTTTATCTTTAATTTATAAAATGTGTAACTAAGTTAAGCATAGTTATTAAAAAATTTTTATCTTTAAGATTAGACACAAAAACCTTTTAAAAAGAATAAGAATTGTTTGGAGATTACATTTCATTAAAGAATACTTTATTTATCAATATTGAAGATTTTCCAAAAGTAAGTTAAAATCAATTAGCATATTCTTAGATAAATTTAGTAAAAAATATATTTAAAAACAAATTTAAAATATTATTTTGCAACAAAATTAGATAGAGCCAACATAATTTTGAAATAGAAAATAAAAATTATGGTTTAAAAAATTAAATATTTTGATTGGCTTAATTGTATAGTAATAAATGCTTTTACAAATAAGTTCAGTTCTTACAAAATATTAGACTTTTTTTGTATTTGATTAAAAATTAAAATTTTTAATTCAGCATTTTGATGGTTTAATTCATTCATTCATTCATGCTTTTATGGACCTAATTTTAATGAAATTAATTTGATCAAACTCTTAAATAATAAATAATTGTCGAGTATGAAATATTATTCATTATTAGTTATATTATAGATATAGAAAGCCATACTAAAAATCCTTCTCTCTTCCTTGATTAAATTATCACAAATAGATAAAAATAATTTATTAAAAATTGGCTGACTTGTTTTATTTGTCTTGCTTGTTGTTTTTGCTATATTTGTTCAATAAAAAAGATTGACTTTTATTCAAATGCAACCAGAAATTATTTTATCATTTACATAAAGTTAATTTTAAGTAATATTAAAAATCATCAAATATAATTTAATTTAATTATTTTTTTCGAAATTATGAAATAAAAAAAATAATTGTCCTTTCTTAGCAAAAGTTAGATTTCAAAAATACTATTATTTGGTTCTATAAAAAATGTTAAGCATTGTCTAAAAAAATATAACACTCAATGAATAAATACCAACTAAAGTTATCAAATTTAATTTGACAAAAGAAACTTAAATAAAGAGAGTAAATAATACTTAAAAAAAATTTTTGGATTAGATATTTTAAACAAAGACATCAAGTTGTATTTATATTTAATAAAATTTAAGAAAAATAAATTAGTATTTTTAATAAGAAAATTTATTTTAGCTTAAAAAAGATTTAGGTATTTTAAGTCAATAACTTGAATCGATTACTCAGGGATTAAATTATTTTGTGTATTTTTTAGTTGATTACATAGATCTGAAGAAAAATGAAATTAATTAGTGTTTGAAATATTTAGTTAGACCACTTTTAGTCTAACTTACATTTAGTAAATTAATTTGTACCAAAAATTCAAATTTATATCAATAATCTTTTTGGTAATGAAATGTCTTTGGTAATGCATTTAAATTTAAAAGACTTACTTAAAATAACGCAGAAACATTGAAATTCTTAGTTTACTTAAGCATAAATAATTTTTTATGATTATTGCATGTAGTTTTAAAACATATTTTATTGTTAATACCTAATAAAAATATTTTCCTTATTTTGAGTTAAGAAAGTGTAGTTTTGACAGATAATATCTAAGAAGCCAAGTGTTACTATTCCAAATAAAAACAAGTTTACTCTATTTATTTTAATTTGGATAGAAAGTCTGATAAAAAAATCTATTTACAAAATTTTGATAATGTGGATTTTATTACATGAACATATTTTAAAAACTTAACTTCAAATAATAAATTGATTATTCTTAAAAAACTATTAAATTTAAGAACAAAATAAATAGTGCATTTTATTTAACTTATTTTTCATATTGCTAAACCTTAAAATTAAATTTAAACTCTTTTTTTGCTTAGATTTACTCAAAAAATAGCTAATATTTCATATTATTTTTTATATGAAAATCTAATTTTATCCCTGATCAATTAAAAATTCTACCAAAATTTAAATAGCAATAAAATCCAATTTGATTGATCCTTAAATACATAAAAAATAAAAGTATATATTTATTTTTGGATCTCTATTTTCCAAAAAATCAATGCATTTCTTCTTAAAAATTATTGAGTTGATATTTCAGAGATTTAAAAATTTCTCTTAAAAAATCTTAAATTAATTCATATGATATCTTCAAATGTATATTATAATTGTATACAAAACAAATATATTTTATAGAAATAGGTTAAATGTTCAAAAAAAAGAATTAGAATGTGAAGCTAGTTGAAACTATTTTTGACTAATTTATGTCTAAAATTTTTCAATAAATTAACTTTAAAAATTAACTTGGGTTTTGATTAACAATTAATTAATTAATTAAAAAGTTAGTAAATTAATTATCCAATCAAAGTACATACATTTTATAATTACTTTATTAATTGAATTTAAAAGCATAAATTTAAAATTAATTTAATAAGTAAATTATGAGTAATTTTTTATTCTCAATTTATTAAAATATTTTATTATGAATAAAAATCCTTTATCAAAGTATTTTTTGAAAAAAATAGACTTTAAGAAATTAATAACTTCAAGGAAGGTTTATTTTTCAACATAAATATTTTTAAGATCAAAATAACTATTTAATTAAAGTTAAAAATTATTATTTCAATTAAAAAAATATGTATGAATTTGTTAAATGTAACAAGAAATTGAATCATTTGAAAAGATTAAATTTTATTTAATTTAAAGGTATTTAGATTAATATGTAAAAAAAAAGGAGATATTTACCATAAAAGTTTCTGAATAAATAGATCTTGTTGTTAAATTCAATTCTATTAATATTTTAAAGAGATAAAAATAAGTTTATAATGGTTGAATCATTTAAGCTGGGTCTATAATTCATATTTGCAAATTATTTATATGATTTGTTTTTAAATAATGTTATTTGTTCTATCTTAAGCAAACATCTAAAAAATGAATCAATTATGACAAACATTCACTATTTTAAAGCTTTTATTTAAGGGCAAAAGAATTAATATAATAGACTGAGGAGAAAGTTTAGATAATAGCAATAACTATCTATTTAGATAATAGCAATAACTATCTATTTAGATAATAGCAATAACTATCTATTAATGAAGCGTCTGGATATATTTGTTGAGTTTTTAATGATTAAATTTTCGTTTAATTTAAAAAAAATGAAATGCTGCTGGTCTAGATAGTAATTCATTTGAAAGAATAAAATTTAAGATTTCTAAAAATAATTGATATTTTTAAATAAGTGCAGTTATTTTGTTGTGAATGAAATTAAGCATCATAATTGAAGTAATTTTATAATAACTATATAAAGAAAGTTAGATATATATTTGAATAAACTTCTTTCAATAAATTAGTAAAGCAAAAGCTATTAATAATAATACAAGTAGGGATTTCTTATCTTCATAAAACAATCAATTTACTTTGTTATGGAGACTAAAACAATAGGTTATCTTAATGATTAAAGGAGGTTTCATAACGATGTTAATTAGATGCTATTATCAAAAAGTTCACTTCCTACTTTGACTAAAAACAATCCTTCTACTTTATATAATTTTCAACCATCTTCTCCTAAAATATCTTTAAATAAGAATACTTCTACTTTTTAAGAATACATTAATTATATTTTAGCTGAGAGAATGAAAAAGAGCTAGGAGGCTTTAAATAATTCTAAAGAAGATAACAAACTTTATTTCAACAGAGTTTTACATTCAAAAAACCCTAGTCAAGGAAAAATATTCATCTAAAGAGACTTAAGCCTTTAATCCTTAACTGATCGTGAGAAAATGCAAAATCTAATTGAAAGACCTACTATAGAAAAATTATTTCCAGATATTGTAAACAAAAATATTCAGAAATAAAGTCTATCAGCTGGAAGAAAAGCATACTTTTAGTCAAATAACTTGAGCATCAGTAAAAGCACAAGCTAAGAAAAGTTTAAATATGAACAACTTTAAGAACCTGCTAAGTACAATTATAATTAATAAAATTAAGACATCTCTGTAATAAATAATAGTCCTAATTACTAAAGTATAGATATGTATTAGCTCAGAAACTATTCATAGTAGAATTAAAAAGAGTAAACCCTCAACTAAAATTAAAAAAATTCTTACAATGATGAGTATGGAAGTACAAAGAATAGATATTTTTAATTTGATACTTCAAAAAACGAAGCTATCAAAGAAAAGAATATTGATAATTTTATTGAAGTTGACTAGAAATTAGAAGAGAAAAGTAATGTTAGTATTATTGAGTACGATTAAAATGAATAAAATCAAAACCATTTAGAAGAAGATGCTAAGAAATCTGAACACAATTTTTGTAATAAAAATTAACTATTTCCTTAAAAAATGGAATTAAATTTACCAAAATAAATAATAGTTATTAAAAAACAAAAGAATAAACTTAATTAGTAGCACTAAGCTAACCAACAGAGCAAAAACCACGAAATTTATTCAAAACAATAAGAACTAAACGCTGCTAAATAACAATCATAAAACATAAAAAAAAATAGTTTCAACACTAGCTAATAATTTTATTTTTAGTCAAACCCAAGGCCAACTGCTTCAAATACCAAATAAACTCATAAAATATATTTGAATACTAGATCTTCATAGCTATAAAAGGCAAAAAATGATATTAATTAATCTGATTCATAAGAGGGCATAAATAAAGAAAAAGTTGACTAAATTTGTGAAGATATGATAAAAAAATAGAATTAAGAATAAGAACCCTCTTTTTAGCTGCACAGCCAAACAACTTAACCATCATTAAAGTATTTGATTGATAAAAGTTATAAAAAAGAGTTTACAAAACCCTCTTAAAATATTAGTAAGGATAATAACAGTGTGTCTATTATGATTAATTAAACAGCCTCACCTAAGATACATTTAGCTAATGGAATAAAAAACTCATAGACTTAAATTGAAGAATCAATAACAAGTGACAAGTAATTCTAAGCAGTATCTTTTGAATTCAGAAAAAACTAATCAGATAATTCTATAACTTCAAATAACATAAAATAAATATAAAATGAATAAAAGCATTAAACTTCAAATATCTAGAAATTGTCATAAATTATCAAATCTTCAACAGATAAGCTCAAATTATCAAATTATAAAAAATAAGTCTAAATGCTTAAATTTTCTATTTAGGAAGAAAAATTTTAACTAAAAAAAGCATTTGACTAAATCTTATAAATAAATAATGCAAAAAACAAATTTTTGTAAACTTTTACTACAGTTACTGGAATTTAATAGACTTCTTTATAAGAATCAGCAAAGACTCAAGTTTAAAAAACTCAATAAAATAGAATTGAAAATTCATAAAACACCCAAATTCATTATCGATTAAATGATATCAATTAAGAAAACTCCATAACAAATGAAGACTAATAAGAGACAAAAGATGTTTTGGACTCTTCTATAAAAGATTACTTAATTCAAAAATCTACATCCAAATATTAACAAACTTATATAGAAGATAGTAAATTAGTAAGTATTAAAAAATAAGACAAAATTGACTTTTATAAGCTCAGATTGTATTATGGAAATAAGTATGAATCTAAACTTGCCTCTAAAAACATAAAATAAATAAATTAGAACGCATTTCGTGAAAGAAGTTTCACCAATAATACCCCAGAAATCAGTAATAATATGCAATTAGATCCTTGGGAAAGTAATCACTCAGATACCTTAGAAGAATATGAATATTATTTATAAATTTGATGATTACTTCATTCTAAAAAATCAATTAACTAATAAGATTAAACAAATATTATTTAGCTCAAATTAAAAAATATTAAGATCTTTTTCAATTACTTTATTTTAATTTTAAACAAATTATATCATATTTTATGTAATTCAAATGAGATAATATTACAAAAAAATTAATTTAATTAAATGATTAAAAAAAATCTAAAATTAAAAATAGTTATATTTAGGAAAAATTATTGAAATTTATTTTGAAAAAATGAAGATTCATGGAGTGTATTTGTAAATTTAAAATAATAGTAACAAAATTATTTATTGATTTATTTAATCTAAAATATTACAAAATTAATACAAAAATTATCTAAAATATTTGCATAAATAATAAACTTAATATATTTTATTAAAATTTAATTGTTATTTATTTGAATAGTAAACTAATTATTAAATTTATATTTTTAAATTCACCACTCATGAGAAATCTCTCTCTGGGAAAATAGAGGGAGCTACAAGGGTCCAGATATAAAGAAGAGAAGATGCCCAGGAAACAATAATTTTTACCCAATAGCTACTCTAAGATGGTTGATACATGTTAAATGTAGAGGCATCCATATCAGGAGATCCCCAGTTAGTTAATAGCATAGATCCATAAACTGAGGAAGTAAGCATTACAATATGGAAAATTATATAGGTGTTAGAATAAATATATGGACGAAGTTTTTTGTCACATTTTAGATATTTTTAATATTCAATTTCTTCAGGACTTAATTATTATTATTATTCTTCAGGATTTTTTTGGTTTGATTCTTAGTTTTTTTTATTCATTTTGTTAGATAATTGTTCTTCATCTTCCTCTGCTTCATTTTCTTCTGATTCCTCTTCTTGGTCATTATCAGCTAAAATAGCTCCATTTAATTCAACATTTTAGCTCACAGGTATACGTCTCTAGCTACTTTCTTTTGTTCCAAATGTTAAATATAGCTAAACAATAATTAAAATCATAAGACCAACAACGAGTTCAACAGTAAAAATAGAGTTATTATCAATTGCAAGATTACAAGATGATTCTCCTGAAAGCTGAGCACTAAATGTTAAGAATGTCATATATAATCCCTAAGAACCGCTACATATAAGAGAGCCATGAGGATTATATCCAAGTAATTAGACAACAGTAATACCAATTACTAAAATTAGGTTAGCAATATTGATAAAAGTATTCAATCCGCAACCATTGAACCAAATAAAATTAAGGACAACTAATGTAATAGTCAATCCATAAAGAACAACAGTTGTACCAATAAGAACTGATCCCATCCATTCAGCACCTTCATCATATTTGGCTTTCCATTTTAAACCCCACATATAAAAAATATCTATCAACATGACAGATTATATCACCAAAAAGATAGCACCAAAAATACGAGCAAAGTCTCTATATCCATCAAAGAATGAATAATCGATGTACATAAACCCAACAAAAGTTCCAATAATAAACAAAAATTTCAATATCCAAATTCCTTCATTAATCATTTTACTGCATTCGTTTCTACCCCAAACTGCTATCAATATCAAAGCATACAAAATAGCTAGTGAAAAACTTATTCTATAAACTGAACTTACCTATTTATTTTGTTAAAAAAAAAATGTCTAAATTATCTCTTTGGTGATTTTTAAAATAGGAAAATTCAAAATTCTATTCTAGATATAAAATATGTTTACGCCTAAACAATTTAGCTTGCCTCCTGCTTCCTCTGGACAATGAATAAATGAAGAAAAGTAGTCGAAAGCACTTTATACATAGTGAAGAACTATGATAGCGAATAAAAAGAAAAATATATTCATTAAGACATAACTCAATCTAATTTATTGCTTCATTGTCATTTTGCAGCAGCATTTAAAGCACGCACAGCAAGCACTGCATACTTCTCTACCTGCACAGCATATAATTGAAGTGCACATTATGAACTATTCTACCTATTTAAAAATTCAAATATTATTAATAACTTTATCTTATTGGTTGAGTATTTTAATAATTTTTGTGATGAAAGATATCAAACTATTTTAATTATTAGATTTTATAAATAAATTATACAGTTTATAAATAATTTACCTTCAAACAAACATATTCTCAAATAATATTGTAGAACAAAATTATTACATAATAATCAATAATAAATTAGCTAATCACTAAGTAACACACAACAAAATTTTTTGTTAAGCTCTGATCAGTGTCTCTTCTCTATAATTTAATTTAATTTACAAAATTTAAACTTTAAATTTTTAATAGATTTGATAAGATCTGTATAAAGACTGCTAGTTAAATAGGTTGAAATAAGGTTAAATATTTACATAAATAAAACAAATTTATTTAAGCTCAAATGTAATTTTCACTAAATCAAAAGTTAAAAAAATAAATTCCAAATATTTTTAATATTTTGAAAAGAATAAACATATTTAGTAAATATAAAAATGATCAAACAAAAGTAAATTTATTTAGAGAAACATAGATTTTGAAATTCTTAAAGATAATTTAAATTAAATTTTATTTTAAATGAAGAAAATGGTGATTATGCAGTTAAGTTATCAACTAACTAGTGATAATAAATTTTAATTTTAAAGTGTCTAAATACAATAATCCTAGTCTTTATGTAGGATATCATATTTTTTTAAAAAATCTATCAGAATAAATCTGGAAAAGAAGCTGTTATTAAATTAAAAAACTCATTTGAGTAAATAAATAAGCCCATTTAAAGTATTTTATTTTTTAACTAAAATATAATTTTAAAAATAAACAAAATCTTTTAAAATTATTTAAAGGAAATATATAAATAGATTTTAATATCACTTAAAATAAGTAAAGTCAAATGAACATAAAAGTATTAGGAAAAATAAAAAAATAAAAAATTTTAAGAGAGAGGTAACTTTTAAATATTTATTCCAAAGTTGTTTTATTACATTAAAAATAAAAAATAAACAAATAAAATAAATTAAGTTAATCTCAAATTCTCCTCCCCTTATATTTTATTAATTTGAGACTCCAAATATTGTTTTAAATTTTTAGAGTAAAATATTTAATTTTATCAATAGAGAAATTAGAAGAATACAAAAATGTATTATCAAATAAATGACTTTCCTCGCATATGTAATGAATAGTATATTTTAAAATCAACAAATACTGAAAACATGTAAAAAAAATTTAAAAAAACAAACTTTTTCTATCTATCAATCTAGTTTTTCTAATAATATATGAATTAGATTTTAGGTTGTAAAGAAAGTATAGCTTTAAATGTTTCATAAATGTTGTTTATTTTAAACAATAAAAATAATATATTCTTTCTTGTATAGTACAGTACTCTCATTAATTATTTTTATCCATTAAATCAATTAAATTTTTTATTTTTAAGTATTTAACTACTATATAAAATAAATCAAATATTAGTAAAAATAAAGACCATGTAAAATAGATAATTAACCATATTTGGATGAGAAGTATTATAAAAAAATAGTGAGATAGCTAACTATTTATCTATCTATCTATTAATTTATATCTAAAATAATTAAATTATTTATAATCAATACTTAAAGATAAAAATTCTAAACAAATTAAAAAAAGAATCTATCAAAAAATAAGTAATGAATTATAATTTTAACATAGGCCAACCAAATAAGAATTAGGCTTAAGGCCAGCAATAGAATTATTATTAATAGCCTTAATAGTATTAGTATTAGTAAGTACAGCAACAGTAAGGCAATCCAAATTAATAATAGTAATGGCAATCTCCTCATATAAAATATAATTTTATTCAAAGTAAAAATGGGTAATAATAAGCTACATATTAACCAGTATTTTAGTAACAGCAATATGTATAATAATAAAATAACTAAATGTAAAATTAATAATATATAAAAAATCAATATTAGAATCAAAACTAATATTAGTAGACAAATCCAGCAGTATAAATTTAATATGGCAATATAAAAATATTTTAAAACTTTACCATTTTTCTGTCTAATAGTTTAGGAAAAGGATAATATGGTGAAGTTTTTTTGTGTATCGATAATAGGACATAGAGATAGTATGCTTGTAAAATGATAGCAATACATTAGCAATCTAATGTTCTATAAGAGCTTTAAGTTGCTTAGTAAATTCAGGGAGAGTTCATCTGCGAACTTAAATATGCTGGTATTTCATAAAATTACTTGTACCTTATTTCTGAATACTGTCCTGATGGAACTCTCAAGTAATGGTACTAAAATAAACAAAAATTTTCTTAAGTTCCTCTTAATGAAATTATGAGAATATTTTTACAGATTGTCAAAGGCTACAATGATTCAATAAAAAGTAAGGGTTTTATACATAGGGATTTAAAACTTGATAACATACTTATGATGGATGATAAGCCTAAGATTTGTGATTTTGGTTTTGGTAAATTTTTAGATGATGTAAATGTCTCTATTGAGATGTCATATAAATGTAAATTAATAATTATCAGCATTTCTTTTAAATAGATTTTAAATCATTTTATAAAAAAGGTACCCCTTTGTATGGAGCTCCGCAGATTACTAACACCCCAGACATGAAGTATAGTTATAAAGCTGATATATATAGTTTAGGAGTTCTTCTTTACTAGTTGACTAACAATTTATTAAACCCAAACCTAATGAAAACGTAGGCTGAATTGGTAAAGTTTCATGAAAGTAATAAATAAGAAGGAATAAGAAAAACTTTGTAATTTTAAAATTATGTTCCTCAGATTATCAAAAATATAATTTATGAAATGATGGAGTACACAGAAGAGGCTAGAATCTCTATTGAAGATTTATTGAAAAGGGTTTAAGAAATTTGTAATTTCTTAAGAAATCCTACTGGTACAGGTTTTACAGGTTTTAGCGATTAAATCAATCATGACACTTTTGCTAATACTATTAATAACAACAATTAAATGAAATACAATTTCAATGGCAAAACAACTAGTTGAAAAAGTATCTATCTTCGTATGATTCTTACTTTATATTTCCTTTAAAAAGAGTATTAGAATATTGACTAATTTTCTTTCTGATGTTATTAATCTAAATTTTATGTTTTCTAGCTAATCAAATTACCATGAATTAAATCAATTTTTTATCTTTAAAATCTTTCTCTCCCAAATTCAGTCTTTAATTTGTAATAAAAGTTTCTTTTATCAAAATCAAGTCAAATAAGAAAATAAAATAAAACAAAACAAACTACATTTAAGGGGGGTGGGGACCATTTCCACTTTTTTTATTTTATTTTTTTTAGATTGAAGACATAATTTTAGTGATTAAAATGAATTTAAATATTTAATTTTTACCCTCTCCCTTAATTATTAAAAATAAACTTTAAAAACTAAGCTTTATTCAAAATATTAATAAATAGCCAATCAAATGATAAGCTCATCTATTTATTATTATGTTCTTTAATCTAGAAATTCAAATTTAAATATGTTTTTTTATTTACTTTTTTTAAAGAGCCAAAAAAACAAACAACAGATTTAATTATGAAATAATACAACTTTTATTGAAGTCTAAATTAATTTTAAAACAATTAAATGAGAATTTGATTAATCAAATTTATTCTATTTATTTATTTTAGAAATTCTATTTTTGAATAAACAAATTTTTAACTGAGCTAAAACCTTAATTCATTTATTTGACAAAAGACTATATTAAAGTTTCATCATATAGGATTTAATCTATTTCTTACTAACTAACTGCTAATACAGTTGGATGAAACCATTAAGGAATATAGTTTTTATTAAGAACAGCTTTCTTCAAGCCTTCTTAGCAATCTGCAGATAATTTAGTTATATTTATAGCAGCTTTCGCTTATTAAAGCATGAATACATCTGGGTTAAATGATTTATCAAGTGATTGTTAAATTAAACTATAGTTTACTCTTATTGACATTTTGCTACTTAAATCCATTTATTTTAAGCAGTAATTTGCAAATTTTTTGAGTTGAAGGTCTTCATTTTGCTAAGCTTTATTATTTATATTTTACCAGAATGTATTGAAGTCAGCTACTTCAAATATGTCTTTAATATATTCTAAATTCTTTATTTGGTTGATATCTATTTTCTTGGAATATTTTTAGCAAACTTTATGACAATCCTCTACACTTTCTTATTATTCAAGTTCTCTTTAGAGTTCTTCTAATTTAGAATTCTCAACAAAGTAATCTGCTAATCCAAATCTAACACAATCTTCACCTCTAATGAAGTCTCCAGTCATCATTAAATAGACTCCAATATTATCCCTTAAATTAGAAAAATACTAAATGCTAGGAACGACTAGACCATTCTTACATTCTATTTATAAAAATTAATTAATTTATTCTATTCAAAGTAATTATTGAAATGCCAAAATCCACTTTATCTAAAAAAAAAACAAAATAAAAAAATAAGCCATTTAACTATTTTAAGTAAAAAAAACTCTTTAAGTTACCTGGTAATGAAATAAGAGTGTTTTCACAGCAAATTCTAATCTTAGAATAGATACTCATAGTGATACTTCCTCCAATAGCAATACCATTATATATAGTTATTTGAGCACAATTGGGTAGTTAATTATGTAAGTAGTAAGAATAATCCATCTTAAATTCTTCATCAAAATATAGCATTAGAGATTCATCATCTTATGTAGTTATAAATTTATGTAAACCTTTAACATCTCCTCCACAGCTAAAAGCTTTATCACCAACACCTCTCATTATTAATATTTTAGTGTTAAAGTTTTAAACTATTTAGGATAGCTTGTTGAACATGTAAATGTCAAGAGAGTTTAAGCGCTTAATGTTATTAAGTAAAACTGACACTGTTGATGGATACTTACATGTTTTTGCAATCACTTTTTCTTCTTTGATTTGCTAGTTTATATTCTCTATTCTTTCCATACTTATATTCTTGCTGTCTGATTGTCTTTATATTAATTTTAGCTGTATATTTTACTAATTACTTTTAAGAATCTAGAGATATTACAGTCGATTTATGTATTTATTCATGCTAATACCTAAGATAATTAATAAATTAAATTTAATTTTTTTTAATTTGATAAACGTAATCTGCTTCTACTTGATGTCAGTATAAAATGTACGTAAATAAGCTGATTTAATTTTTTTAAAGCTTAATTACAAAGTAAACATAGTAAGTAAATCTTCTTTTTAATCCCTCAAATAGTCATTTGAAAATTTCTAGAAAAATTCATCAATCTTTAATTAACATGAAATTTCATGATTAAAGAGCTTATGTTTTAAGCCTTACTCTCACTTTATTTTTAAATGATAAGTTTTGCTTAGTTTTTTAGAGAAATGAATATATCAAATTTCAGTTGAAGAGTTTAATTATTAAAAATAATTTATTTTAATATCTAAAATTTAAAATTGAGATATGATATTTCATTTTTATATTTTTCATAAAAAAAGTAATATTCAATAAAATGATATTCAACTTAAAGAATTCATTCAATATTGATTTTAAGAGTAAACAAAAACTTCCCTTCTTTAAAAAATGGATCAATGAACAGACTAAGTTGAGGAAAATCTTTTGAGTTGATGAAAAGAAAAAGAAACAGCCAAACAGCCTAATAAAAAATTCTAACTTTTTTTGATTCTTTTTAGGAAATCTTAAGAAAATATCAGGTAATAAAATAAATAATTTTAAATTCAATTTTTTTTTTCTTTTTAGTAAAAAAAGTTTATTTGATGTTTTTGAAAGGAATATTTAGATTGAGAAAAATTTTAATTTTTTTAAATTTATTTAATTTTATTAGTAAATATTAATATATCAAATTTTACAACTAAAACAACAAAATAAAAAGATTAAAATAATAATTGTTTTAAATTCAATTTTTTATTTATTTTTAATAAATAGAATTTGGTATTTATCAAGAGAAAATTTAGTTTTGATTTTTTAGTTGAATTAATTTTATTTGATTTTAATTGTAAAATAAGTGGTTTAAGTTGTTTTAAAATTTATTTAGAATAATTAAATATTATTTGAATCTAAGTATTTTTTCAAAATTGAATTTTTTTTTTGAATGAAGATTGATTGGATTACTAGGGATGCTTGTTTTCATTAAAAATATCTTGATTTTATTAGTAGTTGCTTTCAGATAAAGATGAGCTTTCTTCTTCAATAGAGAATTATTTTAGATATTTTTCTTGCTTAATTGAATTATTTTTGTAGTGGCTATAGGATTAGTTTTATGGAGATAGCTTAGGATTACTGTTAGATTTACTAAACTGAGAGATATTATTAATATGAATTTATGAGTTTTCACTACTATTCTCTCTATTAGGACTTTAATTGCTTGACGAATCTGTCTTTTTATCAATTTATTCAATATAGTTGATTTATTTGTTAATACTGTTGATAACGTCTGTATTTAAAACATTATTATTGCTTGCATATTCTTTGATCTAACTTAATTCTTTTCTATAATCAATTAATGTGTCCTTTATATCACCATATAAAACTTATCTAATATCTACTAATTTTTGAGTATATTACTATTTCAACATGCTATGAGTTTTTTTGTCCTAGGCTTAGCCGTTTTTCATACGAGAATATTATTGCTTTATTTCATCTGACTGCTAATGGTGGTCTTGATTTAAGGTGTGTATTTATTAAATAAAATGAGATTATATAGTATCTAGTCTCTTTAAAACGATTTGAAGTAAATCTTCTTTTGTCTTGTTTTCTGTCTACAATTTTTTGCCTATTTCTTAATTTTTAGATATTGCTTAAATATCAACTCTTGGAGAGGTTTATTCACTAGATTTTTTTGAAGGATCCATTTCAACAGTTCTTGGTGAGAGGATAGAATTATAGGAAAATTACATTGGTTAATTCTCATCAAATACATGTTTTCTTATAGATTCTTCTTAACTTAGTTTAATGCTTTTATTAATTTCTTTTAAATGTTAGTTTTCTTTAATAATAGCTTCATACTATGTAGGTAAATAGTTATTCTTTCTCTTTTGTATTTGCTATATTAATTTATTATTAAGTTGCTAATTCATTTCTTTTAAATATGTAATTTCTGTAAACTGTTTATTAACTAAAGCTTCTTATTCTTAGATTTCCACTTAATTATCTTTAAGCAACTGAATTAGTTAACTATTAGATTAGTTAGCATATATCTATATGTGTTAAGCTATTCCTTCGCTTATTTGTTAATTCATTTTCTCTATTTAATTCTCATAAAATTATTTAAAAATATTCTCCTTATGGTCATATTCTTCTCTTACATGAAGTAACTCAAACTCTAATTATTCTACTCTACTAGAAAGTTACATAATAACTTCTTTCTATTAAATCTCTATCTCTCTCAATCTCCTTTCTTCTTCTTCATGCTAAAGTAGTTTTTGTTAATTTTAAATATTCATTTCTCGACACATTTCCATTTCTTTCTAAACATTTCTAACTTCCTTGCTTACATTTTTTAATTCATTAGCTTTATTTTCCTTTTACTCCATTAGTAATTTAATCTGCTGATTAAGTTATGCTATAGTTCCCTCATAAGTCACTTAAGATTTTTCTTTATCAGAATGAGTTTTTTGTAATTTTGATACTTCTTCTTCTAATCTCTTCACTTCCTTACCTTTAGAGTCTAGTAACCTATATAAATTACTCTTTTCTTCTTAAACTTCTGCTGACCTCTTCTCTATCTCTTCAAATTTTTACTAAGCTTTTGATAATCTCTTTATGATTTCTTAAAACTCACTATTCTTTTGTTTAATTAAATCATCTTTTTCTCTCATTTCCATCCTTGTTTTCTCCTTTTCTATCTAGAATTAATCTATTTCTTTTTAACTCTTTCTCTGCAAGACTTCTAGCTCCTCTATTTTTCTCCTCAAATGATTAGTATCTTAAGAATCTCTATCTTATAGCATTTAAATCCTATTACAATTCAATAAATAAAAAATCAATACACTTTAAAAATTTTAATTTAAAAGAATACTTATAAAGCAGCTTTGCATTTTCACTCTTTTCTTTTTCCAAAATTTAGGTGATTTCAATAATTTCTTTGCCAAATGATTCTTTTTACAACTTTATTTATTACAGCTCTAGCTAAATTTTAGATATCTAATCATTCAGCAATTGCTTTTCTAGTTGATACTTTTCGTTTAGACTTGACTCGCCCATTTGTTTAGATTGTTTTAATAGAGAGTAATCTTTTTACAAATCTGTATTAATTTATTCAATTTTTTCTTGTATTTTTTTCATGTCATTAATTTCAGATTTATGTAAAATTTTAAGTTGCTCTATGTTGTTTTTGTGTACTTCCTACATGTCTGACATTCTGGATTAAAGATTTTGATATTCTTGCCTCATTAATTGATTTTCATCCTCTAGTTCTTATAATTTGGAAGAGAATTCCTATATTTAGCTATTTAGCTACTCAAAGTGGTTACTCTAGTTTGTATTATGAACAATATTTATGTTATTCTTTTCTTCTAATATCTTTTCATACATTTCTTTTTCTTTTTTTCTTTGTGACTTCATTAACTTCAATTCTTTTTCATAAAATGAATTAATTTCTTCAATCTCTTTTTCTTATTTTTAATTAGATTCTTGTAATTTGGTAGAAATTTTTTGTATTTCTTGCTCTCTTTACATAATGTCTAATTGTAGCTTTTCCATTTCCTTCTTCATTATTTAATTCTAAACTAGTTATTCTTGATAAGTACTCTTCACCTACTAAGTTTCTTACTATTTTTCTGTAAACTATTGCAATTACACCTACAATTCATGGTTCTTTTTATCCAGCTTGTTATTTTATTCTTAAAGAGCTTCATACTTATCTACTAGTGCTTTTTCTGAATTGTTCCTGTCTAAATATAGCTACCTTATTTCGTTACTCCTTTCCTCATCTTTCTTTTGAATCTAATACGTAAATTTTAAAATAGTTAAAATTATTATTTAAATGATAATTTACTTCAACTAACATATCCTCTAGTTAAATGCATTTTTGTTAATAACTTTATAGTTAATCATTATGATATTGCTACTTGTCTTCCTAATTAACTATCATTTCTTATAGCCTTATATTTTCTCCAACTTGATAATTAAGCTACTTTTACATCTCTTTGAGAGTTTAAATTAAAGACTTCACATAAGAATCTTGAATAATTTCTTAAACTCTGTAATGTAGATATTCTCTTGAAGTTTCATCACTTTTAAGGGTCTGAAACAAACCATCATTTTATATCTTTTTATAAATCTCGCCAATTACAAAGAAGAGATTATTATTATCAAACACAAGATAATTCTCACTTTCTTACGATTCCAAATTCTAAATCTAACTTTTTTATATCTTTTCAGTTATTTTAAATGGAATATTTTGGAGCTATTCTTGTTGTATAAATTATTCCTATAAAGATTTAGCGCTTTTCCCTTAAGTCAGTACTTCATCTTAGTTTTTTTTGGCTTTTTAACTAACTCTTAAGCTATTAGCTGTAGCTAATGGAGTTCTAGCTTAATAATTAGAGTTCAAATTCACAGTCTTTTCTAAATTGCTTGAAAAGCTATTTTATTTACTTCTATTAGGTTAGTATTAGTAATTCATTTAACTATTAGAATCTAGATAGTCCCTTACCTTCTAATTGTTATCTTATTAATTATCAATATTGTTGTAGTTTTAAATATTTTCATAATAATCTTCTTAAGAGTTGTACCCATTATTATTCTCATGGTTATGAGAAAAATAATTTTATTCATCCAAATTATTTTACAACTCACCATTGCTTAATAATTCTTCATTATAATCATTCTACTAACCCTTTTAACTTTAGCTATACTAATAAATATCTGACATAATAAATAATAATTAATTGGAATTGGTTCCTAAAAAAATAAACAAAAAAGAAATTCGAAAATTAATTAGTAAAAAAATACCTCTTTTCAAAGTTTTAAATTTTTGTGAATACCATCTATTATCAATCAATTAATAAAATTGCGAAAATTAGTTGAGCTATTAAAATTTTCAAAAACAAATAACTTATAGAACAATTAAATTAAATTTTTACATCATATTTAATCGATTTCACAATTAACCTACACCTCAAAAAACAAATTTTGATATGAAAATTTTTAATTCTTAAGCACATTCTTAGAATTTCAAAATAATTTATTAAAAAATAATATTTTTATATTTTTAGTATTTTGTTTCATTTATTTTCCTTAAAAATAAATCTATTGCTTTTTATTTTAAAGAAAGCCAGTTTTATATAAATTTAATTTAATTTTGTTTTCGTTAGTTTGATCGATCAATAAATAATTTTGTTTTCTTCTTTTAAATTCGATTTCTTAATTCATATAACAAATTAATAAAAAACCCAAAAAAATCTGAATAAATTTTTATTTTTTTAGAAACTATTTTTTATTGTTTATTTTAATCATTTTTAATAAACAAATCAATCAATTTTCTAATTAGATAAGAGTAAAAACTTCTTTAATAAAAACAAATAGATGATAAAATAGGCAATAAATGAAAGAAAATTAATTTATATTTTAAATATTATAAACACATATCATAATTTAGTTTAAATATTTAGAAAATTTTTATTGCAGAAAGGTAATATTTGAAATATAAGATTGAACCAAATATCTTCGGCTCGAATAATTCAAAAGAATATTTTTTTATAATCAAAAAATATAAAAAGAAAAGGATAAATAACTTATGAATGTAACCTAAATTGATAACATTTTTAATTTTGGATGGAAACTAATGGTGAAAATTTTTAAAAGAAAAAAATAAATTTGTTAAGTAAAGAAAGAAGTGTATGTTAAATAAAAGGTTTTGAATAAATAAATGCAAAAGAATAAAGATATATTTTTAGATTTATAAAAATTTACTACACATAAAATGAGCTCATTTAAAAAATTAAAATATGAATTAAGAAAAAAATATAATAATAAAAGCAAGTTAAGACAAATATTTGGAAAATCATAAAAAATTCAATTGTTTATGTTAAGAGAATGCGAATTAATTTTATTTGTTTCTAAAAATACAAAAAAAATTAAACACTTATTGAATTCACTCAAAAGTTATTTATTCCATTTATGGTAAACTTACATTCTCTTACATTTCTATTCGTGAAATGAGTTAGCAAATGTTTATTTGATAAATTTACTTATAATTAATTATTATATAATTTTGATATAACAAGATTAAATGAATTAAGATTAAATACAATTTATGAATGCTTAAAAAAATCAATTATTTAATATCAAAGATGGATTTTTTTAAAGAAATTAAACACAGTTGATTTTAGTTTTTATAGTGTTGTTACCTTCTCTCATTGCAATAATATCTACATTCTTCAGCTTACTGTATCTGCAATAGGAAAGTATAAAAATGATATAATAATACTCTGATCAGCTTTACTAAGATTCAATTAATAATTCTAAGTTGCACAACCGCGCAGTTCTTTTTCAAATAAATAAACAATTACAAAAGATACCATGGTAGCACAATTTGATAAATGAATTTTAAGGTCTGTAATTGTAAGGCAAAGTAAATAATAGCAAGAAATTTATTCCTGCTTTACATAATTCAGATAGGACCTACATAAATTAGGAAAATCCTACTGTCTTAAAAATTTTTAAGAAAAATCCAATTCATACAAGCGTTTGGTAAATCTCATTAAAAATAATATTATTATACAAAATATTTATGCGAATAGTTTCATGATTATATCTTTCCTTTTTTAAAATGTTTGTTAATTTACTTCATTTTTACAACTTTGAAAAATTCTACTTACCTCATATAATATTAAAAGAAGAAAATATTAGAGTCTTAAAAAAATACCAGAAAAAAAGTCCACTTTAATGAAAAATAATTTTATGACAAACATAAATTTTACATTCTTGATAAAAAATGCAATTGAATTTTAAGCTAAATATTCGCAATTCACATCCTTTTTAATATTATATTAATTCTTTTTATTATTTTCAAAGGCATTAGGTTAGTAAAGCTTATTTATCTCAGCTAGATGAAGTAGAGCTACATGACTTAAAAATATTGACAAGGGTGGATTTTATATGGAGGTCTATAATGTATAATAATGCACGTTAAACATCAAGATGGATTGCTATTTCTAATACAATTACATATTTAGCTTATGATGGGATTTCTTATTAGTCGGGCACAAATAAGACATATTCTAATTATACACCGTCAGATGATTGTCCTTATAAAGGACCTTATTACTTTGATCCTAGATGCAGATATTATTTTCAACCAACTGTTTCAAACATATCAACAATGGTATTCCCTCCCACATACAACTTGGGAGCAAATGGTCCCTACTATGCAAGTGTGTTTTGTTAAAGAAGAGTTAATTTAGAATCAAATAACTTAAATGATATTTTTGGTATTTTGTGCATTACTCTAAATTTACAAGTTATACCTACTTATTTTTAAAACTTTGGTAATAATTCTAAATTTCAAATGCTAATTGATCCTTAGAGTTTGATTGTACTTTATAATTCTTAAACTAAATCATAAGAATAAATTACAGTTATGCAAGCAGAAACAGATAATTTAATAGACCAATCTCAGGCAAAAATATTTATTGGAAACATAACTTAGAACTCAAACTATGTCTTATAGAATATGAGCACTTATTAGCAAATAAAATTTGATAAAAATTAAAAAACATTCGAATATACCCGAAATGGGACAGAATGCTTTGTTTTAGTTAACATTATTACAATTGTTGATTAAGTACCTAGAATAGAGAAAATTAGATAAAACAATTTTGATACAAAATTCTAATTAAAAAATGTTTATCTTTTTCTCAATGTCTTAACAAAGGAAAATTTATAAATTTATTCAAACGATTTATAAAATACTGTTTTGCATTATAATAAAATATTTGCTTATATAAGCTATGGTTTAATTATTGTTCTCTTAATTACTTAAATATTTTACTCAATTATTTTGGGAAAATATATTTTAAATCCTATCATCCATTTGACACACATTCTTAGTAAAATAAGGATTTAAAATTCTAATGACATCTAGAATTCATAATCAAACAAAAATAGTAAATCTCTTAATAAATTACCAAATAATAGTTAAAATTGTCTTAGTGAATCAATGACAGAATAATAATAAATCTTAATTGAAGAAGAAATTGATGCAGATTTTGAAGGAGTATGTTATTCTAAAGATACTTAAGAGCTTTTGAATAGCTTTCAAGATATGTTTAAGGTGCTTAGATTTACAACTTAAAATTTCTACAAAGAAGATGCAAGTTTGTAGCTTTTGAATTTAGTTAAATAAATTTAGCATTTTAAGAGGTTTGGAAATAATAGAGCTTTAGGAGTATGTTATAATAATATGGGAGTTATTCATTATAATTGTGATAGATTCTAAGAAGCTTTAGAAAATTTCCAAAAAGCTATAGTATATGCAAATTATGAATTAAATACATACTCTCATCTAGAGGAAGGAGTTATGTTTTCTAATAGCCTTAAGAGATTAACAGTGTACTTAAGAAATACGATTCAAAATCATAATATCTCACTAGAATCAATTGATGAGGTAACAAGCAATATGATTAATTCAGCCTTTCAAGAAAAGTAAAAGTAAAAAAGTACTTTTAATCATTTGTGGAATCATCAAATTGAACTTAATTGGAGTTTATTTAATAGAAAAACAAATTTTATGAAAGCTTTAAGTATGTTTGCTATCAGTAGTGGTAATCAATTGTGGGATATTCTTGAAGAGTAAGCATTAGAAAATATAATTATTAGTCAAATTTATCTCCCTCCTTCATATAAAAGAGAAATAATTAATTATTATATCTTATGCAAGTCTCTGCAACAATAAGATTTAGATACAGAAGCTTTTTAGGTGTTAAAAAAGTTAACATAAAATTATATCAAAATAAAGGAGAATAAATATGGAAAAATATATTTAGAAAATACAATATAATTTTAAGAAAGTACTGCATAAAGTATAAACACTCGTTAGTAAAAAAGAGAATAATATTTAGAGAATACTATTAATTCAAACAAATTTGCTTAAATGAGTTAAACCAATGATATCAATCATTCTTTCATTTTATTTTCTCCAATTAAGATAGCAAAAAAAAGAAATGAAAAAATAAATATTTCAGATTAAGTAAAAAATAAAATTTATTGTCTTATCAAGAATGAGAGTCGAAAGATTTAACAAAAAGTTTCAATAGCTTCAGAAAAAACAACGAAGACTTGTAAAACTGATTAACAAATTAATTAAGAGGAGCAGGAGTAAAAAATAAACTTATTTAAACAAAAGAATAATTCACTGTTCTCTGATTTAAAAAGTAAAGCAAATGAATATATACAAAGTAAAAAAAATAAAAAGTAATCTTTGTATGAGAGTAACAAGTTTTAATTTGGATTCGAATAGTTTAGTTAAAATTAATCGGTGTCAAATAGTAAATCCAATTTAAGTCCTTTACCGCTATTAAAAGAAGAAAAAGATAAAAATCAAGATAAATCAGTAAAAAGATTAAGTTAACATCATAAACAAAAAACTACTGATCAATATCATGAATTTCTTCATTTTTTTTAGAAAAATAGATTTTCTATGAGAAAAAGCAGTTTTTTAGAATCTTAGAAAATAACAAATCAGAAAATAAATAAAGAATAAAAATTATTTCCAAAAAAGAAAGAAAAAATACATTATAAGGAAGATAAAAATGAATTTGTATTTTTTCCTGTCAGAAAACATAAAGATCCTGACTAAGTAGCAAAATATGAATACAGTTCAGATATTTTCTATTAATATTGTTCAGTTGAGTAGGCAAGTTGTTAACTTAAATTAAAGAATTTTTATAATGCAGCTATGATACTTACAAATTTCTTAGAGTAATGTGAATACTATCTACCTCATTTAAAAAAGATACAAATAAATATTTTATTAAACATTTTCAAATCATAAAAAATAAAAAGTATTGATCTGGAAGAGACTGCTAAAAAGTATAATGAAATGACTGACTATAACTTTGATATTTGCATAATATCAGTATGTCAAAAATCCTCCAATAAGTTAAAACTATATGCTCTTTGTAATGACCTTGTTAACGAAATACTCTTTAAAGAAAATGATAGTTTTGGAATGATTTAGTATGATTTTGAAGAACAAATATTTATGTAAATGATGGCTAAAACTTAAATTAAATTAATTAAATAAACTCCATTACTATTTCAATAGATTTTATTTTCTTTATTACAAAAGAAACAAAAGAATTACTTTTATGCATAAATTAAAGATAATTTTGAACAAGAAAAAAATAAAACTGGAAATGAATCCTTTAATTGTATAGCACAATCTAACTGGAATAATTTCTTTGAAAATTAAAATATAAATTCAATTTCAAACACATAAATAAATCTTAAAAGTTTCTCTGCACTAAAATAAGAAAGTTTTAGTTCGGCTAAAAAATTATATGCGAATAAAGTGGAAAATTTTTAAAATATTAAAGAAAAAAAATAAAATGATGATAATGAACATGTTTCATAGTTCGAATAAATTTAATTTATGTAAGAATCTTCTCAATCCTCTTTCGAGTCTTGCTCATAACCAAATCAGATAAATAATTTTAAAAATATTTCATAAAATAACTAAAATAAAATATCAAACAAGAATTATGTATAAACATTAAGTAATTTAAACAATAACTTAAGAAAAAACCCAAAATTGTAAAATTAATAAGATTCCTATCAAAACACAACACATGTACCAATCAAAGATGAAAACAATCAATAAATGTATACTTTTACAGATGACCAGCATTAAAAAAATTCTATGAATTAGAATAATACAATCAAAGAAGTTCAAAACAATCTTAGTAACAAGAAAGATCAGGTTTTTAAAAATGATGATGATAATAATTAAGATGAAATAATTTTAGGAAATAAAGAGAAATTCACATTAAGTATAGAAGATTTAGTAAAGAAAAAATATGAGGAGGAGGAAAATTTATTAAAAATTAAAAATTCTGATCTTCAAAGCCCATCAACTTAATCACAATTTAAATTTGATTTCTAGTCTAAATCAGATTAAGATGTAATTTAATAAAAGCCAACTGATTCAATACTCAAATAATCATAAAGTAATTCGAAAAATAAACAAAGAAAAACAAATTAGAATTTCAACATAAAATCTAATAATAAACCATTTTTAGATGTTAATTTTAATAATAAATAACTTAAAAGGCATTCTACACATTATTAATCAACTTAATCTTATAACTATTTTTCTGATTTAAAAACTTTGAGTGATATTAATTAACTAGACAACACAAATTATGAAGCAAATATCTTCTAAAAATGTAATCAAAAAAATAAAAGTAGTTGTAAATCTAGTGAATTTTTATTTCATTAAGGAATTCATGCTTGTTTAAAATAATTCATTCTGAACTCAGATGAAAAATTAAGCATTTACTTAGCTAAAAATAGTTTTTAAAATAAAACAAATAGATAATTAAACAGTCAAAAAAACTAACAAAAATATTTAATTTATATTACTGATTTATATTTCTAAATAACAAACTAAAATCTGATTGAAGAACTAACAAAATTACTAATTAAATTAGATTCTAAATTGTTAGTTTTACTCTAAAATGACGCTATGCTTTTAGATGAAACAAGTCCTCTGTAAAATGTTTCAGTCTAAGGTAAACAAATCATCAGCTTTTTTAATACTGAACAAAAAATGCTCTAACATATATATTGTAACAGAGAACATCTTAAAAACTATTTAATCCCTATGGTTATTGAACATTTTTGATATATTATTAACATTTTTCTTAGTCATATCCAGTTTTTATGTAAATATTTATCAATAATCTTCATCAATTAATTCTTTCAATATTAACATAAAAAGGATTTTAATAATAAATTCAATTTTAGTAAATTTTATATAGTTTTTATAATAAAAAAGGGAAATATGTAAAATGTACTTCAACATTTAAATAATTTCTTAAATTAATTTGGGAATAAAAAATTTCTTGATGTAAATTTTGGAGAGAGAGTTCTTAATATTAAATTTTTTCATGTATCAATATCAACTTGAATTTGGAATCTACTCCTGAACAAAATTTATAAATCCTAATTGATTTCATTATTTTTGGATTATGCTCAATCAAATCAGTCATTGACTTTACAGATCCAAATTTAGTTCAACAAAATATTTTATTTGATTAAATTAATATAATTATTATATTAAAAATATTAGTCTTATAATTTTTTGAGAAGAAATAATTGAAAGAATATTTCAATTTGGATTTTTGAAAATATATTTGATTTCATCTAACTTGTTTCATTTTTGATAGCTTTTGAAAATAAAAAGGACATATTTCAATTGAAAACAGGTAACAGTTGAAAGGAATATTAGTTAAAAATTAATTGATTTGATTAATATAAATAGTTAAAAAAATAATAAATTATTAAAATTCATTGTGAAAGAAAAACATAACTATAAATATAAGATATTATTAGCCATAATTTATCAAGAATATTATAATAAATATGCAAACTACTAGCGTTTTAACTAAAAAGAACTTTGCTCCTCTTAAGAATGAAAATGAAAAGCTAAATTTATTTGCAAATCAAGTAGATTAAATGAGAGATGACTTCGAGGATATGAAGCGTTCTCGTGAGGAGGCTAAGAAATAATTAGAAGCCAAATTTTAAGATGTTCATAGGTAAGATAATTTAATTATTTAAGATCTACATTACAGAAAGCACCATTTCAATATTGAATTTAGTATTTTAAGTAATTCAATTGTTGTTTATTAAAAAAGAAAGATATAAAACACTAAAGAATTTATTGCTGCCGAGGGAAAGAGAATTAATGATACTCTTTTAGCCTTCCAATCTAAATTTGAAACTGAAATGAAGAATATAAAAACATATTTCCAAAAGTAGCATGATGAATATACAGTTTAGGTTTAGCAAAGATTTGAAAAAGTAGAAGATGAAACAAAAAGATTGGATAAAAAGATAGATGATGAGCGTGAAGAACGTTTGAGGTAATCAGACGAAAACCTCAGAGAAATTAGAAAGCAATTAGAGAGTAATTATTTTTGAAATATATGAATAGAGTTCATTTTGAGAAAATACAAGCAATTATTTAAAATTAACTTAAATTATATGTATAAAAAAGCCCTATTTTCTTTATTTGATACTGAAAAAAGAGAAAGAATAGAAAGAGAAAAGGAAATTTTGTAAAAATTGGATGATGAAGCTTTTGCACTTAAAGAAATGCTTGATAAGGAAAAAACAGAAAGAATATTAAAAATTAAAGAATTAAAAAATCACACTGATTTCGAATTAAAAGCCTAATAAAAGTTCAATGAAGATTTTCATGCAAAAACAGTAGACGAATTCCATCATGTTGTTAATAACATACAAGTAGAAATAGATAATCGTTTCAATCACTAAGACCAAATTATAGACAACTTATCCAAATTAGTTAAAACTCTTCAAGATACACTTAAGGTTATTGGAAAAGATGTTTGAATGCCTTATTTCATTAAGATATAATATACTAACACTCATTTTAAACTTCTTAATAGTAATACTACTTATCTATGTCTCTTTGAATTATTCAATAAGATATTTATTTTTATAATAGATCCTTAATCATTCATAATCTTTATATTCAAAAATATCTTTTTTAATTTAAATCAAGATAAAAATTCTAATCTGTAATAATTTGGAATTTTTAAAAATACTTTGTTAGAAATGAAAAGATAAAATTTTAATTTATCATGTAGAATTTTATCTTTAAATTGTTTAAATTAATGATAAATAATTTTAAAAAAACCCTAAATCAATTTTAAAAATGAATTATTAAGAAAATTATTTTTATTTATTTAAGTATTAATTGTGGAAGCTTTTTTCATTTATTCTGAAATTATTATTTTAAATAATTATTTGGAATAACTTTTAGTCAATTTTTAGAATCAATTTTGATGATTTAAGAAAAAAAATCTATTTTATTATTTACTTCATAGAAAAATAATTCTTTAAATAAACACTTGCAAATATTTTTAATATTAATTTAACTAATTTTAGATGAATAAAAAGAGGTTTATTTATTTTTGTTAAATGTTAAAATTTTGTTACTTTTTAATTTAAAAAATATTTTATCAATTTGTGATAAAAGTTGTAATTTGGTTCTTTTGTAGAATTTAAATTTTAATTATTTTTAATTTTTGAGTAACGATCAATTATTTAAATTTATTTAATTTTCAAAAATGGTTCAATTTTATTTTTTTTAATTTCTGGATATTAGAAAATATTTTTGAAAAGATTTTTTTTAGACTATAAATTGAAATATTATTGGTTAAACTTTTTAGAGTATTGTGAAAAATCATAAAATATGAAAATTAGTAATAATTTTGTGTAAAAATGTATCTTTGATAAAAAAGAAAGTTGGTATTAAAAAATTAGATTGATAATTATATGGCAAGTTATGCTTAGAACTTAAAAGAAAACCAATTAAAGGAGATATGATTTTGGTTGGTAAACTTTAAGAAATTTCGAAAAGATATACAAACAATTTATAAATATCACTTAATACAAGATCTAAATAATTTAATAATTTTTGCTATCTTCTCAGTGTCAAATTCTTTAACTTTTTTAGAATTGTAGAAAATAATTATGAGCAAACCATTAAAAAATTGAGCCAAAACTCAAAAAATGCAAGCTAAATTAATATTTTGTACTCATTAGAACATTCCTTCCATACTGGGACCACCCATACTTCCCATAGCATTAAACATGGCTTGTTCAACTTATTAGATGAGGATGATAATATCAGTATTTTCAAGTATACTGGGCTATGCCATGATCTACATTTGGTCTTCTTCTTCAACTTTGTATTCCTTGTAAATGTAATCATTAATAAGTGTACCCAAGACAATAGGAATCAATTAAATTGTTTCGTTTGAAGCTGAAAGTTTTTTAACCATAGACTTAAGGAGTTCAGGTTGTTAAGTAAGAAGATTGAGTTAGAAAGTTATGATATCCTTCAAGTCTTCGATTTGTAAATTTTTGGTGGGTTTAATCTTTTCCTTGATTTTTTGGCGGATAGCAGCCTAAAACATGTAAATTTCCTAATAGTGACCCTTTTCCATGAATTAGATGACAGATTCTTCAAAGTCTTCATAAGAGATGTTTAAAATCTATAAAATAGTTTCTTAGGCGCTCTTAATAATGTTTTCAACTTCTTCATTGAATGATAAAACCAATCTTTCATATTCGCTGATATCAGTCTCCATCTTTTCTCTTCTTTCTCTTCTATTTCTTAAGGTAAGTTCAACATATTGTTCTTCAGCAAGTTCAAGAGAATATTCCATAACTTGGGAAATAGTATTCATGTCATAATTCTTAGTTTCTCCTAAGGTTCTGATTGTAATTTTCTTTGCGATTTAATGTGCCTTTTTTAAATAATCTGATTCACTGTTAGCTCCACTTTATTCTTCCTATCCTTAGGTTGTTTATTCAACTTTTTCACCCTTGTTAGTCAAATAATAGATGAGACCTAAAGCAGCAGTGGTAGCAGCAGTGATACCAATTAATTTCTTATTTTTCTCTAGTAATTGAACTAATTTTTCCATTTTAATAACTAAAATTATTTATTAATATATTTATTTCTTGATATTTTTTATCTTTTAAATTATTATATATTTTAATTTGAGGTATTCGCCTTTTCTTTCTTATATTTACCAAGTATCTCTTCTTTAATATCATATCTATCAATACTTTATTCATTCCTAATAAAAAACTTTATATCCACCATTTTGAAAATCTCTTTTCTACCAAAAAGAAATCCTAATAAGTACATTTACTTATGATCACTTATATAACTTTATCTTTAAAACACCAAAAAATGTAGCTAAAAAGTTATTTATTCTATGACAAATTATCAAATTTTTTGTTTTAAACTAAATTTTGAAGGTATTAAAATCAGTCACTTAAGATTTTTAACTATTTTAATTCAGTTTAAACAAATAACTATTCAAATTATATATTAAATTTTATCATTTCTTTTTTTTTGAATTATTTAATTCAAAAATATTTAAAATAAACTAATGAAGTTTTGAGATTGAAATAGTCCATATTAAATAATATTTATTGAAAAATATATTAACCTTCTACTAAAATAAAAAAAATGTAAAGAAACTGCCATTCACTAATATTAATTTGACATTTATTTTGGAAAATATTCCAAAAACATTCAATTTATCTTTATTTCTTTTTAAAAATTGGTAAGTTTTGTTGTTTGATAAAAATCAAACAAAACTTGAATAAAATTTATAATAAAAGATTTATCTTTATATGTAAATATAAATAACAAATAAAAATCGTTATGTAAAAACAGTAAAATAATTTTTTATTTATAAATTATTCGAATTTAGTTAGAAATTAGTTCAAACAGTAACTTGTATTAGTATTATTATTAAAAATATTTGTAAATAAAAGCTTAAGTTTTGCTTATTTGATGTGTTATTAGAAGATGCATTCTATTAGTCTAGTATACATTTTCCTGTTGAATCAATAGTTTGAAAGCAAACACAATCATCAGATGTACTACTTTTTGAATATCCTAATTGAGTGCAGGCAACTTTATCAGTTCCACAATTTTTTTATCCTACTTAATCACACTTTGAAGGATACGAACATATGGAACTACTGTTATTGACAAATCCTTATTAAATACATAATTTTGGGCACTAGACTTTTAGTTCTTGACATTTAGGTATAATACAAGAAAATTTATCAGATTCAAAAGTAAATCCATAATTAGAAACACAGTAAGAAGCCTAATTCTAACATATCTTTTTATTAGTACAATCTTGAATGCTAGGAGCAACACAAGAAAAATCTGAGACTGATTTTGGGATCAGTCCAAACTAAGTTACACATATAGAAGTACTTACACACATGTTTGAATCAGAGCTATTTAGACAAGATTCAATCGTTGTTTCAACACAAATACCATCACTTTTTGATGGATCTTATAAATATCCAAGCAATTTACAAGCAGCATAATTCACTGCACACTATTTACCAGTCAAGCAATTTTTAGGAAATTCACAGAATAATCCATTATCTGATTTCACAAATCCCATATTTATACAATATTTTGTAACTATTGCTGGATTACAGTTGTTCTATGAAGAATCAGAGCAATCAGCTGCAGAAGGAACTTTACAAGTATTAGGATTAGATTTATCATTTATAAAACCTATGTAAATAAGGATAAAATAAATAAATAATTTATTTATGTATTTGTTTAACCTAAAAGTTAGCAGGCAGTCATATCTGGTGCACACATTTTTTATCCTAAACAATTTGTGGGAGTTTAGCAAGACTTTGAATTTTAACCTGGAATATAACCTTTTAAGCTACAAGGGCTCTCTGGGAAAGAGCATAATTACTTTGCTTAGTCTAAACACTACTCATCTGTTGGTTCAATACAAGAATCACTACTATTACTCTTTAGAAAACCCTGATTTTTTATTATTTTTATTATTTTCTATTTTTAATATAAATTATTACTAGTAAAGTGCATGCTGTTAGACTACTAGAACATCTATATCTTTATGATAAACAATTATCAGGTACAGTACATTAGTTTAAGGTAGGGTCACTAGTATCTCTTTACCAACCTCTACTTGGACAAGGAATATTTCCTTTTCTACAGAGTTTTTGATTATTTGGATTCTAAAATTAAAAAATTCAATTCAATTCAAATCGAGTAAAAAGCTAATATTTACTATGCAGTCATCATCTGTAGGAATTATGCAAGTATCATCTGTTGGACTCTTTAAGAAACCTCCAAATAAACCTTTTTTAAAAACAATTTTTATTATTTAGAAATTTTAAAAATATATAAAATAAACATGCAGTTAAGCTTCCACCGCATTGAGGATTTTGCTAATCTAAGCAGTTTGGTAAAACACAGAAATAATCAGTTGGTCTGTTTTACACTTAGGTATACCCTTTTTGTCCACAAATATTAACTGGAAGACCTGGTCTACATAAAGGTTAAGTATTATCCATACAGTCAGCATCACTAGGCGTTGTACATGAATAATCATGAATAGATTATATATAACCTTAATACTTGCAAGCTGATAAATTTGGAGCACATAAAAAACCTGCTAAACAATCAGCTGGAGGTAAGCAAGTGTTATTATTAGGATTTTTAATCCATCCTCTTGAAGTACAAAATGTTGATGAAGGAGCACAAAGCTATAAACCTGTTGTAGATGATGCTGCACAATCATAATCTTAAGGATATTAGCAAGAATCATCAATTTAGCTTTTTACAAAACCCTTTTAAGCATTAAAAATATGATTTTTTTTTGAAAAACAAAAAAATAATTAAAATTTTTGCTTGATAATAATTATTTTAAAAAATTTACTTGAGATGTACAAGCAGTAAATTGTATCGAACACCACTAGCCTTATAAACAATTAGGAGATTTACAGGTAAAATTTGTATTGGAAGATGCAATCCAACCTTTCTAAATGCAAAAAGAGTTAGGTATACATGCAAAGACATTATTTTAATCAATACAATTAGAATCAGTAGGAACAAAACATTGATTAGATGATCCAGAAATATAACCAAATTTATATTAACAAACAGTAGCAGTAGAAGAACATTGGTTTGATAATGTTAGACAATCTTATTAATTATTATATTAACAAAAATACTGATTAGCTTATGTTGATTTTTACCAACCTTTTTATTAGCATTCAAATGTTGATAATCTACAAGCAAATAGATTCCTATTAAAGTTATCACAATCCGCTTCAGAAGGAACAACACAAGTGTCATCTATGGAATTTTTTATCAAACCTTAAGTATATTAACACGCAGTTATTCCATAAGAGCAATTAGGTCCAACTAAACAATTTGCTTTTGTGGGGGCAGCACAGGTATCATTTGAGGAACTCTTTTGGTAACCAATAGATATGCAGTATTAATTACCAGATTTACATAAATATAGATTATTAGTATTAATACAATCAGAATCTTAAGGTACTATACATTAGTTTGTTAGAGGATCTGGAGCATAACCATATACAAATTAACAAACTGACATAGATGGACCACAATCAGAGCCAATACCACAGGTACTTGGAGCAACACAGTATTCATTTATACTATCTTTAACCCAGCCAAAGCTTTTACATAGACTTGGAAAAGAATCATCAGAGCATTAATATAGATTTACTGTAGTATTACTGCAGTCATAATTAGTTGGAGCTACACATTTATTATTCGTAGAGTTCTTTACATATCCTAGCTTGTAGCAAACTTATCTTGTAGTTCCACATTAAAATCCTGTAAGACAATTAGCAGGAAAAACGCAATAATTACCACTAGATGCTTTTACAAAACCAATATTTAAACAATTTTATTGATAAATACCTGATCTACAAAGCTCTGTATTTGAAGGATTTTTACAGTCATCATATTATGGTATTTGACATTAGAAGTTACTATTTGAAGTAGGAATATACCCATTATAAAGGCAAGCTTATGATGCCAAATTGCTACCACATTATTATCCAGTAGTACAATTTGTAGGGACTTTGCATTAACCTGCAGTAGCACTATCTAGAACATAACCCATGTCAGTACAAAATGGATTTCCACTCTTGCAAACATATAGATTTGAAGTATTTATACAATCAGAAACAGTGGGTTAAACACATTAATTAGAAGAAGTACTTTTAATATAACCAAAATAGTAAATACAAACTAATAAACTAGAAGCGCATTAATTATTCACGGTACAATTTGTTGGTAAAACACAAGTATCATTGGTAGAATTTTTAATGAAACCTATATTTGTGCAGTATGTATTTCCTACTTTGCAAATATATGTATTAGTATTATCATAACATGTCTAAATATCAGGAGCAACACAAGTATTATTAGATGAATTTTTAATTAAACCTAAAGCGAATTAGCAAGCTGATTTACCACTAGCACAATCATTAGCTCCAGTGCAAGAAGTAGGAACTTAACAGCTATTATTTGTAGATGATTTTATATATCCTTTGTTAGTACAAAAAGTAATATCGCTTCTACATAAAAATGGATTAGTTATTGCATCAGCACAATCATAATCCCCAGGTACTAAACAAATATTATTTGTACTTGAAATATACCCAATATACTGACCTAAATACATTAAATAATTTAAAAATTAGTTAAAGTAATAATTATTTTATGGATTTCAAAAAAAAAAATGAGACAATTAAATTTTATATTTATTTGCTAATTTAAAATTTTTACCATTAGCCATTTTCAATAAAAATTTTAATTTTGATTAAAGCTCTAAAACTATTCACATATTTATAAAAATTAATTAGAACTCAAATATTTTACATGCTGTATATCCATTTCCACAATAAGGCTCATTTAAGCAAAAAGAAGGTGCTTCACAATAGAATGAATTTGAAACAGTTGTTTATAAAATCCATCCTTTATTAGTACAAAATTTAACATCTGATCTACATAGATATTTATTCGAGGTATTAAAACAATCGGAATCCTATGGCACAATACAGTTATTTCCTGATGAAGACTTTACATAGCCTGTGATTATTAATTTTAAAAAAATTATTTTCTTTTTTTAGAGAAATAACTGATATACCATAATATTGACATGCAGTAAAGCTTGATGTGCACTAATTTCCTGACAAGCAATCTGATGGTGGGACACATATAAAGTTTGTTGCACTAACTGCTTACCAATTTTACTATCTACAAGCAAATGCACTTAGTCTACATGCAAAAATATTGGTTGGATTTGCACAGTCAGCATCTATTTAATTAAATATATGTTACTTTTATATCACATTAAATTAAAATACCTGTTGGTTATATGCATTAATTTACTGATAAATCATTTACAAATCCATACACATATGAACAAGCCGTAAGTCCAGGTTAGCAACTATTATTTGATTAACAATTAGCTTAAGTGGGAGAGGTACAAAAATATTAATTGGCTGTGGTACTTTAAACATAGCCTAATTATATGCATTGGTTGCTAGTTAAACCACATGCATATGCATTTGTTTACAAGAGACAATCAGAGTCAGTAGGAGTAACACAATCTCCAGCATTAGTTTGACTTGAAACAAAACCTTTTGAATTTAATTTTGTTTAATAAATTTAAAATATAAAAATTATTTTTAACCTAAATAAGGGCAAGCAGTTTGTTATGCATTACAATTTGATGTATTCAAACAATTAGATGGGATAGAGCAAGTGTATTTACTAGCATTCGAATTTTTTGGCCAACCTTGTAACTAGCAAAAAGAATTAACATTCTAGCATGCATAAAGATTATTTGTATCAACACAATCATATGCTTATAATTTATAAAAAATATTTATTTATTCTATTAATTTTTCAAATGAATTTACGTGTTGGGATTACACAGTCATTAGAAGATGAACTCTTTACATATCCATATAGGAATTGACAAGAAGATTAAAAATATTAGCAATAATTTTAACCAGTATTAGTACAAGAAGCCTTAGTTATAGGTTGGCAATATAAATCCTAAGTACTTGCAACTACCCATCCATATACATTACAAAAATTGGTAGATTAGGCACATGCATAAATGTTTGAAGTGTTATTACAATCAAAAGGTGTAGGTATTTTACAGCTATTATTTGAGCTATTCTTAACATACCCTATTTTTAACATAATAATTATTAAATTTAATAATTTCTTTCTTTCTATTTTTATTTTTTTTCAAAAAATGAACATTTACCTTGATATAAGCATGCTGTATAGGAAGATGAACAAGCAACACTACTAGTTGCACAATCTGTTGGCAAGACACAACTTCCATTTATACTACTCTTTTTAAAATAAATCTATCTGCAATAAGAGTTTGAGGAATTACAACTATAAATTTTAGAGGAATCTAAGCATTCAGCAGCTTTTTTAAGAGAAATTAAATTAATAAGACTTTTTAAAAAAAAATTAGATTTTTACTTGATGGTTGTAAGCAATTTCCATTTTAATCAAAGTTATACCCATAATAATAAACACATGCAGTTTCATTTGATGTGCAAGATGGTGATTACAAACATTCAGTAGTTGTTGAAGGAATACAATAATAATTATTAGGATCTTTTATCCATCCATACTAAACACACTAATTTGATGCTTAAGCACATGCTAATAAATTTGATTAATTTTAACAATCCTACTATGTTGGGACAACACAATCATTAGAACTAGAGCTTTTGACATATCCTTTTAAAATTTAATAAATAAATTCATAAATACTTAATGAAGTTAAAATAAAATAAAAACCTTAAATTGTGCATGATTAATATGAAGGAGCACATAAACCTGCTCCTGCTTAAGCACAATTAGAAGGAATAATGCAATTATCATTTGGAGAATCTTGGCTAAAATTTAATTATCTGCAATAATGTGTAGAAATTCTGCATCCATACATACCAGCTGAGTATTAACATTAATAACCTATTCATAAAACATAAAATTTAAATTACCTTTTTATAATAAATATTTACTATTGGGAGTGCTGCAAATATTACTAGAATTAATTAATCCATATAAGAAAGAGCATGAATTTCCATCGTTTTAACATTTTGAAGATCCTTAGCAGACATTCAAGGCAGGTCCATCACAATAATAATTACTTGTACTACTATTTTTGATCCACCCGAATTATATAACACAATAATTAGTCTAAAGGGCACAAGCATACTTATTATTTATATCTTAACAATCATATGATGTAGGTAGTCTACAATCATTATTTCCAGAATTTTTAATAAAACCTAATTTTCCCATAAAAATTAAAAAAATAATTATTTTTGAAGTCAAAAATACCTTGATAAGTGCAAGAAGTGTAAGCTATAGCACACATACCTGAATCTGTTGTACAAGTAGTAGGAAGTTCACACGTCTCATTAGATTAGCTTTTTAAGAAATTTTATTATTTGCAAAAAGTGATTTAATCTCTACATGCATAAATATTTAATAAATCAACACAGTCAGCAGCTATTTATTATAAAATGGGAATAAATAAAATTGATTTATTATTGAATATTTACCGTTTGGTTCTGTGCAAACATTAGTTGATTTTATCACAAAGCCGTAATACCAAACACAAGCTGATTCATTTGAAGTGCAATTTGTACTATTTGAGCATGAAACTTAAGAAGGAGGATTACAGAATTGTTCACTTGAATCTTTTTCCCAGCCATATTAATTGACACATTTATTTGAAGGGAGAGCACAAGCATAAGCGTTAGAGTGTAAACTACAATCAGAAGATAATGGTTCAACGCAATTATCACTTGATGTACTTTTAACATATCCTATTTTTTAATTAATATTTTTAAATATAAATATACTTTTAAATTGAAAGATTCTACCTTAGTATGTGCAAGAATTGTAGCCAGGAGTGCACATATTTGGATCTGTTAAGCATGTTGAAGGTAGAATACATGTGTCATTACTAGAATTTTTCAAGAAATTTTACTACCTACAAAAATGAGTGTCAAGTCTACAAGAATAGATGTTTTAGGAATTAACACAATTAGAAGCTGTTTTATGATAAAAGGTCTTTAAAAATAAATAATATTAATAGAATTTACGTTCAGGAATTTCGCATTTATTAGATATATTAACATATCCATACAGCCATACACATGCTGATTCATTAGAATTACAATTTGAGCTCTAAAAGCATGAGATAGATGTAGGAACTATACAATATGTATTTGGGGAATCTGCAACCCAACCAAATCTTTATATACATATATTAGTTTGTAAAGCACAAACATAAATATTTGATTAATTTTCGCAGTCTGAAGAAGTAGGTTCAGCACATTAATTGCTTGAAGCACTTTTAATATATCCTATATAATAATTATTATTTAATCATAGCTTTAATTAAATAAATCAATACCTTGGTAAGTGCATGAAGTAAAACCTGGAGTGCACTTATCTGATGCTGTAAGACAATCTGTTGGTAATTTACAATAAAAATCAGGACTGCTAATGTCAAAATTATGTTATTATCTGCAAATACTGCTAGCTAATCTGCATGCATAAATATTAGTTACTTCAACACAATCAGAAGCTTTTTAAAATAATAATTATTATTAAATAGTAAATTAAGAAATCTTTATATACGTTCAGGAATACTACAAAGATTGCTTGCTTTAAAAACAAAACCAAATAACCAAACACAAGCAGATTCATTAGAACTACAATTATTTGAGCCTGAGCATTATAATTAAGTAGGAGGATTACAATAAGAATTAATAGAATCTTTTATCCACCCATATTGTTAAATACAAATATTATTTGGGCGAGCACATGCTAATGTATTTGTTTAATTTTCACAATCTGCAGAAACGGGAGAAACACAATTATCATTAGATGAACTTTTGATATAACCTAATTAATAAAAAAATATGAAGATTTAAAAATTATTTGAATATTCTTCTTACCTTGATAAAGACAAGATGTGTATCCAGTTGTGCACATATTTGAATCAGTTAAACATGTGCTAGGAATATCACATGCACTGTTATTTGATAAAAAGTTTTATTATCTACAAGAAAAGCTAGAGTCTCTACAAGCATAAATATTACTACTATTCATGCAGTCAGAAGCTTTTGAATTAAATTTATATCACTTTATTTTAGATAAAAATTATTTTAATTACCTTAAGGTACCCCACAAAAATTATTAGAATTATTAACATAACCATAAAGCCAAACACATACTGATTCATTTGAATTACAAATAGAAGCTCCTAAGCATGAAGATGAAGTAGGAGGAGTACAGTATGAATTTGTAGAATCTTTAACATATCCATATTAGCTCACACAAATATTTGATGCAACAGCACAAGCATATTCGTTATTTTGATCATAGCAATCAGAAGAAAGAGGAGAAAGACAATTATTGCCACTTGTACTTTTAACATATCCTTTTAAAAAATATTATTTACTTTTGTTTTGAAATTTTAAATTTACCTTAATAAAGACAAGATGTATATCCCGTAGTACACATATCTCCGGTTAGGCAATCTGAAGGTAAAATACATGTACTGTCAGGACTATTTTGCAAGAAATTTTATTTTCTACAAAAAGAATCAGATGTCCTACAGGCATAAATGTTACTTTAATCCAAACAATTTTAAGCTTTTTAATACAATTAAATTATAAAAAATTATTATTATTTCTTATAATTACCTTTAGGAGTATCACAATTACCAATAGAATTATTATAAAAACCATAGAGCCAAACACAAGCAGAATCATTTTAATTACATTTATTTGAACCTTAGCAAAATGTAGAAGTTGGACGTTCACAGCCTAAATTTAAAGTCTAAATCCATCCATACATCTAAACACACTTATTAGTTGATTGAGAACAAGCATATAAATTTGTAGAGTTGTCACAATCTGATAATATAGGCTCCACACATGTGTTATCAGATGAACTTTTAATATATCCTTTTAGATAATTATATTTAAAATCTAATTAAAATAGTATTTTTACCTTTATATAGGCAAGAAGTAAATCCTGTAGTACACATATCTCCAGACAAGCAATCAGAGGGTAAAATGCAAGTATCGTTAGGACTATTCTACAAAAAATTTTATATCCTACATGATGAATCCGATGTCCTGCATGCATAAATATAATTTGTGTCTAAGCAATCTTATGCTTTTTATAGAATATACTATTTAAAAATGTTTATTCATATAATATTTTACGTTATGGGATATCACAATTTCCACTGGAATTATTTATAAAACCATACAACCAAACACAAGCAGAATCATTTTAATCACATTTATTTGAACCTTAACAAGATGCAGAAGTTGGACGTTCACAGCCTAAATTTTAAGTCTAAACCCATCCATATTATTAGACACACTTATTAGTTGATTAAGAGCATGCATAAAAATTAGTTGAGTTATCACAGTCTGACAAAGAAGGATCAACACAACTATTATCAGATGAACTTTTTATATAACCTTGAGAATATTGAGTTAAATATTTGATTTAAAAGTAATAAATACCTTTATATAAACAAGAAGTATATCCTGTAGTGCACATATCGCCAGTTAAACAGTCTGAGGGTAAAATGCAAGTATAATTTGGACTGTTCTACAAAAAATTTTATTTCCAGCAAAATGAATCTGATGTCCTACATGCATAAATATTATTTGTGTCCAAGCAATTTTAAGCTTAAAATTTAGAGAAAATTAAAAAAAATTTTAACCAAATTTTTTATTTTACGTTCAGGTTCGGCACACTTATCACTAGAATCATTAATATATCCATAGAGCCATACACAAGCTAAATCATTAGAAGTGCAATTAGATGATCCTAAGCAAGCAGCTGAAGTTGGGCGTTAACAGCCTAAATTTTGAGTCTAAATCCATCTGTATTATGAAACACACTTATTAGTAGATTGAGAGCATGCGTAAGAATTAGCTGAGTTATCACAATCTGACAAAGAAGGATCAACACAACTATTACCAGATGAGCTTTTTATATAACCTTTAGAATATTGAGTTAAAATATTTGATCTAAAATTAAAAATACCTTGATATAAACAAGAAGTATATCCTGTAGTGCACATATCACCAGTTAAACAATCTGAGGGTAAAACACAAGTATAATTTGGACTGTTCTACTAAAAATTTTATTTCCAGCAAAATGAATCTGATGTCCTACATGCATAAATATTACTTGTGTCCAAGCAATTTTAAGCTAAAAATTTGATAGAATTAAATAATTCTTTGATTTAAATTTTTAAATTTACGTTGAGGCTCAGCACAGTTACCGCTAGAATCATTAAAATATCCATACAACCATACGCAAGCTAAATCATTAGAAATACATTTAGATGAACCTAAACAAGAGGCAGAAGTTGGGCGTTAACAGCCTGAATTTTGATTTTAAATCCACCCATATTACTAAACACATTTATTATTTGATTGAGAACAAGCATATAAATTTGTGGAATCATCACAATCTGACAAGTTAGGTTCAACGCAATTATTACCAGATTAACTTTTTATATATCCTTTAAAATTTTGTATGAATAAAATTCATTTTTTAATTTGGAAATACCTTAGTAAAGACAAGAAGTATATCCTGAAGTACACATGTCACCAGTTATACAATCTGTAGGTAATTCGCATGTATTATTAGAATTATTTTTTTAAAAATTTTATTTTCTACAAAAAGAGCTATCAGATCTACAAGAATTAGTAAAACTTAAATTAAGGCAATCAGAGGCTATAGTTAAAATAAATACTTTTTATCTATATCATTATTCAATAATTTACGTTAAGGTTCATCACATAAATTATTAGTATTTTGAATGAATCCATAATGAAAGACACAAGCGTTTTCATTATCACTACATTATGAGCTTCCTTAACAAGATGACTAAGTAGGAGGATTACATACAAATGAATTTGAATCTTTGACCCATCCTAATGAATTAGAGCAAATATTTGTAATGAGGGCGCATGCATATTTATTATTTGTAGTGTTGATACAATCTGAAGACGTTGGAGTTATGCATGCGTTACCCTCTAAATTCAATACATATCCTAATTGAAAAAGTAAAGTTAAAAAATAATAAAAGTAAAAAAAAAGGAAAAATGGTTGAAGTAAAATAAAAATATTTGGCATATCCGATATTTTAAATTAGGTTATTTAAATTATAACTCTAAAAAAATAAACAAATATTGAAGATGAAGAGGTTAATCTTATTTTATTCTGAAGTTATAGAAGAAATTAATTTCATGTCATTTGCTGTCAAGGAGTTTAATTAAAAGAAGGCGCAAATTCAGGTATATGGTGAAGTGTGCAAATAAATAGAAAATTATAATAACAAAAATTAAATAAAAAACTATTTATGAATTTTTTTACCACTGAATTAACAAGCCGTTTAGGTTGACTAGCATTTATCTTAATTCAAGCAATCTGTATCTAAAATACAACTAGAATCTTAACTATTCGAAACCCAACCTTACACCCTACAAAACGAATCTGATTTAAAACAAGCATAGGAAGCTTAACTTGGAGAACTGTAGCAATCTTATGCAGTAGGTTCTTTACAAAATTTAGAATTGCTATCATAAATATAACCATAAACATAAGCACATGCTCCTATATTATCTTAGCATGCTTCTTAAGTTTATGTGCAATAACTTTGGGAAGGAGCTTAACAAGCACTTGTTGAAGAGTCTTTTTACCATCCTTTACTTATACAAAAGCCATCACTTTTATAGCATGCATATGAATTAGAACTTGTGTCACAATATTAATAAGTTGGATCAATACAATCCCCATTAGAATCGGGAACATAATTTAAATATAAACCTTTTTGATTATTAAAAGTATAAATTACTTAATACCTACTTGTATTTTTAAAGTAGAAGTTTAAATTTCAAAATATATTAAAATTTTTAATCATTTTATAATTAAAATAGATCTATTTTCTTAAACATATAAAGATTATCATTTTATTTATTACACTTAGTTAAAGGAGATGAGCAACTTTACTCTACGCTTTTACATGTATCGTCTGCTACGCAGTCATTTGAATCACTTGATTTTGAAAAACCCCTTATATAACAAATATGATCTGAAGTAGCACATAGATTTCCATCTCCTACAGAATTTTCAGCACATTATTAATCTGTTGGTTACTAACAATCTCCATTGCTAGCTTTAGTATATCCAAAATATAAACATCTTGTTTTAGTATCACAGTTTGCAGCACCTACTGCTAAACATTCACTTTAATTTGGATCTCTACAAGTACTAGAATCAGAAATATAACCTTCATCAATGCAGTCTTAAGTACAATCACTAGAACTAGAAATACAAGTAGTTGAATAAACTAGCTTGAAAATAGCCAAAAGCAAAATATTAAAAAGTATCTTCATTTCAATCTTGTATTTGAAGTGAGGTAGATTTAAATTTATAAAAAGATATTGTGTTTCTAATATCACCTTCAATTAATAATCAAGGTCTTTATTTTTTTTATTCAATAAATAGAACAAATATTATTAGTAAAATTAGTTAATAACTTATATTTTGCGTTATTTTCTTTTTAATTATTTTTTTAAATGCGTTAATCAATTGAATAAAAAATTAGCAAGAAACTTAATTTTCAATATTAAGATTAACAATTTTGAAGGAAATTAATCACAGCATTTCTAAATCCTAATTATCATCTAAACACTTTTTTATAGAATAACACTAAGTTAAAGATTTAAAATAAAGTCAAGTAGATCCTTGACCTCAGAAATGTGTTTATATGATTATAAAATACAGATTATTGGTTTATTAAACCAATTTATAAAGGCTTTTTTAAATTTCATCTTCTCTAAACCTTATTTTTTATCTTCAATAAATGTTTTTTGAAAAAATATTTTTAATTTATATATTTTAATCTATTTCATCTAAAGAATTATTTTAGTACTTTATTTTTGAATTTAAAATTTGATAATCAAATGTTTTAAAGTTGATTCTCAAAAAATGTTTAGGTAACAGCATTTATATTATTTCTTATGTCAAATTTGATTTTTCCTATATAGAGTTTTATTAACTTTTCTCATATTACGTTTTGATTAATGTTAAATTCGAACAAGAGAATTCAATTATACTTTGAAAGAATTAGAGGTTACACAAATTAAATTCTTGTTTAGTATTAAAGCAAAATCTTATTAATTATTTTAAAAGAATCTTAATCATAATTTATTCAATCAATCATTAATTTCCTTTAAGATAAATAAAATTGTTAAGTTAATATCAATTACTTTTAATTTAAATTTTTAATTTTAGTTTAATTGTATTAATTTTTATAATTTAGAAAAATATTTAAGAAAAAAAATAAAATTTTACAAAAGAGTTATTTAAATATTTTTCATTTTGTAGAAATTTAAATCTATATCTTATTTTATTAAAAAATGCATTAGGGCTGATTTGGATTACAAATTTTAATATTGGTATTAAAGAGTTAAAATTTAACTTTTATCAGTAGAATAAAAAATAAATTTATTAAAATGTAACAATATGTAAATTCTTTCATTTTTTATCAGAAATCAGCAAAAAAATGAAAGGGGATGAATTGTTCTTTTATTTATGGAACAATATTAACTCTACTTGTTATTTCTTCCTTTGGGCTTTTCTATTTGATGCAAATTGCATATTTTCAAATTCAAAATAATTTTGACAATCAGAAATTAGTGAAGATTTGCAAATATCAAAAAGCCAAATTATTTTTTTAAGATCAGAATTAAATTTAACGATTTATACCAAAGAAATCTCAACATGTAAATATGTAGGATTTAGTGATAAATTGAATTGTAATTGTTTTAACAACTTAATATTTAAAAAGAAATCTGTTTGAGTCAAAAGAATTAATCAAATTTCAATTTCTTTTATTTTTCTTTCAGAATTTATTAAACTTTTAGACCTTATTTTAGTTTTATATTATTGTTTTGTTCCTGGCCATTTGTTTTGAAATTATAAATTTTTTTAGTTTGTTTTTTTATTAAATTCTTCTTCGTCAAAAAAATCTTTTCTAGCAGGTCCTTATTATGTATATACAAAATAAATATTTTAATCTCCTTGTACTTGATCAGATTTTATTTCCTGAATTGAGCTTTGCTATGAACTTAAAATTTATCTTCTAGCTGACAGTTCTTTAGGGTAAATCCATTCTTCTTAATCTTCACTATAAAACATTTTCTCCTATTGTAGTAAAATTAAAAATTTATTTTTATTAAAAAATAATAATTTTACTGATATTTTTTTTAATTCTGATTGAGGAATGAAATATAATAAGACTTGATACTTAAATTTTAATTCTTTTTATAAAATTCTGTAATTTTCTTAAAGTTAGTCCATTTCAGAAATATAAAATTAATCTAGTTCTTAATTTTATAATTTAATTTATAATAATCTTTTAAATAAAAATTGAATTCTATTTTATTTTTCTTAAGACTCTTCTGCTTAATTCTAATACTTTTGATTAATTATTTAGATTAAATCTTCATTTTATTAAATTTATAAACTTGCTTATTTATTTTTTTCTTTCATTTGTTGAAGCTCATAATTCAATTTTTTTTCATTTTCAATAACTTTTTATAATGTATTTTCTCCCAAAATCACCTTTTTTTGCATTTTTTACAACTTATCAAGCAATTTTTATATTTTATCTTTTTACTGCTGTTGTATTTATTCTTTTTCTAATAATTACTATACAAGTTACTCCTTTTCTTTTTCTTAAAGCAACTTATTATCTTCAATTTTTTAAAGCTCATTTTAGTAGTTACTTTCCATTTCAGATTTTTCTTTTTCTAGTTTTTATTTTATCTGTTTAATTTCTTCATCATCATATTTTATCACAATTTTATCAACCTGATTTAAATAAGTATTTAATTATAGCTTTAAACATTTTTCTAAAAATTACTTCTTTCTAAACATTGTCAGTATCTCCATGACCTATAAAACCTTCTATTTATAACTTTAAGCTAGTTATTTCTTCCTAAAATTATCTGATTATAGCTTATTTTGGGTCCTCGTTTATTTTGGCACTATTTTTTATAGCTTTAGCTCGATATGCATATCTTAAGGTAGATATTGTCTCTTCAGAATTATAATCAGCAGGCCCTTTTAAAAAAATTTTTTATGAGATTATGAAATTAAGAAATTAATTTTTTGGATTGAAATTTTTAAGTCTTATATTAAAATTAAACAAAAAAAATGCAGTTTTTTTTAATTTTTTACCTATATTGGCTATCATTACTGTTTTTGTGTTTCCTCCAAGTGAATCTTAAAGAAGTCTGGTTAATTTAGAATCTCTATAAGGAATGTGAGTAGCTTTTGGATCGATTAAAGAAGATATTACATTACCTAAAGTAACCAAACTTTGATTTATCTTTATTCCTTCTTTAAAACGCTCACCGGTAGCTTATGTTTTATTTTATCTCTCAGAACCAGCAAGGTCAACAATATTTAATTTTCCTACTTTTATATGGCTTTCTCCATCAATAATATCACATCTTTCAATAGTTATAGAAAAAATAGAATGAGAACGTGAAGAACAATCACTCATTTTAGTACTGCCTTAATGACGGTTCATTATACCTTTGAGAAGCTTCTGATTTAACTCTTCTTCATTTTGAACCAAATAACTAGTTAAGTTCTTTACAAAAACACCGTTTTCAGGATTTTCCCTTAATTCTAATTTTTCATTACTATGTGATAGCAAGTCTTTAATTTCTTCTAAGTATATCTCAAGGAAACTTGCTCTCAATAAAAACTAAGTATTTGGATTTCCTTTTATTGAATGGAAAATATGTTCAAAAGTCCTAGGAGCGATACCTCTTTCGCTATTTGGAAATTATCTGCCATAAACTGTAAATGTTTTACCTGTACCAGTTTAGCCATATGCAAAAATAGTTCCATTGTATCCTTCTAAAACATTTTCCACTATAGGATAAGCCACATTTTTATAAATATCCTCTTGTTTGGCATTAGACTCAAAGACAGTGTCAAATGTAAAAGTTTTAATAGACTCCGAAGAATTTTGGTTTGTTTTAATTGATATCTCTCCTCTTTCAGGATTAACAGAAACTACTGAATCTCTACCAAGTTCTAATTCAACTGAACTGATTGGCCTGCATCTAACAGCAACTTTAAAGCACTCACTATTATTGTTTTATTCTTTTTACATCTTTTAATAGATTTATCTTATATTTTTTTTTGGATTAAGAACATTTTAGATATGGTGGATTAGTCTTTCTTGCTTTTACATAATTATATTTTTGTTGAATTCTGATTTATTTATTTTTTCTATATTAAAGTTAATTTGATTAAATCTGATTTGATTTTTCGATATCAAATATATTAAATGAAGGATAAATAAAAGCTCTTTTTTAAAGAAATATTTTACTAGAGAATTAAAGTTTTTTTTTGTGAATAATATTATATAATTATCTTTAAAAACAATTATTTTTAGTGAAAACTAATTTAATATTTAAACCTAATATTAAACTTAATTTCCAAGAATTAATTTATTAATTTGTCGAAAGAATATTTGAAAATTTTTCAGTCAAATTTTAAATTTATTTTATCTTTTTAAATTTTTTTTTCAGTTTTCTAATTAAATTTAAATAAATTTTACTTTTTTCGTATTGATTTATTTAAATAAAAAATAAAGATGAAATAATTTTTTATAGGTAATTCCATAAACTTCAAGCTTTTGTCTTTTTTTAAAATTTCTAAAAATGGAAACAAAATAATTTAGTTTTACAAACAAATGATGATAAATTTTAATTAAAGTAAACATTTTGGTTTGAATTTTTCAGAAAGAAATTAATTTTTATTTAAAGTGAATATTGTGAAATTAGGAAAAGAAGAGCAGATTTATTTGACAGTATAATTCAATAAATTCAGCATGAAATTATTAAAAATAAGATATATTTGCAGAGCAGTAATATTATTAATAATCAGATAATTATTTAATTTTTTTTAATCAAATTTTTAATTAGTTTTTTTTGATTTTTTTGATGAGATTACAAATTAGAATACAATTTAAATTATCTATTAATTAAGAAAAGCATTTTCTTATTTTTTTAAATTAAAAAAAAGAAAATGTTTAACAAAAATTTATATTAAATAATTATTATCATAGAAGATATAAAAGAATTTAGATTTTAAATATTTTTAGGATTAATTAATAAGGTTAGTGTTACTGAGCTTAATCTATAAATTTAATTCATAATTAACAATATAACTTATAAAAGCTTACAATAGGATTTATCATAAAAATAGGGAAAGAAAATTAAGGTAAATAAAGGGAATTATTATAATATGAATTGTAGGAACGCAACTTTATCCCCTTTTAGAAGAATATCCTGATTGACAAGGTGAACAGTCATTTCCTGCTAGTGATTCTAAATTATCTCCACATAATAAACAAGGTTCTCCACTTAAAGAATAATAATTTTTGGGGCAATTGACACAAGATGATCCAGCAGTAGATGTTTAATTGTTAGGACATGCATCACAATCTTAACCATTTTAAGAAAACTGATTATCATCACATGGTAAGCATGATTAGCCAATTTCAGAATAATAATTATTAGGACATACTTAGCAAGGTCCTCCACTTACTGAGTAGTAATTTCTTTAGCAAGGTTAACAATTTTTACCTCCAATAGAAGATTGATTTTTTGGGCAGGACTAACATAGTTATCCCGCTTTTGAAAATTAATTATTAGGACAAGCAGTACAATCACTTAATTATATTGCTCCTTAATTGCTTTAATAGTTAGCAGGACAATTAGTACAAGAATTAGAACCATATTAACCTGCTGGGCATTATGAGTACACAAATCTTGTCATTAGAATTTGAAAGAAAACTAATAAAAACTTCATTAAATTTGCTTCTTATTTTGATTTTTAAAAATTTTTAATCAAATTAAAAAAAAGTAATAATTGAAATGTTAAAGTTAAATGACAAACTTAAAAAGTTCTAATTCAAAAATATAAATCAATTTAACAACAAAAATTATAAATTGAAAATCTCTATTAACCCTTTTTTTATTTATACATTAACTCCAAGTATATTTTTTATTGTGTTTTTTAAACGTCAAATTTATTTAAATTTGATTATTTTTCTTCTACATTCAAATTAATCTTGTTTAGGTTTACTTTTTTTCCTCTTTTCTCAACAAACTTTACACTTTCAAATCACATCAATACAGTATTGATTAATTGAAATTCTTTTTTGAATAATCAATAGCTTTTTTGACTAAAAATAGAAATCTAAAATTAAAAAATATTTCAAAAAAAAAAAATTTGTTCAATAGTTTAAAATATTAATTCTAAAATATATTATTTTAAAATAATAATCAGATATGTTTTTTGTTATTATTTTATTTAATTTAGGTGTTTTGATCCCAAAACTCTAAATAGATTAAAGCTTTATAATAATTAAAATTATTAGCAATAATTATTATAATACTAAAGGATTATTGAAGTCTCTATTCTTTTTGTAAAATTTAAAATATAATTTATTGATCATTTTTTTAACATATTTTAAATTTAGTAAATATTTCATTTTTTAGTGCATTCTTTGTTAATATTGCTTTAATTAATTTTAATTCAAAAAAGAAGGTATTATTTTTTGGAAGCCGCTTACTCTTAAGATTTAGTTGTTAGATTACATATGCTTAAAATATAATAAACATTTTAATAATTTTGAGAAAAGAAGGTTGTTAAAAATAATTGTATTGATAAAAGATTTAAATTACAATTCTATTAAATAGAAAGAACCAGCATCTTAAAAATAAATAATTGGATCCTGATGCTATTCAAAAACTAATAATAAAAGTAATAATCAACAATTTTAAAAAGAATGAATTCTTCATCTTATTTTTTAAAAAATTATTTATCTCAAAAATTGTCTTTTTTAATTTATAAAATATATTTATTATTAACTTATGAAGATATTGTATTTGATGTATTTTATTTTTAAGAATTTTAATTTTTTAGAGCAAACAAGCAATATTGTTATCATATAATTAATAATAATTATTGTAATTTTCTTTTCAAGTCTAATAAAATTTACACAAAAAATAAAATGAACCTTGAATAGAATTAAACTAGCTTTGGGAATCTTAGTGATGTAGCTCAAATTTATTCTTACTTATTAAAAAATATTATTTTTTTAATTCTAAAGTTTCTACAGTCTGATTTAACTTCTCATACTAACACCATATTTAACTTGAAGTATGACAAATTAATATTTTTAAAAAAATTTTTTAGTTTTTTATCTTTTATTTATTAATCAATTTAAGTATGATTATTATTTCTTCACTCTTTTTTTATTAAATATAATTTTTAACCTTTAAATTTCTTTTATGTCTTTACTTATCTACTTTTTTATTTTTAATAGAAAATTCACTCTTTTTATTTGATAAAAAATTATTATTTCTTATTCAAAAAAGTAAGAAGTCAATTGATGATTAGAATGCCTCTACATTAGGTTAAGCTTTATCCCAGTGTTGTAATCTCTAAATTTTAAAACTTGAGCTACCGTAAAAATAGATTAGTTTTTGATAATTATTATATTCTAACATTAATCATAATAGAGAGTTAAAGATAAATTAATTTTTATCAGTAAAAATTTTTTAATTTTTGTTATTTTTTGTTCTTACTAAATAAAAATCTTCAATATATTGAATATTTTTTGATCAAATCCTTTTATTCATCTTTAAATTTTAAAAAATCTTTACAAACTTTTTCATTTATTAAAACTCAAATCATAAAATATTAAAAGTAGGAATTAAATAGGTTGTCAGGGCATCTCAGACTTAGCTTAAGGTTTCGCTAAGTGTGTTAATCTATCAAATTTAACAATTAATCTATAGTAAAAATAATATAATTTTTTCACTTAAATTAATAAATAAAACCTATAATTTAACTTTTATTTATCATTTTTAATATTATAAGTTTAACAAATAAATATTTATTTTTATGCTTCTCAATTCTTTAATTTTTAACATATAAGCAAATTCCAATTTTATATTTCAAATTTCTCTTTTAATTATTAACTTACTTTTTTAAATTTTAAAAGTGAAAATTAAATTGGTGATCTAGGTTTTTCAGATTTTGGCAAAACTTTAGCTCTCTGCAACAATCTCTCAATTTTGGTACTCTACCTACCGTAAGAATTATTAAAATTGTTAGAAACATTTTATCTTTAAAGTAAACAAATAAGTTAAAAATAAATTTATATATGGTCACAAAAACATTTAAAAATGTTTTTTAAATAAATATGATTTATTTTTTCTTTAAAAATTAATTGTGTTGATAAATTAATTATTTAAAAAATAAATCTAATTCATTTTGTTTGTGATTTAAAGTTTAATTTTTTTGATTCATTAAATAAAGATTCAATGGAATTGGCCCCATAGGTGTATCAGGTTTTGCTTCTGGTTTAGCTCTCTGTAAAAATATCTCAAATATTATACTTAGTTTAAGGTAAAGATAATTTTTATTTTTAATTGCTAATCAACACTATTAACTTTAAAAAATAATGAAATTCAAATTAAATAAATGATTTATAAAATATTTTCTTCATTTAATAATTATTCTAAAAATCAATAGTAAAATAATTAACTAAGTCAATCTATTTATTATTTGTATTAAACATTTTTATTTATCAGCTTTAGATTTTCTTTTTATCCTACACTTTTTTTAATATTTTTCATCTTACTTTTTTTTTGAAGTTCAAAATATATTTTTAAATACTAAAAGTTTTAATTAAATTCTTTCCGAGGGAGCATCCGACTTAGGTAGAAGTTTATCTTAGTTACCTAATCTCTCTTTTTTAAAGCTTAGCTTAGAGTAGATATTTTTATAATTTTATTAAATGCTTTTATTAAGAAAAAAATTTTAATTTTTAGTATTTTGAATAATAAACCTTTTATTAAATAAATTGTACTTGATAAAGTAAATATTACTTAATTAGTTAGGTCAGGGCAATTTATAAATAAATGAAAATATTTCTTCTTTTCATTATTTTTCATCTTTAAGTTTTTGTTTTAATTTAATATTATTAAAAGATCAAATTAGATTGGTGACAAGGGATTATTAGGTTTAGCTTCAAGTTTAGGTCTCTGCAAGGAACTTAAATTTTTAGAACTTTATTTAACAAGGTATAAAGGTTTTCATTTAATATTATACCAATCACTACAATAATATATTATTAATTTAAAGTTATAAAAAAATACTTATTTTAAAAAATCAGAACAAAAGTATATTTTTAATCAAAAGATAGAAAAATTATTCTTTATATTAAAAATTATTTCTTATTACTTGTTTTTTATTCTTAATGATACTCATTTATTGATTTTTTTAATTAAATAATCTGTCAATCATACCAAATAAAATATAATTTTATTTTTTGTTTTACACCTTTTAACTTCAAATGAATTTAGAAATTTTTTTTTACACTAATAATATCAAAACTTATAATTCGATTATATGAAAAGTTAAAATCTTATTAGTGATGAGGGTATATCATATTTTAGTTAGTAGTTAGCTCATTGCACTAATTTATCTACTTTGATACTTGACCTAGTGTAAAATTAATTTCAAATAATTAAATTATTTTTAATTAAAAATAATTAAAAAGTTTAATTCAATTATTAATTTTATGGATTAATTTATTGAAATAACATTTTTCTATTTTAGTTAATTTTTAAATTTATGTAAAAAAATCTTAAAAGTCCATATTAAGCTAGTGAATAGGGAATAAAAAGATTAACCTATGGTTTAGCTCTGTGTCCTAATCTTTAAAATTTAACAATGAGCATGTCGATGTAAAATTTAATTTTATCTTTTATTGATAATTAAAAAGTATTTCAAAAATAAACTAATTTGTAAACAATCAAAATAATTTTTTCATGATAAATAATGATGTTGTATCATAATAAATTACTTTTCTTTATTTATCTATTAATTGAAAATGATCTGATTTTTGAAAAATTAAAAAAATAGTTTTTATTTTTTTTGATTCACATTTTCAAGATTTCGAGTTTAAATCAAAATTCCCTTTATTTTCTAAAAGCACAAATATTTTATTTTTAAAGTTGTTTTTTCTAAAATAAAAAGCTTCGGTGAAAATGAAAAAGATTTTTTATTATTACTAGGAACTGGTTTATCTTAATGCAAGAACCTTTTAACTTTGACACTGAATCTATGGTAAAAATATTTTAATTTTTTTGATATATAATAATAAGATAATATCTAAAAATAAAAATTTAATTTTAAGCAAAAATATAAAGAAGGAAAAAGCTTCAATAAAAAAATAGGCCTTTTATTTTTTCTATTTTTATTGCTTTATTTATTGATTTTCTGAATTTTTAGGAAACCATTTATTTCATAATCCTTTAAAGTAAGTTCAAAAAATAACTTTTTCTTCATTCACTTAAATTTTTGTGCAAAAATTATTTTTATTTTGATTAAAACATTATTATTCTAATTTTAAAAGGAATAATTACATTGAGTTATTAAAGGACTATTAATAATTTATAAGAAAACTACTTAGCTTGAAAAAGATTGTGAAAATTAGAATAAAAAATTGATCCCCTTTTAAATCCTTTTTTAATGAATAATCAATGCCAAAATGAAATAACATGAATTAAATTATAAATTATGTTGGTATGAAATGTTAAGCTTTATTTGAATTTTGTGTTCACATTTTTTAAAAATTGCTTTGAAATTTTATTCTCTACTTACAAGAAAAAAAATAAGAAGAAACAAATCTTCAAAGGAAAGAGTTTAAATACTTTTTGATTGATTTTGAAATGTTTAATCATTTTACAAAAAATTAAAAAATTATTGTATGTTTTTATCTAATAGTTTATAAAAAAAGAGTTAAATCAGCAGTTAATGAATAAAAACTCTAAATAATATAGAAACAATAAGATTTTAAGAATTGAATTAATTAATGTTTTGTATATTTTTAATAAATATTCTGTTTTTTAAAAGAAATCTTTCCAAGGATAAGATTCTTTACTTTTATGCAGTTTTATTTTTTTATAAAATATTTTTGAAAAGAATTTCTTTATTTGTCTTTTAAACGAATATGATAAAGTTTATTTATTATTTTGAATAACGATGATTTTGATAAACTTTCTCAAATAAAGAAAAATTAAGAAAATAAAACACTGATTTTGATTACAGATAAATCCACTATTAACATTATGTTTTGAATACAGTTATTTTATTGCTACCTTGAGCTCAAATAATTATTAATAAATAAGAAATTATATAAGTCCAAATAATGCTTCTTACTATCGTAGCATTTGTGGTAGGAGTGCAACTTTATCCTCTCTGAGATGAGTATCCTTATTGGCAAGGAGTGCAAGATTATCCCCCTACAGATTCATAGTTTTGACCACATAATATACATGGCTCTCCATTTATTGAATAGTAATTATTAGGGCATGCAACACAAGATTAGCCTGAAACTGATGTTTAATTTAAAGGACATGCTTAGCAACTTTAACCACCAACTGATTATTAATTGTTATCACAAGGCTTGCAAATTGATCCAGAAGCAGCATAATAATTATTAGGGCATGCAACGCATGCAGATGATGAAGTAGAACCGGCAGGGCTAGAATAATTTATTTAGCATTTAGTGCAACTGCTATTATTAGAATAAGTTCCAGCTGGGCACTAGCCTTAAACAAATATAAAAATCTAAATGAACACAAGAAAGGTTAAATTCATTGAGATAACGAATGAAATGTATGATTATTTTATGTTTAAAGAGTTTTTTGTTTAGTGTTATAAGTAAAAAAAGTTAGATAGATTTAAATAAATTAATTATTTACTTAAAAATAATTATTCTAGTTTATTGATCTACTTATTTGGTGAAATTTAGTTATTAATTTATTTACTACGTTGATAGATAACATCCTAAAATTGCTCTCCTTTGCAAAAATATATCCTTATTTGTATTCTAAGTAATATTTAGAGATTTTTTTCAGTTCTAAACATTTTTTCTACTTTTTTAGAGTAATAAAATTTTATTCTTTAGATTTGGCTTTGTATTATTTATAAAAACACTTACTTTATATATAAAAACATTTTTCATGAACTCTCTCTTGAAAACCAAAAAAAATTAGTACTCAAATTTACAGTTATTCTTTTTTCCTTTAACGTTAATCTTATTTTCAATTGAAAATTTATTTTTAAAGAAAATTCTTAGAAGATAAATAATTTTTTGTATTTTATTCTTTTTGAGTTTATATATGATACTAATAAAATCAAAAAGGTAAGAATTAATAGTAATATAACCAATCTTGCATAATTTTTAAAGGAGGTTAATTCATTTCAAATTGTACCTATCTCTAAAGAAAATTAGTAATACTAAAGAATTGAATATTTTTTAAGTGTATCTGATACCATATTTTCTTAAAAGTTACTATTTCCTAATGAGAGATTTTATTAAAAATCATAATCTAAAATCTAATAGGTTTATATCTCTCATTTTTTTGTAAATTTTAGATGCTGGAAAAAGGCAATATGATATTTTCAAACTTACAAATTAACTATGAGTAAATTTTCAATATTTAAAAAAAATAAATTTCTTAGAAAGGAGTAATCGAAAACCTTACAGCTATAATTTACAACTATTTTGTAATTTTTGACAAAGAAAACTAAATAGTAATAATATTAATCAAAAAATATGTATTAGATGATAATTAAGTTGCTTAACAAAAGATAATCTCTAAAATATTTAAAATGAAAAAATTGAATTATAATATGTAGAATCTAATAATTTAATTAATCTTAGATATTTTTTAGATTGACTTGGTAATTCAAATCTATTTTAAAATAATAAAAAACTCAAAATATAAACACAATATTTATAGCAATAATTGTTATTAAAAATGGTTCTAAATTTCTAAAATATGTAGTAATAGTACAACTTGAACCAGAGTCAGATGAATATCCTGAAGGGCATTAGGTGCATGAAGATCCACTAATTGATTATTAATTTTTGGGGCATGGCTGACAGCTTTGGCCACTTTTAGAGTAAAAATTGTTTGGGCATGGAGTACATGTACTTCCTGATATTGATGATTTATTTTACGGGCATGGAAAACATAATGTGTAATCAGTATTTTAGCCAGATATACTTGAGTAATTATCATAACATGCTGTACACATTATGCTATCAGATCCATAATACCCATCTGGACAAAAATCAGCAGCTATATTTTTTATGCTAATTTAGATTAGTAAAAGGAAGAAAAATATATTCATATTTGCTATTATTTTGATGCTTTATTATATTTTAAACCAATTTAATAATTCAAAAGTGTTAATAATATCTTCACATTTATCCACTTTAATTAAATAAATAAATATTATATTAAGTTAATAATATACCTGAAATTTTATTTACTCCTTACAACTGCAAAAGCAGATGTATATAGCAAAAGTAAAATAAAAATTAATGATCAAATTACAAATAAAATAGGAAACTATTTACTCAAATTAATGTAAGAAGAATATTATTTATTTATTGTCTTTTAAGGAATCACTTTCATTAGATCAATTTAATTTACTTGTTTTTTTATATTTAAGAAACAAAAATAAACCAATTATTTTTTAATAAATTAATCATTTTAAGTAGATAAAAGATTCAAATAATAATTTTATTCAATTACAATTTTAAGATCTATGTTAAAATTTATGAAAAAAAAATTAACTCAGAATAAAAATATTATCAATTAGTGAAAGAAATAAATAATAGTTTTATTTAAAATAAATGCTGTTTACTTAAATTTAATTAAAAATATGAAGTAAATAAAATCCTCTGTTCAGAAACTTTTCATACACATTCTAAGTTATGAAAAATAACGAATAAAATGTGAGATAAAATATTATAAGAGCTCCTTTTTGTATTTTGGTAAATTAGTTTTGAACAAAAATCTCTTTTGAATATTTAATTCTTTTTTTACTTTAAAAAAAATCAATAGAAATTTTATTATTTATTTTAAATAAAATGCTTGGTAAACATTTTTCCCATTTTATTTGTTGAATTTTATATCTAAATTTTATTGTTTTATAAAGGGAAGCTCTTAAACATTATTAAAAAACTAATATTAGTTTATTGAAAAAGGTATTATATTTAATATTGAATAATAACTAATTTTGAGATTTTAAGTATCTAGATACAAATAGTATTTTTGATTGAAGATGAGTTAAAAGAGACGTTTATTATTTGAAGTAAAAAATAATAATTGGATTGTTGATATAAAAAGTAAAAATATTTTTAATTCCAAATATTGTTTTTGTTAACTACTAAATTTTCTCACATTAAATTCTAATTTAATTTCTACCAAATTCTTTGACATTATTTGATGATGATTGATTATAAAAACAAAAAATCCAAAAAAGGATTACCAAATAAACAACAAAAAGAATAAAAATTACAACATACTTGATAAGATATATTAGCTTTAAATTAAAATTAATAAATGATTGGTTATTTTATTTAAATTTTTTCAGAGCAAAAAAAATGCTAAACATATCAATCCTAAAGATGCAGTTATTATTTTTGAATAAATTAGAGTGCAAGTACCTCCACTGACTGATTAGTAACCAGAAGGACAAGAAAAGCAACTAGAACCAGATATTGATTATTAGTTAGCTCCACAAGCTGTACATTTTGACCCAGAAGAAGATGTAAAATTACTTGGGCAATTTTAGCAATCTGTTCCAGCTAAAGAAGATGTATTTGCTGGGCATGATTTGCAAGATGCCTATGTCAAATTGTTTGTACTATCACTTGTTTAATTTGCAGCACAATTCTAACAACTTGTACTAGCTGCTCCATATTATCCTGCAGGACAATTCTAGGCCACAACTGCTACCTATGATATTATTATAGATAAAAGTAATATTGTTGGTATGCTGATAGTCTTTATCATCATTTAACTGCTAACTATTACAATATATAAAGCTTAGGTTAATTTTTTTTCAAAAAATTTAATGAAAAGAAATTTTGTTTATAATCTTGAAAAAGCATCATAAATTTTGATAATAAAAAGCGGGCTATTTTAAATTCCTTTTCTAAACGAATTTTAATTAAAAAATCGACTAAAAATTAATAGTAGTAATAGGTTGTTATGTGATATTTGATATTTATATAAATTGTTATTTTTTGCAAATAAAATAACAACAAAGTAGGATTGTTTTCATTTCTATGAATTTTCAATAAATTATTTTTTTAAAACAAATTTATTTTAAACTTTTGATAACAGAAAAAAATAATTTATTAAACCCTCACTTATTTTTTTTTTAATAATTATCATATTAATAAGTATGAAAAAAAAATTGCAAACTTAATAATTAAATTAATTTTATTCATTTTAAAAATAATTTAACAAAAAATTGTTTTTCAAACTAATGAGAATGTATGTATATGATAGAATAAATAATAAAATTTTAAAAATTTATTTTTTATATTTAATCTCTTTCATAGGAAAAATATTAAAAAACTTGAAAGAATAGCTATTGAAGATAAAATTTGTGCATTAATTATTTGAGGAACATAGCCGCATGGATAACCAGGATATGCTTTTACACCGCTTGCACAAGGGGTACAATTTTAACCACCTACTGATTCTTAATTCTCTGGACATGCTTTGCAAATTTCCCCTACATTAGATTAGTAGTTATTAGCACATGCAGTGCAAACACCACCAGACAATGAAACATAATTTTTTTAACAAGCTATGCAATTTGATTAGAGTAAATTAGAGTCAGGATTGCTAGAAGTATTTTATGGGCAAGCTTAACAGTTAGAACTACTTGAACCATAGTAACCAGCCATACAATTTTATGCATTTGTTAAGCTAAGTGTGATAATTGCTAAGACTAATAATTTAAGATACATTTCTAATTTGAGCTGTTTTTTATGAATCGCTTTCTATATATATATTAATATTTTCTAATTTTTTATATATGAATTTGTGATAAATAATGTTTGTATGTTTGTTTATTTCGAGCAAATTGATAAAAAGAGAAAGAATTTTGATTTAATTTTCGTTTCAACTATATTTTTCAAGCTAGAATAATTACATTTAATAAACTTTATACTTCTCATTAAGGTAATCTAGACATAAGTTAGTTAAAGTAGAGCTAATTTATAAATTATTTTGAACTTATCTCAACATATTTTATGATTATTTTAAGATACTTTATATATCAACACAATTTTACATAAATAAGAGGAAATTATTAAGCTTCATTATTTCTGAAAAATTAATTTACCCTTAGAACATACTTCTCATATTAATCCTTAATGTGCATGTTCGAACCCTTTCTACTATAAGATATAATAAAAAAGGGGAGAACTGACCAAATTTGAGGTTTAAAAAATGACTGATTTCATCCTAAAATATTGAGGGAATAAAGTTTAAAAATGGGGAGTAATAGATTTAAATCATTTTTAAGTGTAGAAAATCCAGTTTGATATTCTTATTTATATAAAAAAATGCAAAAGAGAATTATCTTATTAAAAATACTCCTTTAAAAAAAGGTTTAAAAACATTAAGGATGTTTAAATGGTTATATGAAGAGGTGTAAAGTATACTATTTACTATTTATCAACTATTATTCTATAAATTATCTTCTCTCCTTAGGAATTCTATTTAATAAATGGTTAACTTTTTAATATAATTTATAAATAATGAAACTCTGTTGTTAAAATAACTTTAAAGTAATTTAAGAATAAAATAATAAACAAATAAAACATTTGATAAAGAAAATAATCAGTGTAAAGCAACTAGATGAAATTTTAGAAGAAACATTTATTTTTTATAAAGTAAAATAAAAACTCTTGTGAAATATTCAGTTATTTGAAATGGATAAATCAAACAAAGATAGAAAATATTTAATTGGATACAGTTATCAATAGTTAAGCTAATTAAATTAAAAGCTTCAAAATTAATAAATAAAAATTGAAAAAATTTATTAAAGTTTCAGATGGATTAAATAAAATATTATTTAAGAATTATTTTTTGGATGATTATTGTAATAAAGTAAATTCTTCAATCATGCATGTTTTTATTTACATTTATTTATTTACTTATGAGAAATAAAAATCTTTCTAGAAACTATTTGATAATTAATGTAAAAGATTTCTAATGAGATATGTATGATCTGTTAATTTTTACATAAAAACAAAAAAAATTTAATTTTCAATCAGAAACTTAATTTAAAAATAAAATAGCAATAAAATAGAAATGATCAACTAATTCTCTTTGAAAACTAGACAAATTTTCTAAGGATTCTCTAAGCTCAACGCAAAATAGAATTAATAATTCTGCTGGTAGAATAGATTCCCTGAGGTCTATGCCAAGATTGTCTTCCCAGAAATTATCCAAACAACTTAGACTAATAGCCAAAACAGAGTATTCGTAACTAAGAAAATTAATGAATAAACTGTTTCCAGCAGCTTCTAATTAGATTAGTTAAAGAAAAATAAAGCTGAATGGGTTTATAGCTCAAATGAATTACAAACTCTTATTAATTATGTAGGTAAAGAAGAAAAAGAAGGAGAAAAACAAGTTTAATAGGATTAAGAAACATTGAATGCACAAAAATAAAAACAATTAGAATCTTTAGTTACCCAAGGCTCTAAAATTGCTAGATCACTCCATGCACGCAAAATTACAGAAAGTGATATTGTATTTGATGCTGATCTCACTTCAGAAGAAATCTAACATTATCTTAAAGGCTTTTTACTTGCAAATTATAAATTCAAAATGAATGGAATAGAAGAAAGTAAGCTGAGCGAAGAAGAAAAGAAAGCTCTTTTCAAGCCTATTTCTAAAATTAATGTTAAGGCTGACAATTAATAAGTTAAGCTTACTGATGAAGACTTCTAGTTTGTTTAAAAAGCTGCTTATTATACTTTGTATGCTAGATAGCTTGGAAATTTACGTGCTGATATTGCTAATACTGAATTCTTTTTAAAGGAATGCAAAAACATCGTTGCTGCTAACCCAGGAAAAGTTATTTTAGAATATTTAAAGGGAGAAGAATTAGTTGAATAAGGATTGAACTTAGCTCATGCTGTTGGTAAGGGTTCTAAAAATCCTCCAATAGTTGCTAATTTGACTTACTTTGGAGATTCTTCTCGTCCTAGTGAAGTAGATATTGCCTTTATTGGTAAGGGGGTCTGTTTTGATGCTGGTGGTCTTAACATTAAGCCTACTGGATTTATGGAAACTATGTACATGGATAAAGGAGGTAAAATATTATATTTTTAAAGAAATATTCATAATTTTATGATAGATATATTAATTAATATTACATTATTAAATTTTAGGTGCTGTTGCTACTTTAACATCATTCAGAGCTGCTGTAGAACTTGGTTTGAAGGTTAATTTAACCGTTACTATTGGTTTGGTAGAAAATTTCCTCTCCAGTACAAGTTATAGACCTTCAGATATTATTAAGAGTCATAAAGGTTTAACAGTAGAAATTGGTAACACTGATGCTGAAGGTAGATTAGTACTTGCTGATTGCATGAGTTGGACTTAATAAAAGCATAAGCCAAAGGTAATTCAAATTCAAAAAAATAGGTTATTTAAAGCTAAAAATATTAATTATTTTAAATTAGACTATGATTGAATTATCTACTTTAACTGGAGCATGTGTTGTTGCCCTTGGTGAAGAATAGGCTGGTTTATTTACAAATGATGAAGCTTTAAGCAAAGAATTGTAAGAAGCTAGTAAAGTCAGTGGAGACAGTTTATGGAGACTTCCTATCACTGATGCACACAGAGAAGCTATGAAAGGAACATACAGCGACTTGAATAATTCTGGTAAATCAAGATATGGAGGTGCTTCCTAAGCAGCTGCCTTCCTTGAAAGATTTGTAGAAAAGGATGTTAAGTGGGCTCACATAGATATTGCTGGTCCTGCTGAATCTAAATCAGATAAAGGTAAAATAAATAAACATAATCATTTTGAATTTATTAAAGTTATTTTTAAATTTAAAAAAGGTTAATGGACTACTGGTATGACTGGATTTGGAGTTTAATTACTTCTTCACTTTTTAAAAAATCAATAAAAGAAATGAAAAAATAATTTAAAAAGATAAATAAATATGTGACTTTATGAATATTCTATATTATCTGCATTTATTTGATATAAGTTAATAAAACAATTAGTATAAAAATACATTCAAAAATCATTAGAACTATTTGTTTGCTTTGGAATTAATTTATCTAAAATATTTTTAATTTTACTTGTATTTTTTATTATAAAAATGTAATCAATTTATTAAAAATTATTTTAGCTTTTTAATATTTTTAAATATCTAAATGGTTTATAATAAATAGGTACATAATAAATACTTACTATAAAAATCTTAGATGATAGAACACTTAAATTAATTGGAATACTTTTATCTTTACAAATTGATAATTTTTTTTACCAAATGAAACATTAAAATTAAAGTTGCAGAGTTTGTTTATTTTATCAGTCTTATTTTTGGAAAATTTATTTAAAAAGATTTGATGGGTTGTGCCAAATTAATTAAAAAAAAGGATTATTAAGTCAGTTTTTGATAAATATTCTAAATTTTTTATATTATTTTAGTTAATAAAATAATAACTAGATACAAATATTTAATATAAAATCATAAATGATTAGAAAATTTTGATTGTTTATTTTGAAATAAATTAATTCGGTAGGTCGGTTATTTTTATCTTTACAAATTGATAATTTTTTTATAAAATGAAATATTTTTCTACTTATTTAATCAGTCTTACTTTTTGAAAATTTAATTGCTTTACTTAAAAAGATTTTATGAGTTGCTCCATAAAGCTAATATCTATAATATAAGCAATAATGTTAATAGAATATTTTAATGAATTAATGGTTACTTCTTAGTTTTAATTTTAAAGGTCGGTCTTTAGAATATTTGTTAAGTTTTTTAATTTATCATTGAAATTATTATTAAAATAGTTTTGATTATGATTAAAATTTGCATAGAAGAACTTAAGGTTCTTTTCTTCATTTTTAATTTATTTTTGACACTCCTCAATTTGACTCTTTATTTCATAAATTTTGGTTTTAATTTCATTTAAAAAATGAATTTTAATTACTTAATTGAGAGAATTTTGGTATTGTCCTAGATCCTTTTTAAGCTCATAAATTTTTTTCAAAATTTCATTTCTTGATTCAATAATTTAGACGCATAATTGAAGTTATCCTACAAGCGACTATTAATTATTAAATATAATTTATTATTTTTAATTTAATATTTAAATTATTATACTTTAAGAGGAATGTTGAATTTTATGTATAGCTATTTAGCATGTTTAGTCTCTTATAATCCTTGCTCATGCACATTTTTATCTAAATTTTGAGGAATATCATCTAATTTTTCTTTATTTTTTAATCAAAAAAATTTTCATTTTATTTTCAAAAATGCTTATTAAATGAATAATTTAGATATTTTCTTATTATTTTTAATAGCCTAAAAATTTTTTTCTAAATGCTTTTGTGAAGTTGATCAAATTTTAGAAGTATAATTTAGATCCAATCATAAAGATCTTTCTATTTATTTAAATGTAGAATATATGAAAAAATTACTTAATTCTGAGAATATCTAAGACAGAGATGCCATATTTTCTGCTTGCCTTTTTTTACTTTCAACTATTTTATTAACACCATCAGATATTTCTTTCAATTTTTAATAGTTATTTTAATAGGAAGTTAATTAATATTTGAATTATTCTTCAAAGTCATCAGTTATTTTTGCTTCTATTTTTTGAAATCCAAATGCTTTTGTAAACAAACTGACACCTAAATTGACTACATTAGAAATTAAGCCTTCTTTTACTTTTTCTTTTTATTATCTTATTCCCTTAGATAGATTCTTTTCCTATTCAAATTTCTATACAAAAAAATATATTTATTATATAATTCTTGTGTTGATAAATAAATGTAAATATTTACATCATCATTATTCATTAAGAATATAAATAATTGCTTAGAAAATCTCAGTTCTTTATGACTTAAAAGCTATTTTAAATACATAGAGAGCAGAATTCTTCTTTCTTACATGAAATCACTCTTTATTTGATTAAGATATTCTATCTTTGGGTCTATTTTGGAAAAAATTCCTTTTGAAGGTAATGAAGGTAAAAAGTATCCAGGAAAATTATATAGTAACTCTTCATGAAGCCATTCAAAATCACTAAATCTACGACTAACTTTTGTCTCACTTTCTTTATCCTTAGTTGTAACAATATATGAGTGACTCTCTATGTAGCTGTTTTAAAAATGGATTTATACTATTTCATTTTTCTTTTTAAACTATTTACAAGTTTGTTGATATTTCTCCATCTGAAACGTCTACTTCCCTATCTATCATCTATTCATTCACTTGTAATTTTAAGGCTTTTAAATGTTTTTCATCATTTTTTTTTTATTCCTATTCCGATTATTATTAAATTTTCATCTTCTATGATTTTTGTGACTGACTTAGATTTTTTTATTTCAATTGCTATTATTTCAAATATTCATCTGTTATTTCATCTTCAGTCTAAATTATGTCATAATCATCATTTGAATCTTATAAACTATCATCAATTTATTACATTTTACTTTCTAATTATATCTCTACTTAAATTGCTTATTTATATTAATATTTTTAACTATTTTTTGACAGAAATTATTCTTAATTAATCTATGATTTATTTATTACAAATAACAAATCTTAAAATTGTTAGAAAATAATGAAAGAAAGGTTAATCAATTTAAAATAGATAAATATTTTTGAGTATGCATTTATTTTTTTAATAGTTATCTTGCTCTATTTTAATAGTCCAAGATCAGAAATAATTTGATATTAGGATAGGTATTAAATTAGCTAATAAAGATTAAATATTCTAGGAATTAATAAAATTAAAAATGACAAGTTTTTAAAGTTCTTCATATTTTTTGTTTAAGTTTTTTTATATTTAAAATTTTGAGAATGTTGTTTGTTTTAAATAGACTTATTTAATATATTTTGAATAACTAATTTAATTCGATTTATTGATTTTGAATTATTAAGACAAACTTTGATTAATTGTAAAATTTTTACTAAAATTTTATTAAAAACT
>JH720317.1:733067-745280 GCA_000231825.2 Tetrahymena elliotti 4EA
TTAGGGTTTTTTAAATAGAGAGGGGTCTTATATCAGGGGGGATCTTAATATAGAGAGTATACAGTAAGTAAAATAATTAAAATGTATATTGATTGATTCATTTTTACTATTTTTGGTAATATATTTTTTAAATTTGACTTTTTCTTCAACTCTTCAAAATTTATTATCCCAAAAATATTATTCATAAAATAATTTAATGAAAAATTAATTGCTTAAGTAAATAAACTGTAACTCAACAAATGAATAAAAATATTACAATCTTTTTAACTTTGAAAAAATGTAAAAAATGTTTATTTTTTAAGAATAAATAAAATAAGTTTCATGAAAAATATTTTTTTTGTTCAAAACAGAAATTTCGATTTTTAGTTTTTTTCAAATAAATTGAATTAAATAAGAAAGAGTTATTTTATGAAAGATTTGAGATAATTTACTGATTTAAATATGGATGGATATAAATATTATTATTTTATATTTTTTTATTAATACTAAAATATAATTTAACTAAGTTTAAAATTCAAAATTTTTTTAGTATGCTTTGCCTGGCTTAAAAAGTAGGCTGATGCATTACCATTTTACTCAAACGATTTTCTCTAATTTTATATACATTAGCCTTTGAATCATGCCTTTTATTAGTTTTCATTGGAATACACTTTTTATTTTATAAGATTGATTTTTTATTGTACTTTTCAAGAACTTTGTCTAGATTACCTTATGGAAAGTAAATATCAAATTGTTTCAAAGCATCAATATCATCTTCTTCATCGAAATCTATAATCCCATAGAGTTATTTTTAAATATCAGAATTCCAAACAAGTTGCTTTCTATAAATAAGTAAGTTAAGATCCATATGTTATGTATTCCTTTTAACTATATCTTCGCTTACAGGGAAAAACTAATTTCTTTCTCCACATAAAACTGTTTTTCCTTTATCTAATGTTTACTTATCTCCTTTTTTATTTATACTACCAGTAATTGAAAGCTTTTTTCTATTATTATTTGGGATATTTCTACTTGATTACATCTTTTCTTCCTTTTAATTTGGAGAGATCATCTCATTATCATTACTAAATGCCAATACTCCATTTTAAATGATATAAGTTTTTTTTTTCTTATTAAATTCTACCATGCTATTCACTTTATTTTCTAAAATCGGACTAATTAGTTTGTTGTCTTACATGAATTTAATGTAATTTATTAAGTTTTATGTATTCTATAAAATTATTTATTCATTTTAAGTATCTAATTAGCTTAATCCATTCTATAATTCTTTAAGCTTTAGACATGAACCTTGCTACTTAATAGTTATTTTTCTTTAACTTTACATTTCTTCCATTTGAGGTTGATAAAAATTTAAGTTGCTATTTTAATGCAAATTTTAATTGCTATCAATCATAACAAGTTGCTTATTTTGTGCAATTTTATGTTTGGTTAATTTTCTTTGAGCATCTCTATTCTTTACTTCTGGAGAGAAAATATCTAACTCTATACTTGGTTACTTCCTAACTGGATTTTTTCTCAAAATATTCTTTCTTAAAGGAGAGCTAATACAGTGATTAGAAAAGACCTCTTCCTACAAAGGAGATATTTTATATTACGAATCTTCCTACTTTAAATCCATAAACTAAGCTCTATGAGCCCTTATATCTGCAAATACATTGTTTGTTTATATATTTTTTCTATGAATTTTTGATAAAGAAGGAAATGTTTAAGAATTATCAATGTCCTCTTCTTTATGGTAATCAATTTAATTATTAATTTGCTTGATAGAAAAAATTGAATCATTATTATTTGATAACTTTGAAGGATTTTTTTTGTTTTTAGATTATTGGTCAAGCTGTTCAGTTTTTGTGTTATTTGAATCTTCATCTTTATTTGTAAATTTATTTATCTAAGGATTTTCTTATATTATATTTTATGTGTACGAAAGTGGAGGAAGAAATGGATCATCTTTTTATAAGTTTTTTTCTTAGTGATCAGGTTATAAAATAGTATAATTATTATCATCAGCTTCAGGGAGGGATGTTAAATCACTTTTATAAAGTTTTTTAACATTTATGCTGCTAGTTCTAGAAACACCTATATTGCCTAAATTTGTAATTTAAACATCAATAGGTGAATCGTTATTATTATGATCTAAGTTTAAGTTATCATTCTTTTTTAATGGCAGCTCTTAAATATTTTGTATTGATTACTCTGAAGTAATATCAAAATACTCTTCTTTTATATTAAATTGATTTTAAAAATTATTTTAAATGTTGTTTATGTTTCTATTACTACTAAAATAACTATTGTTCATATAATTAAGTTAACTACTTTACTTTTTTTTATCTTTTGAACTAAATGTATTAATTGTTAACCTCTACTTCATTGATTTGCTCAGCTATAGCTTTTCCAAAGAATCTTCATCACTATTCTCTGAAATATTGTTGATAGAATTTATAATTACACTATTATTTTATTTATTCTCAATAATATCATTTATATTATCTAAAATTGATTCTTCTTCTTAACCATCGTTTACTTTTAAGTTCCAAAAATCAATGATATCCAAATAAAATCTCTCTAATTAAATTAAAACATTATATTTTTTTAATCTTCTTGTAGTAGGAGGAAATTAATCTTATGAGCTATAATTTGGCTTATATTCTCTCTAATTTATAGAAGCCACCAAATGAACAGAAGGGCATTGTTATAGATAGTGGTTATAATCTCCACATGAAAAACATTTTGTCTCCAAAAAAGATATTTGTTTATATAAAGAAATATTATCTCTGATATAACAAATCCTTTCCTTTTTTTATAAATTAATATGTTGCAACATTATTTTAAAAAAACTTAACTTTACGTAATCTTGTGGATACTTTTAAAGACAACTAAAAAAATCGTTTCTTGTAATATATGATAAATTCAGAAAGCTCTTTGCTTTTGCAGTATAAGGATTTGGATTATCTATAAAAAAACCAACTTGCCCAAAGAAATCTTTTTTCTTTAAAAAATAAATTAATGATTAAATGATTTCGTTTCAAATATTATGTTTGATGTTTTATTTATTTATCAATTTCTTCATAGAATTCAAAGCATTAGCTTTAAAACCTCTGCCAAAGAAATTTAGGAGTGAAATATTATTCTTGTTATTGATTCAAATAAGAAATCAAGAAAAAAGCTATTAATTTTTTGAATTTTGAATTTTGGAAATAAATCATTATTTAGTTACTTTTAATATCCTTAAAGTTGTTTCTGAGCTTGTTGAATTATCACTTTAGTATTATTTAGTTATGTTTACTTCTCCACTCCATATAAAATATAAGTTCTCTTCTCTTTCTCCTTCATTGAAGATGACTTCACCAGGAAAATACTTTTTTTGATGAAATATTAGTGATATTTCTTACATACATTCTTGACTTAATTTAGAGAAAATATAATGCTTTTCAAGTATTTGTTTGTTTACATCTAGCAGAACCTCTTATTTTAATATAATTGGCAAAGTCTCAATCATATCTGTTTGCATAAATGATTTTTTCTCTTCAATCTTCTTTTAGTACTCAAAGTATTTCCTCACTTTGTGTTAAAGAGTTATACTAATACCTTTATTGTTCATTTCTCTATTTATAATTTGCATATTCCTATTAAAATCTTTTTTCTTCTTCTCTAAATCTTTAACAATTTCACTAATCTATGAGAAAGTGTATCCAAAGACAGCACAAGCTGCCACACTAACTAGAAGAATGAACGACTTTTCAGCTTTTAGATTATAGATAAATATATATGTATTAAATCTGATATAAAATTATTACTCAAAGTCTTTGGAGTTATATCTCCATATCCAATAGTTGTCATTGTGATTAGACAGTAATATAGACTATTCAAATATTACTCTGAGAATCCAGAATTCTGCAGATTATAGAATATAATCCAACTTTATCCAGTATCTTATTCCAATCCAATTTTTAAGAAAATACAACAAATGATGTGAGCTATAAAAAAAATAGAAAATTGAAGTTTACAAAGCTTAAATATGTTAGACATAGTTTCATTAAATCTAAATTTAGACTCTAACTCTTCTAATTTGCTACTAACATCACTTATTTTTAAAAAAGCCAAATAGTTAAAGAATGAAAATGGGTTTTCGTCTCGAGATTTGATGGAAAGCATTAAGGACATTAAAATGAACATGTCTTTTCTTATAAAATAAAATTTGATAGTGTTTTTATATTTTAAAATAGATATTTTTTACATTAGATTTTTATACTATTTTTTCAAAATTTCAGCTCTATCTTTTATAACTAGACCATTTTTAAATATTCCCTAATTATAAATAGTTAATAATAAGTCTCTGATCATTTTTTTATAGAAAGTTATTTACAGAATTCAGATTAACCAATATTTCTAATAAAAAAATAGCCATACTAATTTTAATGAACATTGCCTAATACTCAAATTTTTCAGGAAAAAGATCCAAAAAGACATGATACAGAGGCACATATGCTATAAAGAGTATGTTAAATAGCACCATGAAAACATCCCAAGCTAGTTTAAAAAATGATTCCTTTTTAGATTAGTAAAAGAAAATATGGTTTAAATTGAAATCAAATCATATTTATTGAAAAATTATTTACTGGTTAAATGATATATGAAAGCAGTTTGATACGAGAAATCCTGTCAAACATTTTGTCAACTTTAATTAGAAGTTAATTAAAATATTTTTTACAAACCAAACTTTAACAATTTAATGTTTTATTTTAGAATGAAATAATAGAAACAAATAATATCCAACAATTTTGTTATTTATTAATTTTAAATAAATTTCTTTTAGCGAATTAATAAAATTTCATAAATCTAAAAATTAACCTTTTCTATACCTAACCAAAAATTTAAGTCGGTAATCAAATTTGATAAATAAAAGATTGAGTTAATTAAGAATTAAGTTTAATATCCTTTTTGATTAACTCTATACAATAAATCAATAAAACTGAAAATGTGAAAGAAATTAATCTCTACCTCCAATTCTGTAAAGCAATTTTTGGGTAAAAGTTCTCTCCTGTTTGATAAAAACAAACATTGCTGTTACTTGATAAATGGCTGAAAATAAATAATATTTGAATTTACACTTAAATTGAAATATCCACTTTCTAAATAGTAATCATAGTTAGAGGAGATGTCATTTATCAATGAAAATTAAGGCTTGGATAAGGCTTTAAATAATAAACTTCTGGATTTCTTTTTGATGTTAGACATAAATTTCTTCACATTTTTTATGACCAAAAACTCAATTCCTTTCTTAATTTAGAATTTCTTTGGCTGTGCCTAAAGATTAGAGCTATCTAAAATTCCATATTAACTCATTTCAAATCTTTCACTTTAGGTTTTCATATCACTTTGTATTTTACTAAGCAACAAATTATGTTTAATTTCTGAAAAATTTTTGCTTAACCTATCATTTTTTTAGAGATCATTATCTCTATTAAGAATATCTCTTCTATCGAATAGTTAAAACTGGCTATCTTTATTTGCCTACTAGCTGTTCGATAGATTTAATATATCCCTTTCTATAGAAAATATAAATGGACTATGGGGAGAACCTAAAATATTGTCCTTTGTCCTATCTTAGTTTTCTATACTTTTAGCTTAACATTGTTAGATCTTATCACTATGGATCCCATTCTCATCAAAATTTATAAAAATGTTCTTTGTTGCATCTTTCCTGTAAGTCGCTTTTTCTTCTTACAAAAAATCTTTTTTGAACTGCGAGTCCTTCTACTTTTAAAAATTTTATTCACCATATTTAAAATTTGGTCTCCCCTCGCTTTATGACTCACTCATCTTTACAATAACCTGTTTCTGAATATAATTGTTGATAAAATATTTAAACAAATTAAATGCGATTAATTACTTTTTGTTGTTTAATAGAAAATTAATTAATAAATTAAGCTAATTACTCTACATGCATAACAAAAATGCTATTTAAAATAAGTAATTCATTTATCCATTCATCAAAGCATATTATTAAATATAAAAGTAGGACTATTGACAATGCATCAATTAATTGGAAATATTAGTCTTTTTTTCTCAAAAAAAGTCAAAGTAATACAAATCAATCTTTTGTTTCTAAAAATACCAATAAATTAAAATTTTTACATGAATATAAAATATCTAACAGAAAGGAGCCCAGCCCACCTCCCCATAAACATAATTTTTCTTGATTTTCACTGAAACTCGTTTATTCACATTTTTTAGATAAAAATAACTAATAAAATAAAAATAATTCTAATTAATACTTCAATATCAATAAACCATAATTTTTCTGAAAATCTTTATTAAAACTTCTAATATTTTTATTTTTTTTAATTTCACTCTCAATTTAAACTTAAATTCTAAAAAATATTATAAAATTGGGTTTTCAATCTTTAAGAATTTGAGGTATTATAAATTTTTTCTATTGTTCATATTTTTTTAAGAATAGTTTGCCTTGCAGCAAATGTTGACTATGGAACTACTATTTTGCTCAAACGATTTTCTTTACTTTTATTCTAACCAGTTTTTAATTTGCTGTTCCTAATTGGATTTTACTTTTTTAATATTTGTACTTATTTATTGTTATACTATGTTACAACATTTTCAAGATTACCTTAGGGAAAGTAAATTTTATAGCTCCTATAAATGTCAAAATCATCCTCCTACCAGATTTCAAAAACTCCTTAAATCTACTTTTGTATATCAAAGTTCCATAGTAGCTTTTTTCTAAAAATGAGTAAATTAACATCCATATCACATGTGTTTCTTCTAAATATTTCTTCATTGATTGGGAAGAATTAGTTTTTTTCAGCAGATATTGTTGTTTTTAATTTAGACATAATTTACTTTTCTGCTTTTTTATTTATGCTTCCTGTTAGAGATTACTACTTTTTATTGTTTGTAAAGTTTCTACTTGATTGTACTTTTTCATCTTTCATAGTAAGAGATATTACTTCATTATCACTTTAATTTGTCAATGTACCATTTCGATTAATCATTACCTTTCTTTTCTTTATTAATTCAGCCTGGCTAGCCATTTTATTTTCAATAATAGGATTTATTAGTTTGTTATCTTGCATTAATTTTATATAGTTAATCAAGTTTTGAGTATTCAATTAAATTATTTAACTTAAATTATTACTTTACAACATATTCTAGTTATTATCAACCATCAGTATTTGTTTGCTTAGCATACTTTTTTTCTCTGTAAATTTCTTTTAACCTTCCCTATTTTTTTATTCTGCAGAATAAACTTCAAGTTCAATACTTGGTTATTTTTTTAAAAAGCTCTTTTTTAAGACATTTTTTCTTAAAGGAGAATTAATAAAGTGTGTAGAAAGAGGTTCTTCTTATAGATTGGATATTTTAAATGGTGATTCATCTTACCTTAACTCTATAAACTAAGCTTTTTATGCTTTTAATTCATCTAAAATATTGCTAAATGAAACACTTTGTTTCAAGGTTATATCTTCATCATGACATCTATCGATTTTTTCACAATTTCTTTGCTTGAAAGATTCAATTTCATCTTATTTAGAATTTGATTAATCATAATCCTTGCTTATCTGCTAAAAATTAAAATGGTTTTCATAAACAATATTCTAGGCATATTAAATTGTAGAGAGAGATTTGTCTTATTTCTTACTGGGTGTTTCTATAGTGTTATGATATTAGTTAGGGAAAAAATTATCTTCTTAATCAGGTAAAACGGATAAATCACTTTTACATGATGACTTTTTGATATTTATACTACTCGCTTTAAAAACTCCTATGTTAAATTTTGTGTAATATATGTCAACAGGAGAATCAGAGTTATTTTCAAATTATAAATTTTCATTTTATTTTAAATAAAGTTATTTAATATTTTATATTGATTATTCAGAAGCAGTTTCTAAATTCTCCTCTCTAATATTAATTTGATTTGAAAAGTTGTTTTAGTTATTTATGTTTTTATTACTACTAACAAAATGACTGCTAGGGTAATTATGCTAGCTATTTAATCTTTTTCTACCTTTAGAACTTAAGATGCTAAAAGCATGCTTTTGTTTCCTTTAATTTTCATGACTTTACTTATCATCATGATGTTCAACGCTATGCTCTGAAACCTATTTTATGGTATTGATTTCAAAGCTATTATTTCTCTTATTTTCAATAATGTCATTTAATATAGAATCTTCTTCTCCATCATTAAATTTTTAGTTCCAAAAATCAATTATTTCATTATAATATCTTTCTAATTAATACAAAGCATTTACCTTTTTTATTTTTCTTCGAGTTGAGATATTTTCTTAAGAGATAATATCAGGTTTTTACTTTCTTTAATTAAATGAAGTGACTAAGTGAACAGAAGGACACTATTAAAGATAGTGATTATAATCTCCACAAGAAAAGCACTTTATCTCTAAAAACGAAATCTAATTATATAGAGAAATATTATCTCTTATGTAGCAAATTTTTTCCTTTTTATTAAAGAAACTGTAAAACATTTTCAATATTAATAAATAAATAATACATAATCTTTTGGAAATTTTTGAAGACAAGCAAAGAACTCACTTCTTGTAATGAAGGATAAATTCAAAAATGTGTTTGATTTTGCAGAGTAGGGATTAGGATTATCAATAAAAAAACCTACTTATCCAAAGAAATCTTTTTTCTAAAAAATAGTTTATAAATATTAATATAAGAATTGTATTAATGTAAATGCTTTTGGTTACTTTTAAGATCCTTAAAGTTGTTTCTTAACTTGTAGAATCATCACTTTGGTATTATTTAGTTATGTTTACCTCTCCACTCCATATAAAATATAAATTTTGTTCTCTTTCCCCTTCTTTAAATATTACTTCTCCGGGAAAATATTTTTTTTAGTGAAATATTAAAGATATTTCTTACATACATTCTATGCTTAATTTAGAGAAAATGTAATGTTTTTCTAGTATTTGTTTGTTTACATCGAGTAAGACTTCTTATTTCAAAATTTAAGGTAAAATTTCTATCATATCTGTCTGCATAAACGATTTTTTCTCTTCGATTTTTTTTTAGTACTCGAAATATTTCCTTACTTTGTGTTAAAGAGTAATACTAATGCCTTTATTATTCATTTCTCTGTTTATTATTTGCATATTCCTATTGAAATCTTTCTTCTTTTTTTCTAGATCTTTAACAATTTCACTTATTTGTGAGAAAGTGTATCCAAAAATTGCACATGTAACAACACTTACGCCAAGGATGAATGATTTTTCACCTTTTTTGAAAAATGAATTCAAAAAAAAATTAATCTAACATAAATTACTCAAACTCTTAGGAGTAATATCTCCATATCCTATTGTTGTCATAGTTATTAGACAATAATATAGGCTATTCAAATATTATTCTTGGAAACCAGCAGACGATAAGTTGTAGAAGATTATCCAGCTCTACCCAGTATGTTGATTTTCCAAGCCAATTTTTAAGAATATACAACAAATAATGTGGGCTATAAAAAATATAAAAAATTGAAGCTTGAAAAGCTTGAATAAATTAGACATAGTATCATTTAATTAGAGCTTCAATTCTAATTCTTCTAATTTGCTGCTAACATCATTTAATTTAAAGAAAACTAGATAATTTAAATATGAGAGAGGACTGTTTTATTCAAAATTGATAGAAAGTATGATGAAAACAATGATTAAAATATCTTTTCTTTTAAAAATATAAATATTTTTTATTTCAAAATTTAATCGATAAATTATTTACATAATATTTTTATACTACCTTTTGAAAATCTAACCTCTATTTTTGATTACTAATCCATTTTTAAAAATTCCCTATAAATATATGTATGTTTATGGTGTTGGCATTTAAACTAATAAAACAATTTTACTGAATTCAAATTTATGAATATCTCACTCAGAAGTATCACTATACTTATCTTTATACAAATGACTTATTGTTGGAAATAATCAGGAAAAAGATACAAAAATATATGATAAAGAGGTATGTAAGCTATCAATATTAAATTAAATAAGACCATAAAAATGTCCCAACTCAATTTAAAAAAAGACTCCTTTTTGATGAATTGATAAAAAAATAAGTTGAAATTAATAAATAAAGAAAAATATTGAAATATTTACTGGTTGAATTATAGAGGAAAATAATTTAAATTGTTATATCCTTCCAAACAGCTTATCAGCTATTAATTTATTTTAAAATAAAATTAAGCTAAAATGTTAGAATTAAAAAATAATTGGATGATCATCTTTAATCATTATTCATTTGTTACTAAATTAGAAATAAAAAGAATATATATTTTACCTCCTATTTAATAAAGCAAGTTTTATATAAAACTTCTTTTCTATTTATAAAAAAAAAACAATTCTTAATTATTTCTAACAAATTCTAATTTACACTCAAATTAAAATAAGCACTTTCTAAATAATAATCATAATTGGATGAGACATCATTAATAAGTAAAAACTAAGGCTTTGTCAAAGCTTTAAATAGGAGACTACGAGATTTCTTTTTTATATTTAATATAAATTTCTTAATATTTTTGATGACCAAAAACTCAATTCCTTTTTTAATTGAGAATCTCTTTGCCTATTAGATTTCTGAATTACTAATCCCAGACTCTATTAATTGTTATTATCCTTCTTTTTAATATTGGTTTTCATTTATTGATTAACTGATTAATGAATTTGGTTTGATTCCTATTAAGTTCTACTTATCCATTTTTAAATCGTCATGATCTTTTCTTAAGTAATCTCTATTTTCAAAAAGCTAGTACTAGCTATCTCTATTGATTTATTAGCTTTAAGATATGCTTAATAAATCTTTTTCAATATTATATACAGCAGCTGTCTGACTTAGAGGAGAAAATGCTTAATTTTCTTTAGTATTTGATATGTTCTATAAGTATTTAGTTCTACATTTTTTGTTTTAATTCTAAAACTTGTTAAACTTGTTTAACTTGTTTAACTCTTTATTAGCAAAAATACTACTCTCTGCTTCTTCTTTATGATTTTCTATTTAAATATGCAAATTATTTCTTAAAATTTCTCCATCTTTGCACTTTAAAATATGCTCATCTTTATAATTAGTATTTAAATCTATCATTTATTTTTTCACACTTTTTAAATACGGCTTTATGATTATAGAAATATGTTAATATTATTATCAACTCTAAATCCGGTTTTAATAATTAATATTAAAGACTTTTTATTTATTATATCATAATATTTCCAAATTATGTATCAAATTTAATTAATAATTATATTAATATAAATATTATATTATTAAAAGATCCTTTCTCTAATCAATAAATCGAATCATATTTGCTTTGAACAAACAAGATGTTCTTTTTTTATCAATATAATTATTCATCTTCAAAAATTATTTAGAGTTTTCTCATGTAAAATTGACTAATTATGTAAAAACCTTTTCTCCAATAAACATCATGCATAACCAAGTTACATGAAAAAACCTGTTTGAAATATATATCAAAATATTTTTATATTTGATTTTTATAAAATTGAGTTAAATTTCATCTTTTTTTTAACTTATTTAATTATGCCTTGATTTACTTTTCAACTTTTAAAGTAGTTTTAAAAATAAAGTAAAATTCATACTATCCTTTCAAAATAAAAAATAAATACAATTTTTTTAAATTTGATATTTATAATTTTTAGTTTTGACTCGATGTTGTTTAATTTTGTTGATTTGAACATTTGAGTACTCTGAAAAAGACTAAGAGTGAGAGCTTTTTGAACTAAATAAATTTTTTAAAAGATTAGTACACTGATTTATTTCAAATATAATAGAAGATCTAATTCAAAAACCTTTAAAAAAAATAAAAATTCTTAGATTCTAAATTTTAATCATAAATATCTATTCAATAAATTAAAAATGAACATTTTCCCCCCTCACAAATGGGTAATTTTGTAAATGCTACTAAAAACAAATTTGAACATAAATAGTTTGATTAGTGTTATAAATAGTACTCTTTATTATTATTACATTATTCTTGATCATTATCATTATTTGTCTAAAAAATGTTTCGCCAGCCAAATCATTTTGAACTTTTTACATTCAAGTCATTTTCCATACCATATAAATCATAAAGAATTTAAGAAGGATTTATTTCAAAAAACTTGATAATTAATTTGTGGAATGCTATAATTTAGAGTTAAGAGGTCTTTATCTTTTGTTTAATAACTAAATACCCAG
>JH720317.1:755059-906232 GCA_000231825.2 Tetrahymena elliotti 4EA
GCTAAAGTAATGGTTGGGAAAAGAACTAATCCTTGTTTAAATAAATCAACAGTGACCCAAAGCGTGCAAGCACTAGCTAAATTTGGAAATAATCCGGCAATTATAAAATCAATTTTATTCATTCTTGCTTTCTCTCTCTCTCTTATGAAAAATACTAAATTTAATCAAAATATCTAAATCTGATGATATTTATTTCTTTAATTATTTATTTATCAAATACCCACAAATAATTAAATAGATACAAATCTCTCAAAATAAAAGATAAGAGTTTAGATGAATGAAAAAATAAAATAGATTCTTATTTTGCTTAAGATAGTTTTTATACTGTATTATATATTTTTTTTTCCTGTAAAAAAATTATTTGCATCCTCTAAAATTTATGATTATTTTTTTATGAAAATAATTTGATAATAAAAATATTTTTTTAGTTTTTTAATTTGAATTTTAAGTATGTTTTATTTTTGACTTCAGCAATATTTAATAAGTTGTTAGTAAAATGAAAAAATTTTGTGTTTTTTTTCAGTAAAAATTAATCTTCCAAAAACATAAATTAATAATAATTAATTGGTTATATTTTTTCTTCTTAGTCTTTAATATTATGAAATCTCAAAAGAATTTTATCATTTAAATCATAAAGTATCATAGCCAGGTTTATTCTTTAAAAAATCACTAATTAAAATAAGGAAAATAAGAATTGATAGTTAAGATGGTTAGATTTATTATTTAAATGCTCAAAAAATAGCAAAATGATCATAATTATAATTAGAGTATCTATCAGTTTATTAATATTCTTTTGAAATCTAAATTTATTTATGATGTAGGATGCCAAAATGTCAAAGGTATATTCTCTACTTCATATAAAAGGAGATAGACTGATTCCAAACTAATTATATTACTAATAATTAGACAATAAGAGCCGACAAAGGTATTTTATTTATTTAGAGATAGGTAATCTTTAAATTAGCTAATTAATTTAGGTATTCAAAAAGCTTGAGAGAGATAAAATCTATCAAAGAAACAAAGCTAATATAATTGTTAGAAAAATATTTAAACATTGCAAAAATAGGTAAATAATAATCTTCGAAATATAGGCACTAAGGTTAGGAAATAATCTAGCTATTAAAAGATAGCTTTGTTCATTTTTTGAGTTTTTCTGATTTTATTTGACCAAATGTTATTTAATAAATTTATTAATATTTCCAAAATAATTTTCTTTGTTCTTCTATTTTTTTACATAAGTTATCTATCTGTAAAGCAATTTTATCAGAAATTGGTATCAAAAAGAATTGAAATAAAAATAAAATTGAATATTTATTTAAAATGAGTAGTCAGTCTGAATTATTTTTTATGAAATATTATAAGATATTTTATATATTTAATTAAATTGTAATTGCAAAACTAAAATAAATATTAGTTTAAATGCAAAATATCTAAAATTATTTTTACTTAGTTGAGAAATACAAAATAAATCTATTATGTATTGATTTATAAAAAAAGTTATTATTTAATAATCTGTAAAAAAGTTTAAATCGTTTTTGATTAAAAGAAAATGCATATGTAAATATTTATCAATTTTTTGCAATAGCATTCATTTGATCATTAGTATATGTAATTGTTCTATCAAATTATTCACTGCTACTGCTAAAGCGACCTTCTGCTTCTATAATAATAGCCCAAGCACAGTCTACACTCTCAATACTGGGTCCACAACAACAACAAAAATATTAAAAAAATTTTTCAGAACATCTAGAATCATTTTCTCTATCAAAAAGCCTTTAATTTAAAAAAATGGCTAACATACATTCAAATAATATATATTTTTAATTATGCCTGGTTAGAAGATAGAATAATATCTGAAATTTAAATCTTTAATTGCTTGTATAGCCTATTATTGGTATTATTATAAATAATTATTAAATTTATATTTATTTACTTATTATCCTTTAATTTTAAGGGAAAAAAACCTAGAATTAGTATTAGCTCCTACTGAGCTTAAGAGAGAGAAATGAGGTATTTCTATTATTTTTTAAAATTAACTAAAAATTACTTCATATTAATCAATAAATAATATTTTTACTATTATGTTCTGCAATTTAGGCACCCCAGAAACATTATGTAAAATCTACTTTATAGAATTGCTCTTTTTAAAATAAATTAATAATTAATACTAAATAAAGTGATAATTATTTTTATTTTATCTTTCCTTCCTTTGTTCTTGAGCCTAAAGTGCAAAAGAAAGAATCATAATTTCTAAATTAGATCCATTTTTCAGTTTCTTACAACTCATCTAAACTACCTACTTCTATTATTTTCAATTTTTAGGCTCCTAATTTTTGTTTAATAAAGCAATTAAACTTGACATTTTTCATTTAGTTTTTTTACCTTACATGTTGTCCCATTCATTTAACTTTCTTCTAACTATTACTGCTACTTCTACCCATTTTTTGCTGCGACATAATTCTCTGACTAAAAACTATAACAAATTAAAATAAAAAGTTAAAGAGCTTTTAAAATAAAATTAAACTCACTCTTCCAATAACTCCAGTTGAGCCAAGAATGACAGCTTTTAAACCTCTATTAGGATTAAGATTATTCTATTCCATTTTAATATTTCCAGGTTAGATTAGGTTATTCAAGATATATATTAATTTTTATCAAATAATTTTTGAAAATCATTTCTGTCTGAATTTAAAATAAGTATGTTTATCCAATTCCAAAAAAAAGAATTTTAGAATATAAGTTTAGCTGCTGTAAGATTTGTTTTTACATTAATTTTATTTTTTAATTAGAGAAGCAAAATCCAGACATTCTATTTACCTATTTCAGAATAAAAATTTTTTAAAAATAATAAATACATGAAAAAATGATCAGAAAGTAACCTCAGAGTTTAAAGATTTTTAATTATCTGTTTTATAATAAATTACTCTTGATATTATTAAGCTACTAATGAACTGATAATTTTACAAAATAAATTATTTTTTATTAATTGTAAATATTAAATGTAAGTTTTGTTTAATAAATAAATATTTTTTTAAAGTTACTTTTTTATTAAAATACTAAATTTTTGATGAAGTTGTAGATCTACAAAATTTATTACCATCTTATAAATTAAATAGTAGGAAACTTTGTGGATGAAATGTAATTTACCTAGCTATTAAAAAATCCTGCTTAATACCAGAGATAATCCAAGGATGAAAAATAACATAGAAATTTACAACCGAAAAATACAGAACAGCATAAATAAAAAAAATAATACTCTTTATTATTATTACATAAATAAAAAAGATTTATGACTAAAAATTAAAACTAATTCTGATTTGTATCATTATTTATCTAAAAAATTAAATATCCAATTCACTTTGAACTAATTGTATTCATGCCATTTTCCATACTATATAAATCATAAAGAATTTAAGAAGGATTTATTTCAAAAAATTTGATTATTAATTTTTGGAAAGCTAGTATTTAGAGTTAAGAGGTCTTTATTTTTTGTTTAATAGCTAAATACCCAGGAAAATATTTATAATCATATTCATCATTCAATTAGATCATTGATCTATTTATTAATATTCTTTAGTAATCTAAATTCAGATAGGATGTGTTTGGTAAGAATATTTTCGGTATATTTTCAACTTCATACAAAAAATAATAGACTGCTTCTAAGTTGACTAAGTTGTCAAAAAAAAAAAAGTTAGACTTTGCTATAATATTATATTTTACAATTTAAAGACTTGATTTGTCTTTGAATTACGTGAGTAATTTAAGTAATTTTATTTACTCAGTAAAATTCAAATCCTCATCAAGTTCTTCTTATTTATCATTATTTTATCTCTATTTTATTTGATAATCAACATAAATATGGCAATTAAATTTTAAATGATTTTCAATAAAAGGTATTATTTAGTTCTTTCTTTTAATTGAATCGTTGCTAAAAATTATTTTTTCAGAAACTAAGATATATCTTAAATGGTGGAATATATAATCAGTTTATAGTAAAATGCTCCAAAGAAAAGGCCTTTTGTCTTCAAAATAAGTAGAAATTATAATTAAGCTGACAATATAAAAGGACTTTGTAATTAAGGTTGCTTTTGAAGCAATAAAGTATTAATATTTATTCTTTTATGAGTTTGTTGCAAGGTATGTACTAAAATGATTTTGATCTAAAACAGAGGCAAAAACCCAATTAATTGTTTCCATTTTTGAGTTTTTTATGAACTAATTAGAGTATATTTTGTAAAAGATAGTTTCTACAATTGTAAGACAAAATATTACAACTCCAAATGTTAGACTAGTAGTAATAGAACATCTTAATAATGTCAGACTTGCAATCATTATTTTGGTGATAATGCTATATTCTTTTAAGTCATCAGCTAATATGCTCACTAAATATCCACCAGATTGATACTTGCGACTATATAGAAGGCATACTACAATAATAAAGTACAAACTGAGAGTATAAGTAAAAATAATTATAAATCTATTTTAAGTGATAATTTCCTGATTATTACTCAAATCAATAAATATCAGCAACAAAGGATAATATACTAAAAGATAAAACTATTCTAATTTTGAAACAAACAATTACCAATTCTTTTCATTCATATTTAGGAAGCCTAAAAACAAAGCAGGGTATATTCTTTTAAAACCTTTTATTGTACTTTTAGATTCATATGGTTTATCTAATGTAGCTATCATTCTATCTAAAATAACCAAGGCTAAAGTAATTGCTGGAAACAGAACTAATTATTATTTAAATAAATTAACAGTAACCCAAAGCGCACAAGCACTAACTAAGTTTGAAAATAATCCAGCAATTATAAAATCGCTTTTATTCATTCTTGCTTTCTCTTTTCTTATGAAATAAAATACAAAATTTAATCAAAATATCTAAATCTGATGATTTATAACTTTAATTATTTATCTAATACCGATAAATAGATACAAATCTCTCAAAATAAAAGATAATATTTTAAAAGTAAATACAGTTTAGAGTTTTGATGAATCAAAAAATAAAAATAAAATTAGATTAATTTTGTATATTTTTATTAAAATTTAAATTCTTGTTAATTTTTCTCATGTGAGAATTTTATTTATTAAAATAATCCTCCCAAATTCAATTTAGCCTTGCTAAAACAGGCATAGCTATTAAATAAATGTAGGCAATGATTAAGTTATGAAGTAATCCAGCTATTAAAAAACCATTTTTGTTCAAACTTTATTAAGTTTTATTTGACCATAAATGATAAGATGAATAATATTTTCTTTTAAATTTTCTTAATTTTTTCTTTTACTTATGTAATTTGAAAAGTATTTTCTATTCATAAAAGAGACAATCAATTATTTTTTATCAATAATAAATTAAGATAAATCTGCTCCAAAATTATTTTTAGTATTTTTAACATACCTTCTCAAATATTTTAAACAAAATTTCTTGACAATCTAGAATTAACATTTTATTGATAGTTATTAATCTAAATATTTTCATTATTCAAATTTTTCTTTGTAATTTGAAGTAAAGATTTTATATTCTAAGGTTTCTTAAATATTTTATCATTAATTAATCTCTTATATTCTCATAAAAATAATTTACATAAATTGACATTTTATGTGAATTCATTTAATTAGTAATATCCATATATTAGGAGTTCAGACATCAATAATCTTAAGCAAAAATAAAAGAAATTGAATAAATAAATGTGATTTTATATCTATCTAAAATATTTAAAAATTTTTTTAAAATTTTTTTCATAATTTTTTTCTGAGTTATGAAAATAAATAAATCTATTATATTCAAAGAATTTCTGGTGTTTTATAAATTAATTTCTTTAGAAATTATATATTTATATTATTAAGGATTTACTAATTTTATACAAATAAATATCAATTTTTTGCAATAGCATTCATTTATGCATTTTTATAAGTAATTGTTCTATCAAATTATTCACTGCTACTGCTAAAGCGACCTTCTGCTTCTATAATCATAGCCCTAGCACAATCTACACTCTCAATACTGGGTCCACAACAACAGCAGAAATATTAAAAGAACTTTTCAACACATCTTGAATCATTATCTCTATTTCTCAAAAACCCTTTAATTTAAAAAAATAGCTAACATATATTCAAAGAATATAAATATTTTTGAATTATATATACCTGGCTAGAAGATAGAATAATATCTAAAATTTAAATCTTTAATTGCTTATTCAATCTATTATTAATAGTTGTATTTACCAATAATAATTTAATTTTATGAATTCATACCTATCCTTTTGTTTTAGTGTATAAAAACATGGATTTAGCATCTGCTCCTACTGAGCTTAAGAGAGAGAAGTGAGGTATTTCTATTATTTATTAAAACAAATAAAAATTACTGAATAGAAAAAAATAATCTTTTTACTATTATGTTCAGCTATTTAGGCACCCCAGAAACAATATGTAAAATCTACTTTATAGAATTGCTCCTTTTAAAATAAATTAATAATGGTTATTAGATTAAAAAGATAATTATTTTATTTTACCTTTCCTTCCTTTGTTCTTGAACCTAAAGTGCAAAAGAAAGAATCATAATTTCTAAATTAGATCCATTTTTCAGTTTCTTACAACTCATCTAAACTGCCTACTTCTATTATTTTCAGTTTTTCTGCTCCTAATTTTGGTTTAAGAAAGCAATTAAGCTTGACATTTTTCATTTAGTTTTTTTTACCTTAAATATTGTTCCATTCATTTAACTTTCTTCTAACTATTACTGCTACTTCTACCCATTTTTTGTTGCTACACAATTCTCTAACTAAAACCTAAAATAAATAAATAGGAATACATTTATAATGTTCATTTTGAATTAAACTAACTCTTCCAATAGCTCCTGTGGAGCCAAGAATGACAGCTTTTAATCCTCTATTAGGATTAAGATTATTCTATTCCATTTTAGTATTTTCAGGTTAAATTTGGTTGTGAAGATATAATAATTATTATAAAGTAATATATGAAATTAATTTTTGTTTGAATTGATCTCTAATATTTAATTAAATAAATGATTATATTTTACATTCTAATTTGATTTAAAATAAAAATGTTGATCCAATACAAAAAACGAAAGAATATTAGAATAGTAGATTAGTTGGTGTAAGATTTGTTTTTTACATTACTTTTATTTTTCCAATTAGAAACAAAAGTCATTCTATTTTTCTATTTGATCAAGCAATAATAATATTAAGAAGGATCAGAAACTAACATAAATATTTTAAAAATTTAATAATAATCAGTTCTAATAATTAATCATAAATATAGGAAATTAATTAATTTTTGTGGATTTTAAATTAAATATGAGTTTTGATTAAAAAATCTTTTTTTAATGTTACTTTCTTTTAATTTTATTTTACTAATATACCAGATTATTAAAGATAATCCAAATACCAAAAAAAGTATTTAATTTCAAGTAATTTTATCATTTTCCAAAAAATTATTTGGTAAGTTTTATTTCAGAATAATTATTATTGCTTTAGAAATTTTAAGGTATATATATTTACATAGATTATAAATAATTTCATAATAACTGTGTATTTTTATTACGATATTTAGTTTGTTAGGTATTTACAACGCCACCATAGTATTAGGATTTTTTAGTTTTTCTATTTTTCATTTGTTTTTTGGTTTCTTTTCTTCTAATGTGGCCTCTTATTTGGTAGAAGTTTCCTAAAGGGAAATAATATTTGAAATTTTATATAGAATCTATTTCAATTTCATTATCTTCTACTATAATATACTCTTTCCATTCATCACCAATTTCTTCAATTCTTTAATTTTTTAGTTAGGCTAATAAATAAATTTTTCTTAGAACTAAAATATCAATATCTTAAACTCCCTTAACACATCTTATTTAGAATTCTACATTTTAGCTGAAATCTTCAGCAAGCTATTAATCGTGATGAAAATTAGGAGGTTAAGTTTATTTTTCATCTTCTATTTATTATTCCTATTAATCTTCATGTGGAGACGGTTCATCTGGTATCATTTTAAGTGACTACAATTTATTTTTTATTGTATTTTCTTTGATAGCAAACTAAATAAACTTAGATTTGTTCTCTCTATTAACATCACCTAGAATATTATTTGGGTTATGCTTTGATGTACCTTAAGAAAATAGATGCTGGAAGCTTTGTCTTTAAGTGAAAGAATTCTAAGTATTTTATTTAGGCAGCTATTTATCAGAGTGCTTTGATTCATTTGTTTAGATTTATTATGGTTGCAAATGTTATTGAGCTAGTTTTAATGTATAATTGGAATTATTTCTTCCATAGTACAAAGAATCTCTATGTTTATTAGAGCTTTAAGTTGATTACTATTCTTATAAATTAATGGTAGCATGTTTTTTATCTTATCTATGGAATTTAGATGATTAAGTAGGAGTTTAGTTTCCACTTAGTAATTGTTTTTATCTTAGAATAAATGCACTTTAAGGTACGTCATGCTCAATAGATATTTATTATTAGCTTAAACCCTTTAAACTATTTCTAGAAATATTCCTTAATGATGTAGTAAATGTTTCATTTAGCTTTGAATTTATTTTACAACTTTATTTTTTTTCTTCAATTCTTTTTTGGATTTCTTGTTCAACAATAGTTAAAGATTAAATAGATCTATTTGTTCTTCTCATTTGCAATTGCTCTTATATTGATAAATTATTTGGAGTATTATTGCTCTAATCCCATTCAGTGTTAATGTTACAGCTTTCATCTCTTAGCTAAATCAATGGTAAAAATTAATTTGTTTGCAAATTTATGCTTTGTTATTTTTATTTTGTTTGTCTTTAGAAAAGTAGTCCTTATGATGAAGCTTTTTTCTTTAAAGAACCAGAAAGAGGTTCAATATAGAAAGAATTTTCCTAAAATGGGGCAGTTTCAACTTTTGATGATTTAGAATTACCCTAAGGATGATTTTTTTCATTAGAATTAGAATTCGAATTATTAATTGATGAATTAATATTATTATTTGTTACTTCATTTTACAAAAATTTCTTTTCTTCATTTCTTAAAAATTATTATTGTTACATTAATATTTACAAATCAATAGAGTTTTATATTGAATCTTTAGATTTTTAGTTTGTGAATTATGCTACACCTGATCCGGTTTCATTGCTGTTAGTTAAAATTTCATTTGTATGTTTTTTAATTTATCTTTCAGTAGCCATTCCATCCTCTAAGCTAGTAATTTTAGGTAAATTATTTTATTAATTCAGGATGTTTTCTAATTTTTCACATTAATATTATTGCCCATAATTTATATCAGAAAATCCTTAGTTTAGAACTGGCAATTATAACTATTATTCGTTTTCTTAGGAGTTATGTAAATCTTTTATAATTTACTTTTCTTTTTTTTTTGGGATCATAGAATTTCTTATTTAATTTTCATCCTCATTTTCTTTAATTATATCAAGTCTATTGTGATAATTATTTTTAAGAGTTTCTGCAGATTGTGCATGCTTTAGGATTGATTAATCACTATTTGGTAAATTAATATGTAAGTCATTCTCTTTCAATTAGAAATTAACTGCATTTTCAAAATCAAGAAATTAATTTTAAATAGTTTTGTTACTCATAGACCTATTGTTCTATCTATCATTTTTATTCGTATTTGCTATTATAGGACTATGCTCTTTTACTTATTTTTCTAAATTATTAATATTGTAAACATCATATGGTGCTTTAAGATCATCTGGATGTAAGACAGATTACTAGACAATTGAATAGAGATCACTGTTGACAGATTGATTCAAATAATCAATTACATCCTTTCTTAAGTCTTCATAATTTAAATGGAAATTTTTTTTTGTAGCTTTTCTTTCAAACTTTACCCTTTCTTCTTATGTCGTTTTTTTAGGATTATATGTCAAAGTAAAATTTACATAAGGACAATTCTCTAATTAATGATTAAACTCTCCACAAGAATAGCACTTCAATTTCATCAATGAGTAATCATGATTAAATAATATTTTATCTTTTATTTCTGAAAATATCTCCTTTTATTTAACAAAATTTCTTTTTTAGCATAATATAAAATATAAATATTTTAATGTAAGTACATAGTCATCTGAATTATTTTTAATTATCTACAAGAATTCATCTCTGCTTATGTAAGATAAAACAGTAACTGAGCTAGTTTTAGCTGTGTAAGCATTTTGTGTATTTGTAATGAATCCTTGCTAACCAAATACATCCTATTTCTAATAAATGATAAAAATAATTTTTATCTCTTTGGAGACATTTTTTATAATTTACCTTTAAAAACTTGAAGTTCATTTCTGGTTGAGATGTACATTTATCAATCTTTGTGAGAATAGGAATGGAAAGACTTACCTAGCCTTAGTTTATGAAATAAATTTTATCATTCAATTCCCCAAATTTGAAAATGATTTCTCCTGGAAAATAAACTTTCTGCTTAATTTGAAGAGTGACTTATTTTTGAGACTCTGAAGAGAACTTGGATATTCCTAAGTAGTTGATGTTACTTATCATCTCTTTATTGATTTCTAATAAAACTTCTTCTTTAAGTTGGCTAGGTACAATTTCTAAAATGTTTGTTTCAAATGAAGATTTTTTAGTATTTTCTAAATATAGATATTCAACATATTTTCTTATTTTATGTTAAAGCTAGATATTTATATTTCTATTATTCATGTCTTTATTTATTTCTTTCATAAACTGATTAAATTCTTTCTTTTTAGCACTTTGTGTTTTGACTATATCATTGATGGTAGAAATAGAGTAACCAACAACATTTTGAGAAACCAAAGCAATGATCAATATAAAGATTCTTTCATCTAATTAATTAATAAAATAATAATGGTTCATTTATATCTTCATACAGACTTATATACAATTTGGTTAGAAATATTGAATAATTACATTAAGTAAAAGGGGCGATATCACCATAACCAGTTGTAGTCATTGTAATTATCATGAAATAAAGAGAAATTAAGTATTTATCAGAAAAGCTGTTATTCTCATATTAATAGTGATCTAACCAGTTTTCTTTACCTTCTTATTGCTCAGATAAAGCTATTCTTATAAATATACAACTAGCAATATGAGCTATTATAAGGATTAGGCACTCAAGTTTCAATAATTTCAACCAATTTAACACTGATTCATTAATGTGCAATCTTTGTTCTATTTCGGATATTTTTTTAGGTAAATCAACAATCTTCCAAAAGATACAATAATCTAGCATGTTAATCCAAGAATTGTTTTCTCCAGTCTATGACAAAAAGAAAAGAGTGATGACAATGATATCCTTCCTATGCATAAATAATAATTATAGAAAATAACATTAAATTAAAAAAGAGGATTTACGTAATAAAATAAAGATTCTTTTTAATCACTAATCTTCTATCTTTTATAGTAATACCATTGTAGAAAATACCCTAATTTATTAAATTAAATTCAATCAATAATTATTCGAAGTGTTTTAAGAAACAATCAATTAAAAGATTAATATTTTAATTAGATTATGGCTAAAAATAAACAAGAAAATACTAATTACTGAATTCAAATTAATGACTAATTCAAAAACTAGAATAATTGAAATAAAAGCTGAGTTGAAGAATCTAAGGAGAGGAACATTATATGTGTCATATATGTGGCATACAGGTATTATCAATATCATTAGGACAATAGCAATTATAATAAAAATATCCCTTTTTAATTGAAGAAAATGAATATTCGAAACAATGAAGGAAAGTCTAGTCTTACCATATTAACTTAAAAGTAGATTCCTGTTTAATTAAAAAGAAATTTAATTAAATAAAGTTTAAGTAATATGATAATAATCAATTACAGGCATCAGCATAAAGTTTCCACTTAAGAATTAATTGATGTACTAGGTAATTTTTAATTCTATTTAAAAATTGAAATATTTTTATAAAAAATGTATGTAGAAGTATGTAGAAGTGGCAAAAAGATAAGATATTCTGGGTTGGGTGGCTGTGTATGTAATGTAACTAATAAATATTTGTATGAATTACATTATTTTTACAGGCGAATACATTATTATTTAATTACAGATTAAAGAAATTAATTAAATTTGTTTACATTCCAAAAAATAGATGCACTTTTTAATGAAGGTTGATTTCTTTATTAATTAGAAAAGGAGCTTTAATGATAAAATAAGATTATTTTAATGGAAATTTTACTTCAGAATAAATGAATTATTTTTGATAAATAAAGTAATTAAAATCAGAAGCAAAGTCATCTATCATACCAAATTACTATCTTGTTAGCTTTTTAAACATTACATTTCTAACTCTTTTTATTAATTTATTTGCAAAGTTCTTCACCAAAGCCATCTTTAATATTGAAAATGCTCCTTTAGTTACTTGTATCTAATTTTTTGAGCTATCCGATTTAACTTCTTATTCTAATTCATTACTTAATTTTTTTCCATTATGTTCCTCTGTTTCATTTATTATTTATGCAGAATTAGTGCGGGCACTCGCAGAAGATGCTGAAACTCTATTTTTTTCTACATTTTCTAAATGTCTATGATTTTAGTTATTTGCATCATTTTCACTAAATTTGTTTGCTAAAATCACCCTCGATTGAGAATTTAAAAAGTTTTAGTAAGTTTGGTCAAATTACTGACTATTGTTAGGTATTATCAAGTTATTTAGAGAAACAATATTTGGATCATATTATTTTTAATCATTATCTCCATTTTATATAAACTGCTATTATTATGATAAAGGAGCAGCACTATTCAATGAACCAATCTAGTAATCAAACTAGTTGTTAAAGTTCTAGTTAAACTCATTTTCTATCTCATAGTATTTTGGGCTTAAGAAATCTGAGTAGTGCTGATAAGAATGAATCTGCCCCATTAGACTTATGTTGTTTCCAGTCTAATTAGTTTAATTCTAAGAAATGTTTTAATTTTGATTGATTGTGTTATTATTATGATGTTGTTATTGAGGAAAAGGCGAATATGCAGTATTTCTGCTATTTAAAGGAGTATCCTGAATCTTGATCTAACTCATACTTATCTTAAAATCTTATTCCTCTTTGCCTATAATATTGGCAACTTAAGAAGACAGAATGAATTTGTTTTCTTTATCTAGCGTTTCATCTAATTAAATCAATTGAGTATCTTAACTCATAGTTGCTAAAAATCACAGGCAAAAACAAAACAAAAAATCTAATTATTAAATTTTAATTATCAATTTACTCTAAATTGTTATTGAGTGACATTATGTTAAATGTTGAACTAATAATTAATCATATTTAAATACTCATTTTCATTCATTCATTCAAATATTTTGAATTAATTCTTGATTTTAAATATAACTCAAAATAATAATTTCATTTTAGCATATTATAGAAAAACTAAAATACTGAATCATCAAACCCTCATTGCTATTATTTTTTAAAATTGATATTTTTCATTTTAAAATTTTACAAATGAAGAAGGGTTGTTTGAATTTTGGATTGTAAATTAATAAAGATTAAATTTATCTAAAATATACAAATTCTTAAAAATATTTATTTTATTCATAAGTTTTAAGAAGTATACTCATAAAAAATTAATGATGAAAAAAATAATTGAACTAATTAGTGAATCATTCACTTAGTTTATCAAGTTTTATTTAGAATTTTCATCTTGCAAACATTTTTAATGTGATTCAATGGTTATCAATCATTCAATATTTCTATTACTTTTAAAATCTAATTTTTTATGAAATCTCTTGTCTTTCATGCTTTAAATAATAAAATATTTTGAAGAGTAACAAGATAATTAAAATCAAAAATACTTTATTATCTTAATTTTTTTTTTAAATTTTTTGAAAAGATTACATTTAGATGTAATTTTTGTTGTTATTAATATAATCAAAGACTTATTATGATTACTATCTGTAAAAATTTCTACTTTTATGAATTAATTTGTGAGTAAATTCGTTAAATTTAGATATTTTAGTTTTACTTTCAACTATTTTTCTCAGAAATTTTTTCATTTTATTTTTTTTCTGAAAATTTGGCAGTGTCTCAAACAAAATGTTTTTTGAATTTTTTGGTTTAATTTAACTCAATGCTACTAAATCTATGAGATTTGTCAATAATACTCTTAGTGACTAGAGTTTATCTTTGCTTATTCTTTCATAAATAATATAAAATATTTTTCAATTAAAACAAAATTAAAGATTATTCATAGTTAATAAAAAATTTTTTTCTATATGAGAGAAATAGAAAAGTACTTCAATTTAAAAATATGATTAAATAATTAAAATAATCTTTTGTTTAAATCATTTAATTTAAAAGAAAAAGAAAAATATTTTGAAAGAACAAAATACAATGATTAAATAGACAAAAATAAAGGTAAGTTATCGAACCATTTACTTATTTAATTTAATTTAACTCAGAGCACAAATTAAACTTTCAGATTAGGCAATAAAACTCTTATGACTAGAGTTTATCTTCATTTGCTCTTTCATAAATCATGTAAAAATATTTTTCACATAAAACTAAAGAAAAACAATAGTTTTTGAGAGAAATATTTTAATAAATTAAAAGATCTGATTTAATAATTGAAATAATCTTTTGTTTAAATAATTTAATTTAAAAATAAATATTAATTAAATACAAAAAATTAAAATTTTAATAAACATTTTAAAAGAAAAACAAGAGTATTTGAAAGAACAAAATAGAATGAAGAAATACAAAAATAAAGATCAGTTATCTAGCTATTTACTTATTTAATTAGTCATTTTTATTTTTTATTTTTTATTAGCATGTTTTTTTAACTTATTTAATTGCTAAGCATTCATTTTATCTTAAAAATTTTTAAATCTATTTAAGACAAATTTGTAGTTGTAATTAACATGATAATATTTATAATTTTGTAGCCTATCTATATCTATTTCATTATCAGGAACCATAATAAAGTTTTAAATTTTATTCTATTATTACTAAAGCTAAAACTACTTTCTTACAACGAGCATATCAATATCCTACAAATTTGATTTTTGTCTGATCAGGTACTCTGTTAAGTTATCGATTTATTAATATTATTCTTCATTTGGTTTGGTGTTTTATGATAGAAGATTTTAATTTGAGCTTAAATTTAACTACTGATTATCTATGTTAGTTTAATGAAAACTTAAAATTTATGAAATTAACTTATCTAAATGTTCTTAGCTTTAAATATTTGGAATATTATTCTATTAAGGTTTTTATTTTTTATCTTTTAAATTCATTAAAATATCTAACAAAAGTAGATTTTACTTTTTTTAGTTTAAACTGCCACTTTTATTCTAAATAAAAACCTTCTCTGATAATGATCTTTGAAAGTTATCATATTACTTTAGAGATTTTTACTTTCTTTTTTAGAATGCTTATTTTAGAAGGAATATTTCAGGTTCCTCAAAATAATTTTAGCTAGGCTCAATTAAAAACGTATTAATTTTATTAATTTTAAATTAACCTGAAAGTTGAGAAGATTACTTTTCAGTGCTATTATAGAGAGAAATTCCATTAAATTTTTCTTAAGTTGTTTTGTCATTGCTAATACTAAATTTTTCTTTTTGTGCTTCCTCTGATAATAATATACTTTTATTAGAAGCTCTAAAATTGCAGCTATCATCATTAAAATTGGCTGTTTCTTTAGATTTTAAGTCAGAATATTTTTCTTACTCATAAATTAAAGTATTTTAATTTACTTTATTTTCTAATTAATCTAACAAACTATTTTCTTCCACTTATATCGATACTTCCCTGCTCAATTTTACTTTTTCATCATTTTAGAAATTTAATTTTTGGTTTAATTATTGAGCTGGGGCAATAATTAGTTTTTCTGATAGCACAGAATGGGTAATGGGTATTTTTTAATTGCTTAAAATTTAAGAGTTTTTAACTTAATCTTGGTCATTATTACTTAAGAATATTGAAGAGAAATCAGTCTAACTATCTATTATTTAGTCACCAGATACCAATACAGGGTTTAAACAAATATTATAAGCATCAATAAAGGTAGAATCATCATTATTAGCTTATGCAGCCATAGCCTTTTACTAAAGGTAATTGATATTTTTTAGAGTATTTCTAAATCTATCCCTTTTCCTTAAAAACTATTAATTTCTTTAATTACTTTCTTTAGAAGGTTTATATGTCAAATTAAGACTTAAATATGGGCAAACAGAAATTTGATGCTGCTGTTTACCACATGAAATGCATTCTGAAAATTTAAAAAACTCATTTTTCTACCCAAATATAGCTTAGTCTTTTATCTAATAGAACTTCTCCTTTTATTTAAATAAAATGATTTAAAAAAAAAACCTAGAAAATCAAAATCAAATTAAAATTTATTTGGTAGAGTAAGTTAAAATATATTGAAAGTTAAAAATCATATTTATTTTAGTTGATGTAAATGAGTAGTTATACGCTTAAATAGAATATTTTTAATCAAATTAAGAAAATTAAGAAATGAATGAATGAATAAATATTTTATGCATTTATTAGAATTGAATGATTATTTTAAAATTTATATGAATAAATTTAATTAAAAAATGAATAAAAATTTGAATTTTACTATTTTAGAAAGCGGTTTTAATTTTTAAAGAATTCTGTTACAAAATGTATTTTTTTCTATATTAATTTTTAAAATGCTGGTTATTCTTTTATTCATATTCATAATCATATTTTTATTCATTTACACCACTGATTTATTGTTTTCTTTTTTTTTTTTGAAAATAGTAATTTTATGGTTGAAAATTAAAAAAGAATTTAATGACAGTAAAACTTCATTATTTAAAAAGAATTAATTTTAGCTTACACAATCATCAGGATATTATTTGAGAATCTCTAGAAAAGAATTTATTTCAATGTAAGAGATTAGGGAGGAGCCGATAGATTTAAGCATATATGGGCTGCGTTATCCAAGAAGAAATCCTTCATAACCAAATGCTTCTGATTTCTAAAAAATGGAGTTTTAGATGAGTTAAAGTTGAATGAAAAGATGAAATTTACCTAAATTTTTTAATTGCTTTTTTCATATACTTTACCAGACTTAGTTTCTTTAATCTAAAAGCTAATTTCCAAATTTCCAGAAATTAAAAAGTAGAGATTTTCACTATTTTCTTGTTAATTCACAATAATTTCATCTGGAAAGAGTTGCTTTTATTTGAATGAAAGTAAAATATTTTTCAAACAATCAGAAGAGAATTCCTGAAACATTTTAATTGAATTTATTTTTTCTTTATAAACATCAAGCAGCACTTCGTTTTTGAGATTATTAGGCAATTTATCAACAATGGAATCAGAAATTTATTGCTTGCACTCATTTTAGTAATATAAAAATTCAAAATGCTTTCTTACTTTAGATTACAAATTGATTCCTAATCCAATATTTTTCATTTAATTATTGATGTCTGTCATATAGTTGTTAAATTTCTAATTTTTTGTAGACTCAAATTTAACAATTTCACTTATTTAAGAAAATGCGTAAGCAGTAACATTTGTGGCTAATAAAGAAACAAAAGCAATATAGAGTTTTTCATCTATTTTAAATTAGATTTTAAAATTAGCATAAAGTATTTTTAAAAATTGAATACTTAATTGATAAGGATAAATATCTCCATAGCCTATTGTGCATATTGTTATCACCATGTAATAAAGAGACAAAAAATAAAGATCCCACAAAGAATTGGGATGTAATTCAGTTTTTGTAATCCAACTTGCTAAACCTTTTGAGTTATTATGAAGTCCAATATTTAAAAAAATACAACAAAAAACATGAGCCAAAGTAAGAACTATTATTTCTAGCTTGATTAATTTCATCCAGTTTTTCGTTGAATCGCTTATTTGAAGCTTACTTTCGAACTCTGAAACCTTTCGAGGAATATTAAGATACTTTAGAAAGACAATATAGTCAAAGAATCGTACACATAGAAATGATTATTTGGACTTGCTTGTAGAGATGCAGTATAAAATTAAGATTAAAAAATCTAATCTAATAAAATAAAATTTTTTTAACTAAAAACAATAAATTTAGTAAAAATAAGAAAGAGTTTTAAAGTTGAAAGAAATAAATAATAATCTAAAAGTTAATTAATTTACAATTTCTCAATTGCCTCAAACAGAAAATTTGGTATTTTCTCTATATCTAAAATGAAAGAGGATTGATTCAAAATATTTATCAATCCAATCAATTAGTTAAAAATTTAAATAATTTACTTGAGATTGTTCATATTCTTTTGGAAGATTTATCTTCTGTCTCTAATATTGATTCCATTAGAATATATTTCCTTTATTTAAAAATACATTTTAATTTAAGAAAAACATTCATTAAAAGAATCATACAGTATTTAAACGCAGCAAAACTTCAATAATAAGAAACCAAACAATAACGTGATCATGAAAAATTATCATCATTTAACTATCTTAGAAGACTTATAAATGCAGAACTGGAACTGTGACTATCAAAGCGATTGTAAATAAGATGACAAATATATCCCACATTTACATTAGAAGAGTGTCCTTTTGAATGAAAATATTAATTAGAGAATACTTATTTATTTCAAAAATCTTACCAAAGAAAATAGATATTTTCCTTCTAAAAACGTTTAGAATGATTGTCCAAAGAACTAACCTTAAAATAAATAATTCCATAGATTAATTATCTAATTTTAGCAAATAAATTACTATTAAAAAATTTTATAGGGCTATTCGCTATTGGTTGCTGTTTAATAAATATATTTAAAATTGGATTAAATAGATCATTCATAATAAAAGAAATAATTAATACCTTTGTTTAATTTATGTAGTTCCGTTTTAAATAAAAATCTAAATCAGATGAGAGATCATTTATGATATTAAATTAAAAAGCAGAAATTGATTTAAACAGTAATCTTTTTGACCTTTCTTTCAATCGATTAATAAATTTTTTTACATAAGAAAATTTATTTAAAATCTATCTAGCTTTTTACTAAGACTATTTTCTGAACTTGTTCGAAATTTAAGTTTTTGAAGCATCAGCAGTATTTTATAGATTTTTAGGAGCGTTTGCAACATACGCTTCAGATAAGAACTAATTATTTTGAAATAATGTACTCTTTTTATCATTTGTTGGGGATAAAAATTAGTTATTGGTAGAATTTTGATAGTTTTTAGCCTCTACTTCTATTTAGTTTTGCTTGAAAATTTAAGGATTTAAATTGCTTTTAGATTCATTTGGATTATAAGGAGTAACTTCTTTGCTTTCATTAGATGATGATTATATAGGGCTTAGCAAAATGATTTCATTTTTACTTAAAAATTAGATATTTACAGGATTCTATTGTTCTTGATTTTATAAGTCTATTCTTAATACAATATTATTCTCTTGCTAATTTAATTAGAAATTTGCACTTTAATCTTAATATTAATGAAAAGCTGAGCTTTCTAATTAGCAATCTAAACTTTTACTCAACATGGAATCATCAAGGGTTTAGTTTTTTTATATATTTTAAATTTAAAAGCTCAGTTTCTATTTGATTTTCTCTTATTCTTCTCTAAAACTTAGAGATTCGTACACACTTTCTTCCATTAAAAGTCTTTTTTAGTTTATGATTTTGTTTTTTTTTATAAATTAATTGTTAGAGTTAATTAATTAATTGTTTTTAAAACTAGCAAAAATTTTAAAGACTTATCTTCTATTTTTATTTTACATTAAGAAGTCTATCTATCTATACTTGTTTTCTTTAAAGTGTATTTCTTCAGCAACCTAAGATTGTAATTCATTCACTATAAAAACAAGTACTTGGAAAACATAAAAACTTATTGCATAAATATGTAAGCTTATCTTTTAATTTTGAAGAATTAAACAAATCAATCGATCAATTAAGATAAACATTAAAAAAACTATTTTAATTTTATTATTACTGCTAATTTTACAAAATATTTTTTTCTATTAATTAATTATTATAAAAAAAACGCCCTTTTAAATCTTAATTACATTTCTAAATTTTTTGGATCAAACCCTATAATTTTAACTCTTCTAGTATTTTTTCTTTTGATAGCGAAAAGCCAGTCTAGTTATTTATATACCATTAATGAAAAATAAAATAAACATATCACAAATCAAAAAATTAATATTTTGGAAATATTGATTGAAATAAAAAAAATTACTATTAAAAACATAAATTAATAATTAAAAATATTAATCTCTTATATTATTTTTAAAAAAATAGAGATCATGATAGATAGATAGATAAATAAATAAATAATTTTTGTTTTAAAAGGAATTTGATATTTAATTGAAACATTAGACGCAAATGAAAAAATATTACTCTGCAAATCCATTTTAAAGCATTTTGCTATTTTAATTTTTTAAATACGCTGTTTTATATTAATTAATTTTATTTGTTATTGCTGTGTTTATTATTTTTTAGTAATTTTAAATCTATTTAGCACAAAATTTGAATTAAGACAAAATAATTTTTAAAGTTTTATAAAGTACCTTTCTCTATTTCATTATTGTAAGTAACTTTATAAAATTTTAGATTTTATTTGATTATTACCTTAGTAAAAACTATTTCCTTAAGACCAGCATATCAAGTTCTTAAAAATTTATTTTTTATCTAATTAAAAATTAGGTAGAATTTTAATTTTACATATCTCATTGCTTGAAATTTTTTTTAAGAATACTTAAGCACTCACTTAAATTAAAGTTGAATTATGATTTATCATTATTAAATTTATTTTCAACCAATTACTTTGCAAATTTTCATCTGTTTTTTTTAAAAAAACAGAGCATTTTCAAAATTCTTTCTGTGCTTAAGAATATTTCTCTAAAAAATTTACTGATATCTTTCTTAATTAGATTTTTTTATCTTTTTTTGCAAAGATGAATAATTTATATATTTAACAATTTGAAATTAATATTTTCATTCTTTTAAGAAAAATTTTGAATCTTAATAGGTAATAAATAACTCAAAAAATATTTCAAGAAAACAAAGAGTAAAAAAATCCAAATTCCACCACTGATTTTTAAATACAAAAAGCAGAGTATTTTTATTTTAAGATTTTTTAGTTGCTTATTAACAAAAAAAATACGGCAACTAGTAATAGATTTATTGAAAAAAAAATTAGAGGGTTTCATGATGAATAAATTTATCTATCTCCTAAAAATCATGAAGATACAATTTTAAAATAAATTATTTGAAACTAGAATAAAAAATAAATATTTTACAGTATTGGAAAATCAATTTTCTAATTATTTTTTATTAATTAAATGTGTTTTTTATGTTTTATTTGTTTTCTTTTTAAGCTTGGATTATTCTAAAGCATTTATTCTATCATAGAAATATTTATACCTATTTATGATTAACTTGTAGTTATCACTGACGTAATAATGCTTAAAATTTTATAATTTATCTAAATCCATTTCGTTATCAGGCACCATAATAAAGTTTTGGATTTTATTTTACTACTATTAAATCAAAAATTATTTCCTTACTACAAGCATATCTAGATCTTGCAAACCGATTTTTTATCTTATTGAAAATTCAGTGAAATTTTAAATTTCTTAATTCTAATCATCTTGTTACTAATTAAAGCTTTAATTTCTTCTGCTTTGTTAAGATTTCTCTGATTTATCAATGTTCAATAATTATTCAATTAATTTATTAAAATATTCTTTATTCTGACTATTTTATGTCTGAGTTGGCTATACTTATAATTTTTGTTCTTTAAATTTCTTAAAAATATCTAATAAAAGCAAACTTTGCTTTTTAGGATTATTTTTATTTGAAATTTAAACTTTTTCTGAAAAAGATTGCTAAAAATTATTAAATTATTTTAGAGATTATCTCTTTCTTTTTTAGAAAGCTTGATTTAAAAGGAAAATTTCTGGCTCTTCAAAACTATTTTCACTGGACTCAATCAAAATATTTTTAATTCTTTACACTTTAAATTAGTCACCTTATTATTAAATAGATAATTATCTCTCAGTACTGCCTCCTTATGAAAAGACATGAATTTTATCTTAGTTTTAATTTTCCTAATTTGTTACCTTATCTTTGAATAAATCGTCTGTTAACACAAGGCTTTTATTTGATGTTTTTTAGTAAAAACTTTCATTGTTAAAATTATTTGTTTCTTTTGATCTCAAACAAAATTCAGATAGACCTTCTTTATCTTACTCATAGATTAAGGTATTTTGGTTAACTTTGAATTCTGTTTATTCAAATTAACTATTTTCTTCTGTTTTTAAAGATATAGCCTGTATAAATTTTACGTTTTCTTCATTAGCTTTAAGATTATTCTTTTAGTTTACAGGTTAAGCAGGAGTAATTTATTTTTCTGATGATATAGATCCTTATGGAATTTTTTAATTGCTCTAAATTTAAGGATTTTAATCTTTATCATTAATTTAAGAATAACTTTAGGAAATTGAAGAAACATCACTTTAACTTTCTGTAAGCTATTATCCATTTACCAATATTGGATTTAAAGAAATATTATATGCATCAATCAGCATAGATTCATCATTATTTGCCTATGCGGCCATTGCTAACTGCTAAAGAGGAATTATATTTTTTAATGTATTACATTATCTTTCTCTTTTCCTCAAAAAAGACTAGTTTCTTTAATTTTTTTATTTACAAGGCTTATAAGATATATTTAGGCTTAAATATGGGCATTCATATAATTAATGTTAGCACTTTCCACAAGAAATACATTCTGAAAATTTAAAAAATTTACTTTTTTATCCAAAAAGAATTTAATCTCTCATTTAAAAAAACTTCTCCTTTTTTATTAAAACCAAATTATTAACATTTGGAATTCATTTTTTCATTCAATAAAAAAAATGAAAAACTTTGAATTGATTTAGTATTAATAATATTTATTTTAAAGTTAATCAAAAGAATGTTTTTATTTTTTAGAATATTACTACAATAATGGGCATATTCCTTTTTAAATAATGCGGATTCAAGGAGTAAATAATATTTTAAATTATTTTTATTTATCTAAATTATCAAAAGTTGTTTCAAATTACTTTATGAAGAGATAAATTATTGTTTTTCAAAACGATAAAAAATTTTAAGGTTTAAGAAATAAAAGTTTACATAATCATCAGGGTATTCTTTCAAAATTTGCATAAAAGATGATTTATCAACATATGAAATAATAGAAGAGCCTATAGATTTTAGCATGTAAGGACTATTTTTTCCAAGCATAAATCCTTCATAACCAAATGTTTCTGATTTCTAATAAAAAGAAATTAATGCTTTTTGAGGAATTGTTTTAATTAATTGATTTACCTAAATTTTTTGTTTGCTCTTTTGATATATTTTACCAGATTTTGTTTCTTTGATTAAAAGATTAATTTCGAGATTTCCAGAAATTAAAAAGTAGAGGTTTTCATTATTTTCTTAATAATTTATAAGAATTTCATCTGGAAATAATTGCTTTTGCTTGAATGAAAGCAAAATATTTTTTAAACAATCTTGAGAAAATTCTTTAAAAATATCAATAGAGCTGACTTTTTCTTGAAAAGTTTCAAGTATTAATTCATTCTTCAAATTAGTTGGCAGTTTATCAATAATTGATTCAGAAATCTGTTATTTAAATTAATCTTGATAGTAAATAAACTCAAAATGCTTTCTAACTTTTTGCGATAAGCTGATTCCCAACCCAATTTTTTTCATTTGATTATTTATGTCTGTCATGAAATCATTAAATTTCTAATTTTTGGATTCTTCAAATCGAACAATTTCGCTGATTTAAGAGAATGCATAGGCAGTTACATTTGTGGCAATTAATGATACTAGAGCAATATAGAGTTTTTCATCTATTTTAATTTACAATTTAAGTTAGTTTAAGGAATTTGTGAATTTAAATACTTAATTGATAAGGATAAATATCGCCATATCCTATAGTGCAAATAGTAATTATCATATAATAAAAAGACAGAAAATAGAGATCCCATAGGCAATCTGATGTAAATCCATTTTTTGTGATCCAGCTAGTTAGCCCTTTTTCATTATTTTCTAGTCCAATTTATAAAAAAATACAACAAAAAACATGAGCCAAAGTGAAAACAAATATTTCTAATTTGATTAATTTCATCCAATTTTTAGTAGAATCACTTATTTGTAGCTTACTTTCGAATTCTGAGACTTTTCTAGGAATATTTAAATATTTAAGAAGAACAATATAATCCAAATACTAAAGAAACTTAATTTCTTATTTGTAAGAACTAGTTGAGAGGCAGTATAAAATCAATATTAAAAAGTCTTGCCTAAGTTAATATTAAAAATTTTAACCAAAAAATAATTGTTTTTATTTGGAGTTTTTTTCTGTATTAAAAAGGAATAATCGGTAAAATTTGTGAAGGTTAGTTAGGTATCTTTACCGTGAAAAAATAATTTTATTTTTTGAGTTTTTAAATAAAAATAAATTTAAAGATTTGTTTTGCTTTTATTTTATGTTTAAATAAAAGTAATCATATTAATTTGGTTTTTCTGAATTAAAAAGGCATAATCTGTAAAATGTGTGAAGGTTAGTTAGGTATCTTTACCATGAAAAAATAATTTTATTTTTTGAGCTTTTAAATAAAAATAAATTGAAAGGTTTGTTTTGCTTTTAAATATTGTTTTTGTTCTCCAAAACAAATCAAAAGAAAAATTTACATAAGATTATTTAAATTGAATTAAAAAATTAATCTTCTATCTCTGATACTTACTCCGTTGAGGTACACTTCCTTTTTGAAAGATTAAAAAACAAGTAAGTTATTTAAAGTAAATTAATAAGAAAGTACTGTGTTTAATCGAAGCAATACTTCTAAGAAAAGAAAGCATATAATAACTTGATCATGAAAAATAGTCAAAAATGAATTTTTTGAGAAGGTAGATAAATGAATGAAAGGTATAGCTACTATTAGCAAGAGGGTAAATACAATAACAAAAATATCCCAAATATACATGAGCAAAGCATCCTATTTTATTTCGTTTTAATTTGTTAATAATTTAATAATTTGCTTTTTCTAACTTTACCAAAGAAAATAGGTATTTGCCATCTAAAAACTCCTAAAATGACTTACCTAAAATTTAACCTGAAAATAAATAATATTGCTAAGATATTATAAGCTTTAAGTGTTTTAAATTACTGTTAAAGTATCCTTCTGAAACATCACCAATTTATTGCTAGCAAAATGTTAAAAAAACTTAAATGATTTTTTGATTGATAGAGAAAAAATTTACTTTAGTTTGATTAATCCACTTTCTTTTGAGGTAAAAATCAAAATCAGAGGAGACGTCGTTTATAATATTAAATTAATAAGCAGTGATTTGTTTAAAAAGTAAACTTTTAGACTTTTCTTTTAATTTATTTACAAATTTTTTTAAATCAGCAATTTTATTGAACTTCTTTTTTGGTTTTAATTGTTTTGTTTTAGATTTGTTTGTTGAAATTATTTGACTTTTTTGAGCTGCAAATTGATTTTATTAACTATTACAAAAAGATTGGTTATTTGTTTATGTTAAAAATTTATTCTTTTAAAATATATTATCTTTTTTATCATTAATTTGTGTCATAAATTAGTTTTTTGTAGAATCGTAGTGATTCTTTTGGAGAGAACTGTACTAACTTTGCTTTAAAACTAGAGAATTTTAATCAATTTTTTCAACGATTAAACCACAAGGAGTAGCGTCTTTGCTAATACATGAAGAGAATTATAAAGGGCTCATTAATGTATTATCGTTGTTGTTGTTGTTGAATAATTCACTTTTGTTTGTATTTTGTTGATTTTAAGTGATTATATCAATGTTTTTTACAATAATTTATTGATGGTTCTACTAAAGGTCTGTTATGCTTTTATCTTACTATGGCTGAAAAACTTAGCTTATCATCGAGTAATCTAAATTCTTTGTTATTATTGATTCCTCTACGTTATCAATTTTTTAAATATTTTAGGGTTAAAATCCTATTCTCTATTTGATTTTTTCCTATTCTTCTCTAAAGGTGAGAGATTCATAAAAACTGTCTTCCATAATACTTTCAATTTTATGCTTTTTTTGTTTAATTAACTTTTAAAATATGATAATTTATGTTTTATCTAGATAATTTTATTTTACAATAATTTATTAAAAGTTCTTCATTATTAATTTCTTAATATACCTATCAATTAAAACAAACAAATAAATGAATCATTCTTTATTCCTTTGAGCCTGCAATAAATTATTGCAATTAATTCTGGTTAAAAGTTAATTTTCTAAACGAACTGTAAGATGGCAATTTAAATAAATCAACTTTATTTTTAGCTTTATAATATTTTACTTAAAATTTATTTAAATAAAAAAAATATTTTAATATTTAACAATGTAAAGAAAGATTTTTAAGTGAAATCTTTTACAACTAACAATAGGTGATATTTATTTACTTATTGTAGGTTTTATTCCAAATTGATAAAAAATTTGAAATATAAATATTTATTTGGATTCAATAATTAACTGATCTTCTAGTAATAGTTAGAATAAAACATTTAATGTTTCGCAAACTATTTTATAATAAAAATTTTCCATAAATAATAGATTTTAAAGGTATTTAAACAGTACTCATCTATTTCAAAGTTCATTTATTTTGTTTTTAAAATCAATTGATTATTTTTTCCAATCTGTGATTTAGAATTTTCAAAGAACTTTTACAGATAAAAAAATAAGATTATTAAATTTTTCTAATTAGTGACAAAAATATTCAGAATTACACTTTTTTCCAAGGAATGTAATAATATTACAGTAAAATTTGAAATAAACAAATGAATTATTTAACTTAAATTCCATAAATACTTAATTTTTTTTAAAAGATTTTTAAGATCAGAAATTAAATTATAAAATAGACTTCTAATTATTTAACTTCACAAACTTAAAAAATGTCTGTTTTTTATTAAATAATTATCAATTTATTTTACTAAAAATTAGAGATAATACAAAAAATTTTACTTTTAAAAATTTTTATCCATATTAAAGTGAATTCCTTACATTTAAAGGAAAATTTATTTTCAGCTTTCATAACATCCATATTAAAGTGAATTCCTTAAATTTATAGAAGAATTTATTTTCAGCTTTCATAAGAATAATGAAACGTACTTCAAAACAAATTACAATGAAATTTTAAAAATTTATTTAGTAAACACACAAATAGATTAAAATATTCAAATAAAATTATTATTTATTTAATTCTTAGGATATTTTGATTAAACATATTTTTTAATTGAAATAAAAGTTTATTTGTTTAGTTGTAAAATTTAAAGAGATTAAAAAATAAGAATACATTTTGAAGTAAATTATTTTTTGATTTCTTTGAATGTGTAATTTTTTTATTTAAATAATTAGATTTATTTTAGCATTTTAAGAGTATTTTTTTCAATTTTTACTTTGAAAAAGAATTAAATTTTTTAAATTTATTTGTTAAGTTGTTTTTTAAATAGATTAAAATATATATAAATACATTTTGAAATAAATAAATGATTTGTTTGATTCTTTGAATTTTTTGATTTTTTAAATTTCAATACTTTGATATGATTTAGTGTTTCAAGAGAGTATTTTTTCAATTTTTGTTAAAGTAGAAGAGAATTTAATTCATTACTTAATTGGGTAATTTAATTTTTATATTTAAGTATAAAGGAATTTAGACTGTCTTTTTTTTTAGTTGGTATTCCTTTTTCTATTTGTTAAGATACTTCTTCTTCCTACAAAAAATCTTTTTTAGTTGTATTTAAAAATAACATTATTAGCATTATGGGATTTATAGTAATAGAGATAGTTATGAAGAGAGTCTATATCTATTTCATTATCTGGTAGTTATATGTAGTCTTAGATCAAGTTCTTCTACTGCATAAGAATATATTGTTTTCTTACTAAAAGCATATCAATGTCTTATAGATTATTCTAACATCTAATTTGATATTCTGTTGAGTTAACTTGAGGTTATTGTTCTCTTCTTTTTGAAGTTAAATTTTAAAAACTTTCAACTACATTATTAAAGATTTTATTACTATTTTTTATTTCTAAATTTTGGGCTGTATTTTATGTATGATTGTTAAGAATTTGGGTTTCCTTTTAATTTTAGTTTTGGTTGTTCGTATTTTCTTGTTACAAGATCAAGTTGTCCAATGTTACTGATTTTTTTCTATTTTTGAACTTTCCTTAAGCTATAAATTAGATTATTTTAAATAATCCTTTATCAGATGGACTCTCTTCTTGAACACTCGATTTTGATTTTTATCTTTCCATATTCAAAACAACTTTTTGAAATTGATTGTTATCACTCAAGATATCTTCAATAGTTGGCTTGCTTTATTATTTTATTTTCAAACTTAATTCTCTTTGGAATTGTTTGTATTCTTGTTTGGATTTTTTTTGTCTTTCATCATAAGTTTATTTTATAATTTCTAATTCACTTTCTTCGAAATTCTTGCTGGTTGCATATTTATACGAAGAGTTATTTACCTTCATTATTTAATGAATTGATGTTTTTTGACTTGTGCTAATCTCTCCATTTGTCGATTATTTATTTTCGAAGTTATTATTCTTGTCTATTTATGGAGATAGCTCAGTGTTTTTTGAATAATGTAAAGATGATGTCCTACTTTTTCTTTCCCTTAACAAATTCTAAACAATGTATTATTCATCATTGAAAAAGACTTTTTAATTTTCTAATTTTTAACATGGTTCATCTTTTTATTCTTCATGAGAATTAAATTAGTTATCTGAGGGAATGATTGAATAATCTTACTGCTTAGATTATTACTTTGAGAGAATTGATTAATTATCTTAATCACCATTTCTTTCTATTTTATAAGACACTTTCTTAGAATCTCTATTAATTAAAGAACTATTTTCATAATTCTTATTATTCTTACTTGAAATTTTACTGCTTAAAGTTTCATAGTTTTAGCTTCCACTTAATTTTCTTTTGGGTTAAGGTCCATCTTTCATTATTGTTTAAAGATCGTCCAAGTTTTAAATTGTATTTTTATTTATCTGCATTGATGCAGAAAGGGAAGAAGAAGATCCAGATTGGTCAATATCTTCTTCATCATCAGATTTCTTGACAACTGAGCTTTATATTAAATTTAAAGCCTCTATGATCAAAGCCTAATCATTATTGGCCACTGCCTCCATAGCTGATTCTTATAGAAATGCAATTTATTTTAAAAGACTACAAAATCTCTTTCTCTTTCTAAAGTAAGAACACCTTTCGTTTATTAGCTTCTAAGGCTTATATTTAATAGATAGACTAATATAAGGACATTGCGATAACTAATGATCTGTCATTCCACAAGAAATACATTTTAATTTATAAACATTAGCATTTACACTTCCATAAATTGTTTGGTCTTTGATGAACAAAAACTTTTCCTGTTAATTTAAAGAAACTTTATGCAAAAGATAAAAATGTAAATTTGAATACATAATCTGTGGGGAATTGCTTTAGTATTTCTAGAAATACCTGCTTATCTATAAAAGAAACAATTGATGATCCTTAAGATTTAACACTGTAAGTGCATTTTTCTCCAAGCAAAAAGCCTTCATAACCAAAAACATCTTTTTTCTTTTAAAAATAAAAAATTACTATAATCCTGATTTTAATTATAAATTAAACAATTAATTTATTCTATGCGATGAATAAACGTTTTTTTGTTACAAATATACAAAAAATTATTATTATAATCATGAGCTAAGTTTCTTCTATGAATAAACAAACATTTTTTCTTTCCAATGATTTTGAGAATTTTATTTTTATTTTTTTAATATTTCTAAAAGAAACAAATGTAATCAAATAGATTGATTATTCTTTTCTCCCATGAGAATGTGATAAAATTAAAATAAAACTTTAAATTTACTTGTAGTTGTTGAAATTTAGATCCTAACAAATCATCTTTTTCACTTAATTTTAAGGTACTAAAAATTTCAAGATTTCCATCATTCACAAAATAAAGTGAGTTGTTTAATTCCTTTTCTTCAAGTATGATTTCTCCCGGCATAAATTATTTTTATTTGATTTGTAATGATATTTATTCTTAACATTTCTAAGATAGATTTTTAAAAAGAATAATTGAGTTAATATTTTCTCTGTTCAAATCTAACAAAACTTCTTCTTGTAGATTTTAAGGTAATTATTTCATAAATTAATTGGCAAAACTCTTTGAGTGCTAGCTTTAAATATAAAAGTATTCATAAAATTTTCTAACTTTTTGTTGTAATTTCATGCTTAAGCCTCCAACTTTCATCTAATAATTTATTCCAGTCATCAGTTTGTTAAAGCTTTCATTTTTATTGTCTTCGAATTTAACAATTTCACTAATTTAAGAGAATGTGTAAGCAGTGATATTGGTAGAAAGGATAGCAACCATCATTATAAATAGTCTTTCATCTTTAAATAAAATAATTTCATATACTTTTATACAATTGCAATTTGATCATAAATATGCTTGAGTAACAGCAAGCTTTATTATTAAGTAGCAATCAATTATTTTTTTCAAAACAAATTTTAATAAAATTGCATGATTATCATTCAGTTTTTCAACAATAATGTTTATTTAAGTTTTAATATATGAGTTTGTTTGAAAAAAATAAAAATTTTTTGAAATGATTACAAAAAGTATAAGGGGAAATGTCTCCATAACCAATTGTGCAGATAGTAATAATCATAAAGTAAAGTGAAGAGAAATATTGTTTTTCTATTGTGGAGTTACTTAAGTCGAATTTGTTCAACCAGCTATCTTGATTTTGTTTTTGTTCATACTATCCAATGTTTAAGAATATGCAGCAAGTTACATGCACTAGAATGAGAACTTTGATTTCTAATTTCAGCAGTTTCATCCAATTTTTGATTGAATCATTTAATTACAGTTTAGTTTCAAATTCTATAACTTTTTAAGGAATATCCAAATACTTTACAAAAGCAAGATAATCTAAATAACTGAGAATTCTATAACTTCCATTGTAACTTTAAGAAAAAGTATAAAGAACTAAAATAATTAAATCCTTTCTGTTTATTTAAAATATTTATTTATTTTCCTTTTGAATTCTTTTTTAAGAAATTTACAAAAAATTTTTAAAATTTGATTGAAAGATGGCCTTTCTATCTCGAATTATTACTCCATGCAAATAAACCTCCTAAATTTTAGAAAAAAGTAAGGTTAGAAAAGAGAAATCGATTGCCGCAATTAATACCGAATTTAAATTAAGGAATGTTTCAATTCCTAGAATCCACTAAACACATTTGTAGTGAAAGAAGTGGAGAAAACTTTCATCTTAAAATTAAATTAAGTGAGCGATAGGGATCACAAGTATTAAATAGAATGTGAAGGCAATGATAAATATATCCCAAATTAATCTGATAATTGAATCCTTTTTGTGATAAATAATTAACTTAAATTTTAAATAAATATATTTACGATAGAAAACAAATATTTTCCTTGCATGAACTCTTGGATAAATTGAATGTGAAAAGGATCTAATTAATATGATGAGATATTAAAAATTAATTAATTAATAAAGAAAAAAAGAAAAAGTAAGTGAACTCGCTAAAAGTAAAAAATAAAAGTGTAATTTACTTCTGAATTGATAATACAATTTCCTGAAGAATGATATTTTCTGAAATTTAAACAAAAAAAGGAATTAATTTTGTAGATATGGTCAGCAAGCGTATAATTAATAATTTTACTTTCAAGTTTTGAACATATCCTTCAAACAAGTAATAATCATAATCTGAAGTAATATCATTAATGATTTAAAACTATGGCTTTGAAATGTTTCTGAATAAGACTTTTTTTGAGGAGAGTTTTAATTTGTTTATAAACCTCCTTACATATTTGATGGTCTGAATTAAACCATCAGCTTTGAATTTATTTAGATTTGTTATCCTTGGCGAAGTAGAATTGTAGTTTGAAGGTGTTTTAAATCCTTAATCATACATTTCGCTTTACTTTTATTATGAATTTTGCTATTTCAGCGTTTCCTTTAAAGAACTGCTACTTCTTTTATTATTCATTACTTATTAGCTTGTTTAAATATGATTAGGAGATGGACTTAACTAAATAGGAGAGTATGAGCTAGAGTCTTCTTTATTTAATTTATAAATTTCATGATGCTAATCTATATTTTGAATATTAATGTTTAAATTGTTTTAGCTAATCTATGATTTCACTTATTAGATTTGGATTTATTTATTATGAGATCTACTAATATCCTTCATACTATCATCTATTTAAGCATTATTGTCAAAGTAAGCTAATTATTACTTTTAGTTTCCATTAAAACTGCAATCTTACATTGTGAAATGACAGCTATCATCAGGCTACTAAAAATTTAAAATATTTTAACTAAAATTTAGAACCGTTGTTTTAATTTTTTCTTATCCTTAGCGTAGAGTATTACTTTCAAAAGTAGGTTCTTCCATAAATTCTAATTAGCTTTCTATTATTATTTCTATTAAAATTAATTATTCACAAAAATTTCTTTTCAAATAGCACTTTCAATAAATACTAAAATATCAAATAATCACCAATGGATTTTATGAGTAATAATATTTACTTTTTGATAAAAAGTGAATAATCAATCAAAATTAGGAAGGAATCTAAGGAAAATAATCAACTTAATTAAAACTGTAATATGATAATTTAAAGTTAGAAACAAATTATTTTTTTGTATGAAACTACAATGAATAAAATCATAATCAAATAAGGTTTAAATAAGTATACATAAGATTATTTTTTTGGCTTTCAAAACAATTTTTAAAGGTTTTTATGATGTATATATGTCAAATACTTTTTTATTTTTTCATAGAATAAAATATGTAGTTTTGATAACTAAGCAAAATGTAAGCTTCACTTAGCGATAATTCGTCATAAATACAAATTTTAATTTTGATGAAAATAATTAATTTAGATTAAAATGTATATAGAAATATATGTAAATTGTAAATATTACTTAGAAAAGGAAATAACTATTAATTAATATTTATAAATTTGATTTGTTTTGGAATCTTTCAAATTATTTAAATCTAACTCATTAAAATATTTATCATATTTGATTTTAATTTAAAAAATGTTGAGATAAAAAACATTTCCTTATCTTTCAGCTTGTTTATTTGATTTAAAGTATAGATAGTATGACTATGTTCATTCAATAAATATGATATCTGCTTCTAGTAAAAAGCAGTCAAACTAACTTTTTGGTATTAAATGAAGTTGGTTTGTAGCGATGTGTTTTTCTCTAAATTTTCCTTTTATTAATTACTCTTTTCATATTAGGTGTTTTTACATCTTTATTTTTTTCATCTTTAATCTTGATTCTTTATAAAATTTATTTTAAATTACCATTTATGTAATAGTATTTGTAGTTATGTAAAATATCAATATCTATTTCATTATCAGGTACTTAAATGAAATCAGATATTTTATTTTTCTATTGCATTAGCAAAAACTCTTTTCTAATGACCAATAAATCTAAGTTTTGTAAGTTTAGCATGAATCTAATCTAAAATTAATTAGAATCTAATTAATTATCTTCTAAATCTCTTACTTGATTGCTTGAAAACTTCATTTTATTGTCACTATTAATCCTTTTTAATTTTTAATTTTTTACTTTTTCAAATTTAAAATTCAATAAACAAATTTATTTTTTTTAATGGGGGAAGATCACATCACCATTCATTTTTAAATTGTAAAAAAATAAATGAATTGATGGTAAATTTTTACAGGTCTTTTAGTAAAAAAATTTAAATATTAACCTTCCCATTAAATTGCAGATTTTTTTTTAATAAATTTAATATTATTTATCTTAAAAATGAAAATTGTAAATGATTTAATTAAAAAAGTTTGTTTGAAATAGTTATTACTTGAAGAGATGATGAGTTCTTTTATTAACAAGAGGAGAATTAGAAGAAATGGAGCTAATGCTAGGATTTGCTTAAATTTTTACTTTGTCACCAATTTTAACTTTTAAGTTTTTTATTTATTACGGCTTGGGCATTTTTGTTGGACCAAGAATATCAATTTGCACTTCTGAATTAGATTTTTTTCTAAAATTTTGATTTTCATCAGTTTTTCTCTCATTTATATTTAAAGATTTTTATCGACTTGAAATTGCTTTATTATCAAAGTTACTGTCAGCTTCATTATTTAAATTTTCGTTTTCTTGAATTTATGTTTCTACAGTATTACTTAGCTATTTGCTAAAATAAGATTTTGCAAATTAAAAATTTTATTTTTTACCTTACTTTTATTTAATGTTTTCAAATCTCAAAGTATTTTATTATCCTAAAATATTTGCGTTACTTTACTTCATACTAAAATTATCTTCCATATTTTAATTTTAATTATTTGCTTAAAGAACTTAAAAATCTTGATTTGCTTTATGACTATTTTGTGTTAATTTATCTTGTTCTTATTATTTTATTATTGAATCATCTTCTTTGCTTTTTATTTTATTGTTTTCAGAAAAATCTGATAGAGCTAATGATTTTATAGATTGGGTAAAAGATATAGATGAACTTAACTCTTAAATTTGTTTAGAATCCACATCCTATTCATTTTTTTATTTATTCTCAGAGTCATCTTGTATGTTAATGTTTTGTGTTTTAGCTTACTAGGTTTTAGTATTTAAATCATTTAAATTTTTAGATACTACCTCTACTTCATTTTCCTTAACAAAATCAACATGCAGCATATCTTTTGTTCTATTTTTTCCTTCTTATACATTATTATTTTTGTAAAATGAACTAAATTTGATAAATGATTGATCTTCACTTGAATAGCTTTATTCGTTGAAATTAACAGTATCTTACTGTGCTGTAAGAGTATCATCCTTCATAAAGGCAAATGTTACAGCAATATCTTAATAATACTTATTGTTCTTCAAGGTATTTGTATTTCTCACTTTAATCCTTTAATAGTAATTCCTTAGGTTGACAGATTTATCATTCTTATATTTAATAGTTGGATTGATAAATTGACAACGATTAGGATAATGATCGTATTCTTGACAAGAAATACATTTTAACCTATACACTACTTTTTAAAAAGAATCATATTTTTATTTATCTCTAGTGTAGCAAAATTTTTCCTAGTTTTAAAAACAATGAATTAGATTGAATTTAAAATAAACTCTTACATAGTCTATTGGAAATAGTTTTATAACTTATAAAAATTAATCTTTCTCTAAATAAGAAATGACTGATTATCCTACTGATTTTATACTGTAAGGACAATTTTCTCCATAAAGAAATCCTTCATATCCAAAAGAGTCTTATTTCTTTTTATTTTTAATACTATTTTAGATTCTTTTTTTCTTGATTTTAAAATGAATATTTACTTTTAGCAGAGTAATCCCTTTCTCAAAAATGATTTCATCTTTCTTTTAAGATACTGAACAAAGTATTTATAAAGTTCCTTGAGAAACAAAATACAAGGAATCATTGAATTCTTTTTCTTAAATAGCTATTTCGTCAGGAAGTAATTATTTTTATTTGATGCTAAGAGATATCATTTTTATGCATTAAGGAGAGAATCCTTTGAATATCTAAATCGAATTAATAAATTGTTTGTTCATTTCTAAAAGAACTTCTTCCTTTAAATGATTTGGAAGTCTATCCAAAAGAGATTCCTGAATATGTGATTTCTATAAATCTGAGTCATGCAAATATTCAAAATATTTTCTCACTTTTTGTTGTAAGTTAATCCCAAGACTATTCAATTTCATTTAAAAATTAATTCCTACCATTACTTTATTGAAGCTCTCTTTCTTGATATCTTCAAATTTCACTATCTCACTTATTTAAGAGAATGAATAAGCTGTGATATTTGTTGAAATTAAAGCTACTAAAATGATAAACGATCTTTCTGCTATATTAATTATAAAATTTAATCACTTAAAACAATTTAATAGATTATTTACTTATTGTGCATGGAGATATATCTCCATAACCAACTGTGCATATTGAGATAATTATAAAGTAAAATGAAGTTAAGTAAAGCTCTGCTATTGAATAATTTGAGAAATTATATTTGTCAATCCAATTTTATGCTTAATCATTTTTTTCAAATTACCCTATGAGTAAAAAAATACAACAAGCAACATGGGCTAAAATCAAAACAATTGATTCAAGTTTCAGTAACTTCAGCCAATTTTTAAAAGAGTCACTAATTTAAAATTTAATTTCTAACTCTGAGAGCTTTGAAGGTATCTCTCTATATTTGAGAAACAATAAAAAGTCTAAATACTTAACATAAGCATGTAACTCTCTGTGGTAAATTGAGTAAATATAAAGACAAAAAAGAAGAAGATCAATCCTTTTTAGGTAAAAAAAGTAAATATAAAATTAGTTAGTGACTTAGTTTTTTTACATAACTTTCCAATGAGTTAGCTTGAATATTGTATATCTATCTTTAATTGTTACACCATTAGAGTATATTTCCTTTGAAAAAAGAACTGTGTAATTTAATAATTTTGATAATAGAATAATTTACTGAATTTAAATTAATCAAGAATTCTAGGACTAAAATTTATTTAATTAAGTGCTGATGTATTGCAGTAAATAAATTATCATTATCACCAAATACATGAGATAAAGGAATCATTATCAGCAAATATAAAACAAAAAAAATCATCAAAATATCCCAAACAAATCTCCAAATAGAATCCTGAATTTAATAAAAAAATAATTTTAACATGAAATAGAGAAATTAATAGCCTGATTCAATATTATCTAAAATCTTTACCTAAGCAAACAAATATTTGCCTTCCATAAATTCATTGCAAAATTCAGTTAATCTAGGACCTTTAAAAAATAAAAAAATATTTAGTTAGTCAGTGGTTTAAATTATTACTTGAAACTTGATGATTAAAATTTCAGAAAGAGATACTTACATATTTTTTTCATTTAAATATTTTCGATTTTCAAAAAAATGTCAAAAATTATTTTGGGCTGAAGAAAATTTACTGATTTGAAAGAGAAATAAAAAAATAAATGTATTTACTTCTTAATTTGATTAATATCCTCTCTAGAAAAGAATATCTCTTTAAGTATTATAATAATAATAAATGAATCTATTGATGGAAAAATAAACTAATATAATAAATGTGACGAAGTATGATTGAATTAATAATCAATTTCGTTGAAAAGGAAGAATAAAAATGAAAATGTATTTTTTACAAATATTTATTGAATATCTTTCTTTTCTACGTAAAATTTATAATTAGCAGCAGCATCGTTTATCATACTAAATTATCTGAAGGAGAGATTTTTGAAAAGAACTTTTGAATTAACTTACTTTAGCTTAGCTATAAATCGCTTTGCTAACTAAAGACTATTTATTAAATTGTGAGTTGATTTTTGTTTCTTTGGTTAACTTTTTTATGGAGTTTAAATTTATGATTGAGCTTCTAAACTGCTATCTCCTATTTTTTATGTTTTCTCAAATTATTGGCTTTAACCTTAATGATTAAATGTTTCAACTTCCTCTAGTTTTGAATTAGAATTTAAATTTATATGGTTAATAACACTCTTTCCGTTGATCATTTTTTGTGAATTATTATAACTTAGCTAATTAGGAGTTTATATTTAAGACTCTTATTTTTCAATTTTCATAATATTCTGCTAATCATTTTAAACAAAATTCATATCCTGATCATTAATTGGTGATAAAATCTATATTTCTTCATTATTTCCTAAATTTTAGTTTTTTACATTCGAAACGCATAGGCTTTCTACTTCTAAGACTTTTTCACTATGCTAACGCAAATATAAGCATCTATAACTTGCTTCTTTTGGAGTTATTTAAATAGATTCATCATCTAAGTGATAATTTGGCATCTAGTAACTGATGTTATTTAAAGTTGTTTTCATCATTTACTATCCATTTCTAAGAGTTTAAGATTCTAATTCACTCTCCTCTTCCATTTATATTTATGTTATTATGATTTATTAAGCAAAAGCAATATCTCTTTTTAATTTATTCTTTAGCTTTTTACTTGAAAATCAACCAAAAAATTAATATTAAATGCGTTAAGAAGTAAATAAATAGTGTAATTAATATCGAATTTGTTTGAAATCTCGATTACCTCTATGAATTAATTAATTAATAATTCATTCATTTTGTTTGTAATTTATAAATTTAAAAATATATATTAAAGTAATTAAAACATAGAGCTATTTTATTACCTCTTTCAATTTTTTCATACTTATAAAATACATTTCATCATCAATCTCCAAGTCATAAATGAATTATTTCTGTATTTTTTAAATATTTTCAATAGTGAATTTTTTGATTATGAATTATTTTCCATACAAAAATACAAAAATGGAATTATTTTACAATTTTTATTGAAAGTGATCATTATTTTTTTAAGATTAAGATTTGTTTTTTATTACTTATTTAAAACTGAAATCTAGTTTAATTAATTAGAAAAGCTTGAGGCATATTTTGAGGAGAGGAGTTATTAATTAATTATCAACTTTTTTTATTCATAACTTATTTTAATGTATTCGCTACAATTTAAATTTGTCTTTATAAAAATTCTAATGACAGAAAGAGTCAATATATGGAAATAAATACTTCTCTAAATGGTAAAAATGTGAATTTTTATTGAAACATGTGAAAAATTTATTATTTTTAGTAACAGTATTTATCAAGAAAGAGAGATTTACAAAAACAAAAAAACTGGTTGTTTTATGAATTATAAGCAGAGGTGTTACTGGATATTATTTATTCGATTGGAAAATTAGGATATTCGATTAAAGTGTATTTGTTTATCCTATAAACAAAAAATTTCCATTTACAAAATATAATCAAATTTAATAATTCACAAAATTATATTCAAATAAATCAATTTTTATATACACTTAAGTTATTCAATAAATTATGCAATATTCAAAATATTTATTTGAATATTCTTAATTACTTTGAATGTATTGTTATATACTTATAGTATGATGTTGACACTATATTAATATATATTTGAATAAATTCTATCACTCAGTACTTTCTTGAAAAAAATTAAAAAGAGATTTATTAAGCAAGCATAAATTATAACAATAGATTTCAAATTACGAACTTTTCAAGTTTAAAAAATGTCTATTTTTCATAAAATAATTTTACTTTGGACAATTAAATATTAAATTTAAAATATGAATGGATATTTAAGGATATTCAGTTACATTACTTAATTATTTCACTCTTTGAATATTTTAATTTTTTAATTTTAAATTTTCCCATTTTAAGTGAGTGCTTTTTTTCAATTTTTATTTAGAAAAAAGAATTAAATTTTTTTTAATATATTTGTTCAGTCGGAAAATTTGAAAGACTAAAGCACATGTTTTGAAATAAATTATTTAGTATTTTATTTTTTTTATTTTTTTATTAAAATACTTCAATTTTAGTACTTTAAGATGATAGTATTTTTTTCAATTTTTGTAAATAAAAAAGAATTTAATTAATTAGAAAATTCAATTTTGTTGTTTAAGCATAAAGTAATTTAGAATGTCTGTTTGTTTGTGCAGTATTTTTTTCTATTTGCTAAAATTCTTCTTTTTTCTACAAAATATCTTTTTTAGTTGTATTTAAAATTAGCATGATTAAAATTGTGCTATTTATAGTAATATAGATAATTATGATGACAATCTATATCTATTTCATTATCAGGTAGTTATATGTAGTCTTAGATCAAGTTCTTCTACTGCATAAGCATATACTATTTTCTTACTAAAAGCATATCTATATCTTATAAATTTTTCTAAATTCTAATCTGATACTCAGTTGAATTAACTTGATGTTATTGTTCTCTTCTTTTTTGAGATAAATTTTAAGAGACTTTCATCAACATTAGGAAATATTTTATTACTATTTTTTATTTCTAAGTTTTGGCCTGTATTTTATGTATGATTATAAAGAATTTGGGTTTCCTTTTAATTTTAATTTTGGTTGCTACAGTTTTCTTATTATAAGATCAGGGTTTCCTATGTTACTGATTTTTTTATGTTTTTGCACTTTCCTTAAATAATAAACGAGAAAATTTTTAATAATCCTTTCTTTATCAGAAGGACTATCTTCTTGAGTTGATTTTTATCTTTCCTTGTTCAAAGCAGCATTTTGAAATTGACTGCTATCACTCAAGATATCTTCAATAGTTTGTTTACTTTATTATTTTATTTTCAAACTTAATTCTCTTTGGAATTGTTTATATTCTCGTTTGGATTTTTTTATCTTTCATCGTAAGTTTATTTAACAATTTCAAGTTCACTTTCTTCAAAATTCTTGCTAGTTGCTTATTTAAATAAGAGTTGTTAACCTTCATTATTTAATGAATCGATGTTTTTTGACTTGTGCTAATCTCTCCATGTGTTGATTATTTATTTTAAAAGTTATTATTCTTGTCTATTTATGGAGATAGTTCAGTGTTTCTTGAATAATGTAAAGTGATGTCCTACTTTTTTTTCCCTTAGCAAATTCTAAACTATTTATTTTTCATCATTGAATATGATCTTTTAATTTTCTAATTTTTAACATGATTTATTCTTCATGAAAATTATAATAGCTATCTGAGGGAATGATTGAATAATCTTATTACTTAGAGAGAATTGATTGATTATCTTAATCACCACCTCTCTCTATTTTATAAGACATTTTCTTAGAATCTCTATTAATTAAAGAACTATTTTCATAATTCTTATTATTCTTACTTGAAATTTTTCTTAAAATTTCATAATTTTAGTTTCCACTGAATTTTCTTTTGGATTAAGACTCATCTTAAATTATTGATTAAAAATCTTCAAAGTTTGAAAATGTATGCTTATTCATTTACAGAGATGAAGAAAGAGTAGAAGAGGACCCAGGTTGGTCAATATCTTCTTCATCATCAGATTTCTTGATAACTGAACTTTATAATAAATTTAAAGCCTCTTTAATCAAATCTTAATCATTATTGGCTACTACCTCAAAAAACAATTTTTTTAAATCATTTTCGTATAGGAAAATTGTTTATTCAAAATTTTTTTTTTTCTTTAACGAAGATCTTTCAAAGAAATTCCCTCACTCTTTCATACGAGTAATATTTTTAAATTTTTACTATTGTCTCACCCTCGTTCGTTCGCTTGTTTACCTAAAACGAGGGGCAAGGGAGGAAATGAGGTTTTAAGATAATTATTTTACAATTTGTACTCAAAGTTTTTGTTATGATAAGAATATCTTTTCTCAGCAAAAGATTTGTTTTTTATTGCTTTTTTAATAGAGACATCTTGTTTTATTTCTGATTAGATAGTAATAAAAATCTTTTAATTAATAAAAGGATCTAATTATTTATTCATTTAATGTAATCTCAACAATTTATATTTGTCTTTCAAAAAATTCTATCAAAAGAGAGTAACCAATCTATGTATGATAAATTCTTCTAAATGACAAAAATATAAATTACAATTTAAAAATGTTAAAAATATAATATTTTTAGGAATAATAGTATTTATTGAGAAAGAGAGATAAACGAAAAAGCTGGCTGCTTTCTGAATTAGAAAAAGAGTGACTTAATGTTGGTTAAAAATAGTTAATATAGAAATATAGAAAAAACGAATTTAAAACTGTTAATAAAAAGCTAGTGAAATATTAAATTAAGAAGAATTTTTCCATCGCAGAATCATCGCCAAACTAAAAATCTTCTAATCAATAAACACCTTAATTTTTGATACTAAAATTAGATTATTAATCCTATTCAATTAATTTATTCATATTGATCTGTTTTTTGTTTCCAATTTTTCATTCATTGTTTTGGTTTCAATTATTAATTTTTCTTTTTTGTTAAATAATCAAAGAAAATATTTTTACTCAGAGAGATTTTGCCAAATATTTTGTTGAGTAATTGAGGAGATCGACCAATCTTCAGTTTAATTTTAATATTTATGGATTTTATTTTATGCTCGAATTGAAAAAAATATTTGGACTTGGACTAGCTGTAGTCTTTTTGGTTTTTATCTTCCTTTTTGGGAATGAAGCTTTTTTAGTATTAGATTTAATTAATTTCAATTACCAAATTTTATAAGAAGCTAAAACAGATTTTAGATTTTAGTTTGAGTAATAATATGTATAATTTTTATGTAGGTCTATACTTATTTCATTGTCAGGCACTTCTATGTAGTCGCTAATTAATTTCTTTTATTATAATAAAATAAACTGTTTTCTAACTACTAGCAAATCCAAATCTTAAAGATTAAGCTAACACCTAATCTTAAATTCAGTTAATTCTTCTTCTTCTTCTTCACTATTAATTTAACCTGTGCAATCTTAGTTTTATTAGTTATTGTAGAAATTTGATTAATTTTATTTATTTTCATTGAACTTTGATTTATTATTTGGTGTTTAACCATTCACATTAGTCTACTTTCTATCTAACTTTTTATCAAAACCTGATAAATAGCTTTAAAAAGTTTAACATTTTTATTAACTATTTAGATTGCTGGATTTAACAACATCATAGATTGATTTAAAGAAACTTTTAGTTTTGTCTTTTGGATCAGTTTCAGCAGATAAAATACTCTCAGCCTATTAAAATTACTACTGTGAACAAGGGCTTTTATCCATAGAATTTTAAGGGGCTATTTTTGTTTTTAAATGCTAAAATTATATCCTACTTTTAATATTTTAACTAACCTCTTCATAAACTTACTTACATCTTTGCTACCTTTTTTCAAAAGTTTATTTCAGTAACTCTTTTTCTTAGTCTTTCATTTAGATAGAGCTGCTTCGAGATTTCATCATTCTTAACACCTTACTTTTCATACTTACTTCATCATCTTTTTTTATTGTTGATCCTACTCCATTTAAGTCAATTAATAAAAGCTTTTCATCTATTTGTACAGATTCTTTGCTATAAGTTTTATCTAAACTTTTCAAGAATTTAGAATTAGTTGTTTAAGATTAATTTAATAATTAATGCTCTTTTTAGAATAAAGTAGGCTGGAGTGTTACATTTTAAAGTTAAATAAACTAATTTTATGAAGTATTTATATTTTCTTCACATTCTGATTTTAAAAAGTCTTCATAATTATTATTTAGATTGCTTTTAAATTTTAAAGTTATCCCATTTTAATATTCCATAATAGGTGCTTCTGATGCAATATTTGTATCAGATGTTTGTTAAGTATTTAAATGACTTTTTCTTGTTACGAATTAATTTTAAGAACAAGAGTTCTTACTAGAAGATTTTTAAGATTTTAAATCTTTTTATCCATCTGATTCTTAAAGAAAGGCACTGTTATTTATCATCACTGATTATTAATTTGAATCTGTTTCTGCTTCAGATTCTTCTGAGATTTATTAATCAGAATTGGAGTCTTTGAATGCTGAAAATGCATCAAAAATAAAAGACTAGTCATTTACAGCAATAGCATCCATAGCTTTTTCTTAACAATTAAATAAATTCTGAAATGTATTATTTTTCTTTTCTTTTTTTCTCAAATATTAATTTCTTTGATTAACTTATTTATTTGGTTTATATTTTACCTATAAACTTACAAAAGGACATTTATTCAAATAATGATCATGTTGGCCACAGGACAAGCAACTTAACCTTGCTTTCTAATTTCTCCAACTGAAAATAGAACTGTCTCGAAAATACTAAAATTTTTCCTAAAATTTTCAATTTTAATAAACATTATTTTTATTTAAAATGATTACATAATCTAATGGGAATTCTTTTAAGATTGATAAAAATTCATCTCTGCAAATGTATGAAACAACTGAATAATTTATAGATTTAACTGTATATGGACTACATTCATCTAATAAAAATCCCTCATAACCAAAGCAGTCTTTTTTCTTTAAATGATTTTAAATGAACTAATGAATGGAGAAAACAAAAATTACTTTTAATTTAAATGTTTCATTTGTGAAATGTCTATGAGATTCTTTTGATTTCATTATAGTTAAGTACTCTAAATCTCCTTAATTAATGTAATAAAAAGACTAGTTGTTGTCTTACTGATTAATGATAATCTCATCAGGAGAGTATTACTTTTACTTTATAGATAAGATCAATCTTTTTTAGCATTCATTTGAGAGATCTTTGAATATTTATATCTGGCAAATATCTTTGTTCATTTCTAGTAAGACTTCTTCATGTAAATGAATAGGCAATTGATCAAATATTTCATTTGAATTTTTTAATAATTTTTTGCTTTTGTAATGTCTATATTCAAAAAATTTTCTAACTTTTTACTATAAATTCATTGATAACCCACTAGCCTTCATTTAATAATTTATTCCAATCATTTCTTAGTTTATTTTTTCTTTTTGACGAGCCTCTGAAGATACAATTTCACTTATCTATGAAAAAGAATAAGCTGTTATATTTGTAGCAATTAATGCAACTACCATCACAAAAATTCTTTCACCTAATGTCATTATATAAAATATTTTCAAAATAAATTTTAAACAAATATTCAATTTTTGCTGATTCACCATCTTTTTTCCAAAAAAATTTAATTAAATTATCTTTGTAAAAGAAATAGAAATTTATCCAAATATGAATAAAAAAATAATTTTTGACAATAAAATATTAGAGAACCATCTTAATATCAAATCAAGTTTTTTAGACAAATTAAACCATTTGAAAAAAAAAATTATTTTTTTAAGTTGAAAGCTTTAAAATGCTATGTTGGATATTGAAAAGTATTTTCTTTATTAATTTAAAAATATTTCTTATTTAGTTGGAAGTTTAAAAGTGTTTGATTAATTAATTTGGAAATCCAAATATTATGTTAAGGCATACTCTATAAAATGTTAAAAATAGTTTTACTAGTATTTGTTGGAAATATGTCACCATATCCTGTAGTAGTAACAGTTATTATCATGAAATATAAAGAGACTATATATTGCTATGTTATTGACATGCCAGTAAAATCATTTTTATTGATCCAATCTGTTTCATTTTCTGAATTATTTATTGCCATAGACAAATAGATACAGCTGCTGATATGAGCCAGCATTAAAACGTTCAGTTCAAGCTTTAATAATTTAAACCAATTTTTTAAAGAATCGTTTATTTAAAGCTTGATTTCAAACTCTTAAAATTTGGTAGAGATACTAAAATACTTAATAAAAACAGTATAATCAAAATATTAAATAATTTCATTTTCAAAAGCTTGATATCTTGAAATTCTGTACGTTATGAAAATAAACAAGTCTTTCCTATTTATTAAAAACTAGTTTTTGCTCATTTATACTTTTGTTTTAATTAAATTTTTACATTATCTTCCAAAAGTTTTTTTCAAAAATGATTTTTCTCTCTCTGATAACTACTCCATTTTAGTACATTTCCTATTTATTTTATGATTTTCAAATTTCATTCAGAATTAAATCAATATTATAAAAATATGGGTTACAGAATTCAAAGATAGAAATACTTCTAATCCTAAAAGCCAAACTATGATTGAGTCATGGAAAATTTGAAGTATGCTTCCTTTCTCAAAGCGATAAATATGAGTTAAAGGTATCATATAGATTAAGTAAATAGTAACAAAAATCATAAAAGCATCCCATATAAGCCGAGGTATTGTATCCTGTTTAAATATATTAAAAAATTATTTTATAATTTTGGGTAAATAAAATTATTTTTTTTACTAAAGAGAATAAATATTTTCCATTTTTAAACTCTTAAAAGAGATGCAAATTTCCAGGACCTTTAAAAATTAAAAGATTTTAAAACAAATATATTTTTTATGCAAATTTAAAATTACTGAGCAAAGATAAAAGTCTCACTTTGTAACCTTGTTCCTATTAAAATATTTATTATATAAATCGAAAATCCTTCAAAAAAAAAAATCTAACCTTTTTTGTGAGAGTGATTGAATTGTTCAAAACATAGTACTTGTATTAAGCAGAAATATCTCCTATCATGTTAAATTGTGTTTCTTTTAAACTCTTAAATGTTAATATTTTTGATAGTTTTTTCATGTTAACAATAAACTTTCTAATGTATTGAAGCTTGTGTGAAAGGAAACTCTTCTTTTATTCTGGCTAAATGATCTAGGTCTCAACCAAATTTCTTTTGCTTTTTCTTTCGTATTTTTATCTGTTACTATGTTTTCTCAGCTTTCTTTCCATAGGAGTGAACATAGCACCTTACGAATCCTCTAAGTTTGAGCATTTTTATTATTTTATTTAACCCTATTCTTAAAATGAAGAAACATCTATTTCATTTTTCTGTAATGTATTTTCTTTTTGCAGAATCTAATTCTTTGATGCTGCATTCTAATCTGAAGATTAAATTGTTTTTATTCTCTAGCTTTGAGCATTGCACATATCCTATTAAGATTGCTTTGAGTTTTCATAATTTTTATCGCTAAAGCTTAAATCTAATTGCTGGTCTAATTCTTTTTTTATTAAACCACTTTTCAAGTTTTAATAAGATGCTTCCTTTTACATAATATCTCCAATAGTAATTAACCCAACCTAATTGTCAGCATTTATATGTAATCTCAAATTACTATCATCAATTTCATTAACATTTTAAGAAAAGCAATGCTTAATTTGCATATTTTATGAAATAATTTAATCTTTTAATTATCTGTTCATTTCAAGTATACTTCTACTTTCCTATAAAAAGCGATATATAATTATATTTTATTATAGAAATAGTTAATTAAATTGAGATCAATATTATTCTTTCAATTATTAACTAAAATTTAAAAAAATGAAAACAAATTATGATTAATTTATAAGTAGTTTTGAAGTAAAAAATAAAAATAATCATACCATATAAAAAATTGTATTTTTTATTTTTTAACTCATAGTTAGTCAAATTAAGTCCAGATTAAATCAATTTTAATATCAATGCAAAAAAAATGATGGGAAACGATAATGAGAGAGAGAGAGAGAGAGAGAGAGGATATAAAAAGAATAAGACTAAAATATTTTAATCTATTTTAGAATTAACTAATTCATTAAAATTTAAGAAATTCCAGACTAAAAAGTAGAAAAGAACTAAAATGAACTATTAAATTATTCTTTTTTTTGAAAAATTTAATCTTTTATACTTTTAAAATGCATACTAATGAATAAAATAAATAAAATCAAACAAATGTAGCTCTATTCAATAAACAATTTTAAAAAATAAAAAATACTTTCTAAAGTAAAAAATGATAAAAATACCCTCTTATTTAATTTTAAAATATTTACTTAATCAATACTTAAAATTTCATTATTAATGAGGCTGGGCATTTTATAGTAAAAGTAATTTTAATTTATTTGATGTTTATTTTCCATTAACATTTAAAGAGGTGTTACTCATTTTATCAAATTTTTTCTTTGTTTAAGCAACCTTTTTAGTGATAGAAACTCTATCCTTTTGTTTGGAGATTTTAATTATTTTCTCTTAAATTTTTTTTATTCTATTTAAAACTGCTTTGCAATTATAAAAAGGGTGATAAAAATGATATTCCTTTATCAAATCTATATCAATTTCATTATCAGGCACCTCAATGTAGTTTTCTACGTTATTTTTATTTTATTACTGCAATAGCATGTACTATTTTCTAACTATGAGCATGTCCAAATCTTAAACATTTTCTTAGCATCGAATCATGACTTCATGTGGAGCAATACTCTTTATCATTTCTTACTCTATTAAAGGGCTTTTTTAACTTTGAGAAAGCATTGGGCTTACAAGAAAAGTTTTTTATTTACTTATCAATCTATCCAATTATTCAAAGCTAGGAAAATGAGGGCTTTGAGATTTTTCAGCTGACAAATTTTACTACTTTTTACCATTTTGCATTAAGATTTAATGAATAAACTGTTTTTGTTTACAAATGTTTAAAATTTAATCACAATCTTTATTTAATTTAACTTCATCTTATACTAATTAGCTGTTCTGAAGTTATTTTACTTAAGCTATCCTATTCAATTTTAATTAATTTTATAATTAAATAATTTTAGTAACTTTTCTCTTTCTTCTTTCATACACTTTTTCTAAGAAACTTTCATTTTTTTATTTAATCTGATTTACTTGTTACTTTTAATTATCTTTACTATTACTGTTTGCATTGTTTTTATTTCTCTTTATGCTCTCTTTCTAAGTTATTGATTATTCTTCATTAGATTAAGATTAGTCTGTATGATAATTCTATATTACCATCGTTTTTGAATACTTCTTATCAAATTCCATTTACTTTTAATGCTAACTTTTATTTAGATGAGCTTACCTAATTTTCTACTAATTATATGTCTTAGATTTTTTTTTTCTTTCAGAATTATTCTTATTTTTGCTTTATTTATTATCAAATTAAATGTCTTCTGATACACTTTATCTCTCATTTTAAAAATTTAATTTATTTGTATTAGATTTTTTCATGCTTTTTGTAGAGTTTTCTTACATCAAATTATTTTCTTATTATCTATTTTTTAAGGATTCGTCTTTAATAAATGAATTAACACTTTGAGGAGACCCTTCTAAAATTGACTTAGAAGCATTTTTCTATGAGTTAGAATGTTAAATAAATCCTTCTAAAAGCTGCTTTGGAATGTTTTTCAATGCTTATTTATTCTAGGTAGCATCTTTGCTTTGAGAGTCATCAGACTCATCTGACTTAGAAGAGTTGCAAGAATGAGAGTCTATATTCCCTTCACCATCTGAGCTCTTTAAATGTTGAATAGAAGCTGCATCAAATATTAGTGAAAGATCATTTAACTCTGCATAAGCTTGCATAGCTTTTTCTTAAATTGAATTTAAATTTTCTAAAGTTTAAGTTTTTTATGATTTCTTTCTTTAAAAGTAACTTCTTTTCATATCTGTAGAAAATGACTTATATCTTTTTGTATAAATTATAAATGGGCATTCGTGATACTGATGCTCATTAGAAGAACAAGAAATACACTTTAATTTAATCTTCTAATTTATTCCTGTGTCAAATGAAGCTTAGTCTCTAATATGCATGACTTTTTCCTAAAAAATAAATATTTAATTAGACTATTGTTTTTTAATAATATTAATTAAAACTTTATTTACATAATCATCTGGGAACTACTTTAAAATCTAAAAAAATGAAGCTCGATCAATATAAGAAATGATTGTTTTCCCAAATGATTTCAAACAATATGAATTATACTCCCCCAACAAGAAACTTTCATACCCAAATACATCCTAATTCTGTTAAAAATATTTTAAGATTTAAAAATGAATAACAAAAATATTTATTTACCGTCAATCTAAGTAAAATCTTTTGATTGACTTTTTAGGTTTCTTCTTTAAATTATTTGGATATTTGTTTACTTAGTAGAATGTTACTTTAGTATTATTTCTCACAATTATTTTCAACTTGAGTGGTAGTGTAAATATCTAGAAAACCCTTATTAATATAATATAAGCAATCATTATTGGAATTATTTTCAAGCAGTATTTCATCAGGAATCAAAAATTTTTATTTAATTGATGAGGCTATTTATTATATACATTGAGGAGATAAAATTTTAAAGATATAAACAGAGTTTATAAGCTTTTAATTTGTTTCTAGACAAAATTACTATCTCAGCTTAAGTGGTAGTTATTCTACAAATTATTCTGTCTCATTTTTTTTCTCAACATTAGAAAAGTAGTGGTATTCAAAAAATTTCCTTATTTTTTACTAAAGTGTCATACTAATACCATTGATGTGCATCTTTTAATTAAGATTCACCATACTCTATCTAAAATTTTCTTTTTTAGCTTACTCAAACTTAACTATCTCACCTATTTACGAAAATGAATATGCACACACATTTGTAGCTAACAAAGCAACTATTATCATATATCCCCTTTCATCTATATTTATGAAATAAATCAATCAAAGTTTTATAATTAAATAAAGCATGAACGAACAATAAACAAGGATAGTTTTTTGAAGATAATAAACATAGAACAAAATAAATTTTATTTTAATTAAATATTTTATAGCTATTCTCTGAATATATTTTTTATTGTTGAGCATTTTAAATTGGATTTTAGTAAATTCTATGAAATTTTACTAATTAAAATAAAATAATAAATATAAATAAGGAGGGTCTATTTTTCTTAATTATTTAAGAAATAGCTTGAAAATTCTTTATTTGTAGTGAATAAAAAACTTTTGAATCATCAACTAAAATAAATGACACCAACCTCTTAGTAATGCTTTTAAGTTTTGTTAATTGTCTGTTTGTAGATTTTTATCAAATTTTTTTACTTAATAAATTAAATGTAATAATTCATTTATTAATTGAATTCTTTTTTTAATTTTGACCTGTTTAAGAAAAGGTAAAAATGATAGATCAATTAATAGAAATGAAAATTTATTTTTAAATAAATCCTTTATGTAGAAAAAAAAGGATAAATCTCATTAAAAATATAAAATTATGTTTTATTTTGAAAGTTTTTAAAGTATTTTTACACATTGTTGCTGGATAGAAGTCCCCATAACCTATGGTAACCATGGATATAGTCATGTAGTAAAAAGATACTAAATATAATTCCCATATTCCTAGCTCGTTAATTTTAAATTATACAATCCAACTATTCCATCCTTATTGATTTTCAGACATTCCAATTCTCAAAAAAATACAAGCAGCGACATGAGCTAGGATTAGAACAAATATTTCTAGTTTGAGTAATTTGAGCCAGTTCTAAGTTGACTCACTAAAGTGGAGTTTAGTTTCTAATTCACTCAATTTATTTGGGATATCCAGATATTTAATAAAAACAATATAGTTTACATATTTCAAATTTGATTAAGTATCTTGATAGTTTCTAGAAATTTTGTAAAGAAAGACTACAACCAAATCTCTTCTGAATTTTTTATAAAAGGAAATAAGTATATTTCTAATTAGTAAGTAAATTTTTATTACAAGTTTTTTGAAAGCGTCTTTAAAAAGATAATATTTCTATCTCTTATTGCTAGGCCATTAGAGTAAATTTCCTTGTTAAAATAATATAGAGTAAAAAATTAACATTAATATGAATGAGAAAATAAAAATGAATGAGCTTACTGAGTTGAGGTTAACAAATATTTCTAAAATCATAATGATGAAAATTATTTAGTCATGAAAAACGTTTCCAAAATGATCATCTTATTTTTGGTAAACATGATCGAAAGGAATAAAAATAATTAAATAGAAAGTCATCAAAATAAGAAATATGTCCCTGTTTTAATTAAACAAACAATTAATATTACTAATACAGCTGCTCTATTTAATTTTACCACAAGAGTCTCATCAAAGAATCCTATTAAATATTATACAAATTAATTTAAGGCATTTAGTTGATTGAAAATAAATAAAAAAACCTGGGAGAATAAGTATTTTCCTTTAAGAAATTGTAAGCATGACTCGCTTTAAAGAATTCCTATTAATTAAAAATTTTACTGATATTGAATGAATAAAGAGAAGTTCATTAAAAATCAAATTAAAAAATTGATTATTTTTTGATAAAAAAAGTGCATAAACTGTAATTTTTTTTATTTGCAGACTTTAATGATAATTTTAAATTTATTTGCTAAAAAAAACTCTGATTGATTTTAAGAAAAAATATCTATTTACCCAGAATGCTCAATTATACTTTTTGGAAGAAAAAAGCTATGATGGAATTTTGTTACTATTTTAAAATAAAAAAGAGTTAATTAATTGAAGAAATAACTAAAGAAACTTATTCAAACAATCAAAATTAATTAATTCTTTCTTTCTATCAATTAATTAATTAACTAAAATTTTTACATTAATACTTGATAGTTTTTGTTATTCAATGTAAATTTCATAATTAGATGCTTTATCATCAATAATTCTAAAAGCTTGCAATGATAAATTTCTGGAGAGGTAAGATCTTACTTGCATTTTCATTTTGTGAATAAATAATTTAGATATCTTCAAAGTATTCATAAAATTTGTTTTTGGTATGCTTACTTTTAATATGTTATCTTAATACTACTTTAATTATTCGAAATTTTAATCAACACTTTTATGATTTTTATGAGAACTATCTCTCTTAATATTTAAGTTTTTCTTAACAGTATCTTAGCTTTACTTTATGCTTTGTTTTGAATTTTACTGAGCTGTTTTTAACTCATAGCTCATAGATTAGTTGCTCACTTCTTTTTGGCTACTTAATACTTAGTTATTTTCTGTATGTTAAGTTACTCTTCTTTTCAGTTAAGAAGCTTGTTTTTAAACCATTTGTTGATACTTGATAGCATTTAACCTAATCTCACTTTCAAAAAGTTAAGATCTATTTTAAGGACCTAATAAATCGATGAATTTAGAATCTATTTCATTTTCACTTTGCTTTTAGTCATTTATCTGTATATTTTCTATTTAAAGATGACTAGCTTTTAAGTAATTAGATTATGGACTATTCACATTTAGGCTATCCGCAAAGCTCATTAAAATTTTATCATCATCAGAATTTACACCACTAAGGAATTGAATTTCCTTAAGGAGTCCTTCTTGTTGAATAGCCTTTCTCATATTCTCTTAATATAATCTAAGATTTGAACTGTCTTCATTCATTTTAGTAGAGTTTAACTTAATATAGAACCCTTTTTGTTTGTTTGTTTGATTTATTAATTAGGTTGAATAAGAAATTAATTACAAATAAAATCCAGCAATTATTAATAGAGTAAATTAAAAGATTTAAAGTTGTTAATTTAAAAATAAATGAAGTATGTTTCTTTATAGAATAATCATATGTCCTTTTATAAATTCGATAAGCATCAAATTGTTTGTTTATATCTTATAAACTGTAACTACTTTTTTGATCTATACCATAAAATCTTAGACAAAAAACTGAAAAAAATAAAATCGAGTAATCTCTTAGTTTAACTTTTACAAATACTATCACTAATCATTAAAATGATGTTATTTGTGATAACATTATTCAATTATTCCTTCGAGCATTCTATAACAAATTAAAAAGAGAGATGGTTTATTTAAAACAAAAGTATGACATATAAATAAATGCGTTAAAAAATATTTGATCTTTTAAAAAAAGTAGTATTTTATTATTTCATAAGACATTAATTTACTCATCACTTATTTCTCTTCAATTATTTACATTTTTAAAACTCTTTTTTATGTACAAATAAAATGAACTAAATTCAAAATATTTTTGTTAGTTAGTTATTTTTAAAGATTTCTATTTTCTCTTTCATATTTTTAAGAAAAAATTATTTTATAAATTAAATCAAATAAATGCATATGTTATCTGAGTGCTTAAAATTTTTTTAACTGATAATCTGGACCAACATTAAAATAATATTAATAATCTATTAATCTTCTTATTTTAGCTATTAAATATTCTTTCACAATTTAAAAATAAGTATTTTGTTAAGATTTCTACACTCAATCAGATAATATTTTTAAAAAATTAAAAATTGTTTAACGCAAATCAAAAATCAAGCAATAATGTATTTTGGAAGGTTAAGCACAAACCAAATTTTAAAGAATATTATTAATTTTTTAAAATTTGTAGAATTCTTTGTTTGGTATTTATTGGAATAAATATTGATGATTATTGATTTAACAAAGAAGAAATATATCTTCTGTCTATTTTCTTTTTTTTTAGTCAAGATTGATTTTTTTAAAAATGTGTTGTTTTTAAAATTTTTTGGTAGGATAATTATTTGAAAAATATACTTATGTTAATTGGTTTAAAGAAGAAGAAAATGATAAAATATGAATTAACTTTAGATCTGATTGCTATAGAATTTAACCCCTCATCGAAATCAAAAGATAAGATATACATATACAAGCTTTATAATTTTTCTTCCATCATAAATTGTTTTGTTAAACAACATAACATGCAAGTATTTATTTATTTAGTAAAAAAGAAAAAAACAAAAATTAAATTAATTTTAAAGATAATTTGTTTGACTTGAAAAAATAAAAAAGGACACAGAAATATGAGTTTTATTTTGAATATAACAACCAAAAAAAATAAATTTATTTTATTTGATTATTGAGTAAATGTTTATTTTTGAATTTCAGAAAGAGCAAAGAAAATTAATCGAATGCTTGTTTGTTTATCTTGCTGAGAATAATAGCATCTGATTAACCATAAATTTTAAAAGACTGGTAACAAAATTTAGAAAAATCCAAAATATGTTCTAAATTAATTACTTCAATAAATATTTAAATTATTATTTTTTTAATTAAGTTTAGTTGAAAAGAATTATTCACTAGCTCTTGTTGAAGGGAGGCTAATTCTGTTATTTTTTTTCAAACTTTATTTAGTTTTTTTTATTGTTTGTTAAATTTTATCTTTTTGCAGTTAAATTTGAAGTTTTCTATTTTTGATTTTCCAAAGTATATTTTAGCAGTTTTGATTAGGATAGTAATAATTGTAATCTTTCATTTGGTCAATATCCATTTCATTATCAGGTACTTCAATTAAGTTATTTATACTGTTTTTGTTCTACTGTTAAAGTAATAGATACACTTTCCTTACTCTCAGTAAGTCTATATCTTAAATATTTAACCTAGTACGTATCATAGCTTCTTCGGGAGCTAGACTTTGTAGTATCAATTATTCAGTATTAGAATTAGGAGATAGATTATCTATTTATTCATTCTAATTAACTTAAGAGATAATCATAGGTGATTAATTAAATTAATTTTGTACTTAAATGGGAGATATCTAGAATTCTCTTTTTGATTTTTCTATGCAGTCTTTAATCAAATTATTTTACTCACTCTACATAAAACTTAGTTATTTCTAATGAGCTATCTAATTTAATATTTATGCTGCATTTAATTATTATATTTGATCTTAATTTTCATATTTAATTAACATTTCATTGATAAGTTTAGCTATATTCTCTTCTTGTTAGTTACTGTAAATACTTTGTTTCTTTTAAGCTAGTCTCTCACTTATCTGCTTTAACTTTAGCTAATATAGTTTGCTTGCTTTTCTCTTTCTCTTTTTGAATACCAACTCAAGCAATAACTCACTGTGAGACTTTTTAGAGCTATTTTCATTTTGTTTATTCTCTTCTTAGCCTTTCTAATTTTTGATTTTAATCAATGGTGAAATAAGAGATTATTATCTCATTTACTAAATTATGTTTTCAGCTGTTTTAGAATACCTTTTGCTCAGAGGTGAAGCATCAGATAATATTTTAGAATTTATTAGACTTTAATTAAAAGTTAATTTATTTTAATCATCAATTTCAATATTTCTATTGCTTCCTTCTTAATTGTAAGTTTATGCCTTTTACTTTGTACTCTAAATCTATACCTCATTCCTACTTTACATATCATTACTTTCACTCAATGCCTTAGCTGTTCTTTTTTTAAATGAAGGAGATTCAATTGAGTATTAAAGTCTAATTTTGTTCTACGTATTCTATGTATCTTACTTTTCAATCATGTTCTGCTGTTACTGTTTGAATGTATTATCACTGCTTTCATTCTATTTCTAAATTTAACTTTGAGTTTTTTTCAAATCTGGCTAAAGTTATTATACTTATGACTAAGATATTGATTATTCTTCCACTTCAGACTAATTAGATTATATCCAAGACGATTTAGATCTTAATTAAATATTTTCTTTACCTTATTAGGAGTCACTATTCAAGCATGAAATAGCATCACTTATTATTGAACCTCCATTGTTAATTTATGCTATCATTGCTTGTCTCTAAGTATAGAATATGTTCTAAAATGTGGAGGATTTTAATTTTTTATTTCTCACTTATTATTATCTTATATTATTTTCATAGCTATCCTTATATCTCTTTCTGAAGTTAATAAAAGGACATTCATCATATTAATGATCATAAGAAGAACAAGATACACATTTAAGTTTTAATGTTGAAATACCAGGATACCCATATATTGTCTTGTCTCTTAAGTGAAATATTTTTTCCTTTTTTATTTAAAAACCTTTAAATTTAAAAAGAAATATTTTAAAAATAGCTACTAAATCATCTGGGAATTATTTAAGTATTTCTAAAAATTTTGGCCATTCAATAAATGAAACAATGGTATCTCCTTGAGATTTTACTTAGAAATAATTCTACTATCCTAATAAAAATCCTTCATATCCTATTACATCAGAATTCTATTTAAAGAAATTTTAAATGAAGTTGATATTTTTGAATTTTTAAAATTACAGTTAAAGTGAGAACTTTCTAAAGTTATTGTTTCTCTTTTTTCATACCAGTAGTTATATAAACATCTAATTCTCCTTTGTTAATAAAATATAAGCATTCATTTGGTGTGTTTTATTCTAACAAAATTTGATCTGAAGTGAGAATTTTTTGCTATATTTTACAACAAACTTGTTCAATACATTTCCTAGAAAGAATTTTAAAAATGTGGACTTGATTGATTAACTCTTGATTTTTTTCTAAGAAGTAATCAAACTTCATTTAAATTGGCAATTATTCAACTATCTTATCAGTTTAATCTTTCTTTTTATTTAAAGAATAGTAGTAATACTCATGAAATTTTCTTACTTTTTGTTATAAAATCATACTAATCTTGTTTTGTTTCATTTGTTAATTAATGTTCCTCATCATTTAATTAAAATTTTCTTTTTTAGCTTCTTCAAATTTCACTATTTCGCTAATCTATGAAAATGAATAAGCACAGACATTAGTTGCTATCAAGGCAACAATTACAATATACCCTCTTTCATCTATATTTTAAAAAAATTGGTATTATTCACTAAACTTATAATATATACAAGAGCTTGATTATGCTAGAAATATGGAAATAACAAGGTTACAATAAATTATCAAAATATTCAATCTAATTTAGGAAAAGAGAACAAAATCAAGCATACTAAAATATATTTGTTTCTATCAAATATTTATCCATTTTTTATGTTTATGATAGGATTATCAGGGATAAATTAATTTTTTGTAGAAGTAAATAATTTTATGTTTGCAAAAATTAATGAGTATTCTTAAATTTCTTAAAAATAAATAGAATTTTTCTAGAAAACATACTAAAAATTTTTTTACTTCATAAGTCATATTTTTTAATAGTATTTAGTAATTAAACCTTCTTTTTTAAATTAGTCTAATGAATAATTAATAAAAGAAACCTTAAATATGTTATTTAGGCATAAAAAATATATAATGTAATTAATTACACATAGTTGTAGGGTAGAAATCTCCATATCCAATAGTGACCATAGAAATAATCATGTAGTAGAAAGAGACTAAATAAAGTTCGGAAGTTAATTTAGAAGTAAGCTAGAATTAGGTTATCCAGCAATTTCTCCCTAAATTTTACTCGGAGAGTCCTATCCTTAGATAAATACATCCAGCAACATGAGCTAGAACTATAACAATAATTTCGAGCTTGATTAGCTTCAGCCAGTTTTATGCAGATTCACTTATATGTAATTTAGTTTCTAATTCATTTAGTTTGTTTGGGATATCAAGATATTTAAAAAATATTATATAATCAAAATATTTTAATGCAGAATCTTCATTTTAATATTTCCTAGATAATCTATAAAGAATTACTACAATTAAATCTCTCCTGTTTTATAAATTACATTTAAAATTTCTTGATTTTCTAATTTATTTACAAATTTTTTGTCAGAGTTTTTTAAAAAATGATTTTTCTATCTTAGATAGCAAATCCATTAGAGTAAATTTCCTATTTATTCAAACATTTTTTTGATAAAATAGATTATTTCTAAAAGAAATTTACTGAATTCAAATTGACAAAGATCTCTGCAACTAAAATAATTTATACTAACTCATCATGAAACACTGAAAAAAATCCATCTTATTCAAAGCTATAAACGTGATTGAAAGGAATAAAAATTATCAAGTAGAAAGTCAACAGTATTAAAAATATATCCCTATTTATTATTTTTAAGTAAATTTACATTTTCGATAAAAAGATTATTATTTCTTATATTACCAAACAAGTCGTATTACGGATCCCTATTATTTATAAAAATTACATTTTTAAATTGAAATAAATACATGAATTCAAGTACTTGTGAGAAAAGAAATTAACCAGAAATAAAACTACTAAATCTCTCTGTTTGAAAGCAATCTTATTTATTTATTTATTTATGATAATTTATCTTCAATTATTTATTAGCAAAAAATAATTTAAATGAATTTGTAAATTAGTAAAATAGTCAGGGATATATATTTTATTATTGAAACACAAAAATCTTGATTACTAAAAAATAAACAAATCAGCAAGCAAAGATCAAATGAATTGGAAAATTAAAAAAGTAGTCAAACAAATAATTTAATTGATAAAAAGTACTCAAATAAGCAAACAAACCAATTAGTAACTAAATTAAACAAAGATTCAAAAATTTTAATTTTCAAAACTATAATATGTCTGTGTTCAAATAAATTAGTTCTTTGATTAAAATTTTATGATGAAAAAGATAAAGGGTCTTTAAAAAAAGACTAGAAAGTTAAAAAAATGAAAGGAATATTGAATAAATTTACTTGAAATCCTGCGAAGTAATGTTTAGATGTATTTTATTATCTTTAAATTAATTAAATAAATGTGAATATAGATAGATTGATAAATCAATTTAATGTTGTAAAATTGCTAAATTAGGCTTTACTTGATTTTGTGTAATATACTCCTAAAATATATAAACATCATAATCAGAAGAGTTGTCTCCTATAATTTCATGTTGGCTGCTTGATAGGTTTTTAGATAAAATATTTCTAACATTCATTTTCATCTTGTTTATAAATTTTTTGGATATTTTAAGTCTTCCCATAAAAGAAAGTTTGTTGAATGATATTTTTTTATTGTTTTGTATTTTCTTTAAATTCTATTAGTCACCTAATGAATTCTTTGAGATTTCTTGTTCATTTTTTTAAATTTTTTAAGAGGTAAATTAGACTGCATTCCATTTATTTGTGTTTGATCCTTAATTTGACTCTTCACTTACAGAATTGTGAGTTGCTTCTTTTATGCTACTCAAAACAGTGTTTTAATTTTAAAACCTATTCATTTTGTTTAAAAAGAATCCATCGATATTTTATTTAAACGGTGTTGAATTATCGTTGAGAATATCCAATTTTATATCACTACAAATAGATTTTGTTTTATTATTTGGACTCGCTAAGAAGTCAAACTATCTCAAATTAAAGTCTACTTCTTCATGTTAGCAATTGATTTAAAGGCTTTCTGTTTAATCATTTGATGCATGCTATAAACTCTTTTCAAAGATCTGTTTTGAATTATTTTAGTTTGGTATTTCTACTAAGCTTATCAAGAGATTTTCATCATCTGGATTTAATTAGGAGTGTTATTGAGTTAAATTTTAATTTTATTACTGTTTTAAAACAGTTCTCATAATTTCTTATCTTTATTTAAGGAATGAAACATCACTATCATTCATATTTTATTTTGAATAAACACAACTAATTTTTAACTTTTGATTTTAAAATTATCTTACTATAATACTTTGTTTTGACTAATATTAATCAATTATTATTTAATTTGAATAAATGACTATCACAAGTAGACATTCAAAATCTTTTAGCAATACAAAATAATAGAAACATGTATCTTATTTCAAAAGAGAATACTTGTATCTTTTTAATAAAAAATTGTAGACATTTCTTAAAATCTCTCTTTTCATTAATCCTAAAATTATTTTTTGAAATTAAAGCATCTCAAGGAAGTTTAGGAGGAGATAAAGCTACAAATTATTGAAAATAAGATAGAAATTTAAATTAAAAAAATACTTTCTAACGCAAATCAAACAATCAAAAAAATAACTTACAATTTGCCTTTTGTATGAAACAATCTTTAAGATTGATTTTTAAGCATAAATTTATAAAAAATGCATTTTTATCAATTATTAAATCCTGTGCTAATAGAAAAATAATCAAATCACCACAAATAATTTACTATCTTAAAAAATTTTATTTTTCTTACAGCTTAACAGTAGAAGAGTAAATCCAATCTGATCAATTTGAACAATTCAAACAATCAAAATCTTTTCCTCTTTTAATATTATATTTCATCTTAAATAAATAAAGTAATAAAGGATTTGATTTTGAAAGAGTCCACTTGGACATTAAACCAAAAAAATAAAACATTTTTTTAATCTGTTTTTTCTTCATTAATTTTTGATCAATTAATTAATTTTATCCCTTCAAAAAATAAGTCAAACAGGTTTTGATTATGCATTTATTTCTATTTATTTGTTTAGAAGATCTGAGTATTTTTACCACTATTTAATTAGTAAGTATTACAATTAATCTATATTTATGAACATTTATTTAATTAGTAGAATAAAAATTTTTCCAAGTAATCTAAAGTAGAAAAGGGTTATTGTCAATATTTGTTAGTATTTGCAAATAATAATCATATTTTTTTAGCAAATTGTATAAAAAAATTAATTTCAAGTGAAACAAATAATATTTTGGAGTACAAGTAGCTATTTCTGCATTTTTTTTCTTTCTTATTTAATTGAAACAAATTTAATAAATAATAATTATATCTAAAAAATATTTTAAATTCTTAAAATATTCTCAAAAACATATTTGTAAGATAGAGTAAAACCTGCTAGATTGGGCAGTCGATATATTGGGCACCTTGATATATTCAGCAAAAATTCTTGACTGATAGATTTTTAAATTTTTTCATTCCATTTTCACCTCAGAAAGAATAGAACAACCTGACCCAGTATTAGTTTTAGAACTTTGTACCAATTTATCATTTTAGTATAATTTGAATAAATATTATGTTTGATAATACATCCTGACCAAATTAAATGCATTGACCAAATAATTTTAGATAAATTGATATGACATTTAAGATTTAAAGAATAATTGTTTAAACTATCATCATATTTTTTTGTAGAAAAATGGAGAGAACAATAAATTTAATTTGCAAATCAATAAGTTTTTTGAATATTTATTTTAAGAGTTTATTTACAAAAATATGGATTTTATTTAGATTTATAAAAATCAATTAGAAAGTGTTTCAAATTTTTTAAAGAAATTATTATGACAACATTAAAGAAGGTCTGGATCTTTGATAAGCATTTGAACTATTTGGTTTTGTGGTTAAGTTCCTTATGGAGAGATTACTGAATTCTGTTTATCTGCTTTTCCTTATCTTTTTTTTACTTTCTATGTTCATTTTAGAGGCAATTTTACTTTTTTTAGAATTCTGAGCTTTCTGGTTTCTACGCAATTTGAAAACTACAACTTTTGCATTCTTTTAGGGGTAATAAAAATTGAAGTGCTTCATTATGTCTATATCAATTTCGTTGTCTTACACTTTAACAATATCATTTTTAATATAACCTTTTTCGTAAGCTAATTTAAGATTCTTTCTAACAATAAGCATATCTAAATCTAGTAAGCCTTCTTTAAATTTAATTTACCATTCTGAAGAATATTACTGCAACTCACCAGAAGAAAACATTTAGAAAGTTTATGTTCTCCCTTAGCTATTATACTAATTTAAATTTTACAGAGTTTATTATTTATAGTCAGTAAGTGATTAGTTCATTGAATTATATTAAATTATAGAATTTCTTGGGGAGGTTGATTGTGGTTGTGATTTGCTTTAATCATAAAGTAACTAAGCTACTTGTGAAAATGTTTTATTTATTTTTTAATCCTTGCTTCTTTATATTTCATGATATTAATCTACTTAAGGTAAACTATTACGAGGTGTTGTATTAATGGGGGTAGTAGGGATGTTTTGAGAGAATTTAACTTAATTAGGTAACTATCTTTATGAATTCCTTTTTTATAGAATGAGAGGTGAAGTTGAGATAATATTTGTTTGTTATCCAAGTTGTTAGTTTGAAGCTACTTATTAAATCTAACCCTCACTATCAAAATAGCTTTAGCTAATACTTTGTGGGTAGTGCAATAAATTTAGATTTGTATCAATGTGCTCTAAGTTTTGTAAAACTATAGTTTTTGCTTATTTATTTTTTCTTTTTTTAGGAGATAATAACACTGGAGAAGTAAAATCATCAAAAATAAGATTACTAACAACTGACATTCTCTTTGGGGATTCTAACTCTTTACTTATATATGAAGAAATATTCCTTTCTGATCTCAACATTTTTTTAGCATTTTTTTAGTAAATATTAAACATTTCATCTTAGAATGTAAGCTCTTTATGAGATTATTATTTTTATCCACTTGATTTATTATTTTAGTCATCATCAATGTCACATTGATCTTCTAATTAAGATTTATTCATTTCAAATTTATTTAAATCTTTAATAGATGTTTGGCTGTTTCTTTTTTTAGAATTCTCCTATCTATATGGAGATTAAGAAGAAGTTTTTTTTAAATAGATTTGATTTGTATTGTTGTTTCCCTGCCTTATTTGCTAAAGTGAAGCACTAACGTTCAAAGATGATTTGCTAATATTCAATTAACCATTATTATTGTCTTCAATTAGTTGAGAAGAGTTAGCTCTATCATTCAATATTGATGTGGTAGAATATATTTGAGCAGGAGCAACATTCATTTCTTAATAATCCAGATAATGGTTTGTAATTTTTTCATATTAAGACTGAGAAGGAGCCATACTACTACTATTACTACTTCTAGAATGATCTATTTATTTAGAATTATTTTTATCATATTATTTATCTTCGCTTTGTGTTTATATAATAGTGTCTTATTTATATGTCTTTTTATTTAAGGAGTCAAGTGATTTGTTTACTGATTATTGAATTGTATCTTCTTCACCTTCTTCAATAACTTAGAGTTGTCTTGATTATACACCTGACGAAGTATTACCAATGTTGATATTTTTTATATTATCAGAATTTCCATTTTTTTTTATTTCTGAGCCTAAGCTTTCTTTTTTTAATTTAATTTGAGAAAACTCTATCAGCCCTTTTGGCTCTTTAGGGATAATTTAGTTTATCTTTTGATGTTGATTATGAGTTAAGTTACTTTTTAAAGAAGAAATTATTTTTTAAGTGTTAATGAAGTTAGCAAAAGATGATGAATCCTCTTCTAAGTATTCGGTCATATCTGACTCACTATTAGTTGTTTCACTTGATGGTAGGCCGTTCTAAGTAGATTATTTATTACTTTTAAGCAGATTGTATAGTTCATTTATTTCTTCATCTCTTTATTGAGTTAATACAAATTATTTTGCTTCATCTTAATAAACAGCTAAATTTTTAAAACAATTTGTTTTAGTTCGATCTTTGTTTTAGCGAGAATGCTTTTATCTAACTGCTTCTTCTTCTAAGCTTTTCTTCCATCTCTTTTTTTAGTAATTTACATAAGGGCAAGAGCTAATTTAATGATTTGGATTGGAACAGGACATGCAGTTCTAAATTATACTTTCTGTTTTACTGTTAAACAAAGCTTCATCCTTTAGCATCATATACATTTCCTTCAAAATAAAAATTTGAAAAATCTATTGAAAAGAAAGCAAATTAGCTTACTTAGTCTCTTGGATATTTTTATAGAATGTTCATAAACTCGTCTTTTTAAATTAAAAGAAGAAATCCAACTCCATCAGATTTTATAGTGTAAGGACTAACCTATTCTAAAATAAATCCTTCGTATCCAAAAGAGGAATTTTTCTTTATTTAATAATTGATAAATGAATAAACAAACTATAGGGAAAATGCATGGGTAGAGTTTTGACAAATAAATTGAAAGAATAGGTAGTATTTTATAATCAATCTCATCAAAATTTTATCAAAAATTTCCTTTTTTTTGTTTTTGCTGAGTTGTAAATAAGAAAAAACTTATTGCTTAAATGTTTTTATAAATTGAATAGAAAATAAATATTCCTCTTTTTTGTTATTCTGCATAAAAAAATTAATTTCTGAAAATCAAACATTAAGTTTACTGTAAGCGTTTTGACATTCATAAAAGGAGTTTTATGCATTTTCTCATTTGATAAAACTTAAACTGGAATGCTTAAAGTAACTGATCCTTATGCAACATAATAAATGCAATTATCTAATTGATTATTCTTAATAATTATCTCATCTGGGAAAAGTACTTTTTGTTTCATGCTATTTCTGACTTCCTTCAAGCACAAACTTGACATATTTCTCAGTACAACTATCTCATTTGAGAGTTTTTCTGTAAGCTCTTATAGAACCTCCTCCTTTAGTGGTTTAGGCAATACGTCAAATAAGTTTTCTGAGTATTTCTTCTTCTCTTCTTCTTAGTAAAGTTGAAATTCGAAATGTTTTCTGACTTTATGTTGTAGCAAAATATTTAATCCCATTTTATTCATTTCATTATTAATTCCTTACATAGTCTATTTATATGTCTATTTTTTTTATTCTTCATATTTTACTATTTCATTTATCTGGGTGTAAGAGTAGGCGCAAATATTCGTAGCAATTATAGCAACTAAAATCATGAATACCTTTTCATCTAAGATAGCAATAAAAAAAGTTTTAAAACAATTTTAAATCAATTCAAATTAAGAGATAGTGACAAAAATTACTCACTTATTGTTAATATTCACTTTTCAGCATTTAAAATTTCTTTATTAAATAGATTATTTTAATCTAAATTTGGTTTTAATGATTAATTTCTGAATTAATTTCTTTAAAAAGTAAGTAAGTCACATCTCCAAAAAAGTATGCATCAATAGTATTTAAGCATAAATTTGATAGTTAAATGACTTCTTTTTTTAAAATTAGTGATTTGTGTTAACAAATTTTTGAACTATCTCATTATTTAAATCAAATATAAATTTCTTTATTTTCCTCCAAAAATAGCAAAAAATCTTGATATTTGTTATGATTGAAAAAGTAGGATTAATTTTTTCATTAAAAATAAATTGAAATTTGATTTTATGATTTGATAGGTGAAATAATAATATTTATTCTCTCCCTTTATCAGTTTAATCAAAAGAAAGAGACAAAAACCTTTTGATCTTCCTAGTTCATAATTATTTTATATGTTTATTTCGGTAATTTAGTATATTTCTCAAGATAGATTAATTTTATTTAAAGAGGCAGCAAGCAGAAAGACAGAGAGATATAAAAGTATCTCTCAATTGTTTAAGTTTTTAGTCGATTAGAAATTCTTAATTAAAATTTGAAGAGATTGAATGATTTACTTAAGGTGTAAGGTGAAATATCTCCATATCCTATGGTAGTCATTGTGATGATTATGTAATATAGAGAAATGACATAGTTTTTTTAGTTAGAGTTCTGATCATATTCAAATTTAGTTATCCATGATTCTTTGTTTTTTTTCATTTCAGCTATTCCTATTCTCAAAAAAATACAACAAGCTACATGCGCAATAAGTATAACAAGGCATTCTAACTTGATGAGTTTAATCCAATTAAGTTTTGTTTAACTAACTTATAATTTAGTTTCTAGCTCTTGTAATTTAGGTGGGATATCAATATATTTCAAAAATATTATATAGTCTAGGTAATAAAACAAGCTTTCATCTCTTATTGTTTTTGAATACTAATAAATTATCACAATAGCCACATCTTTTCTTTAAATTATATAAAAACTTTATTAGAATTTTTGATTTTGAGAATGTAAACAATGCAAAATATCCAATAACCCTCTTCTTTCAAATATTATTTTTACTGGTTGATTTTTACTTAGAATTAAGGCAAAACAAAACTTCAACTTTTTAGTTAATTTAGATCAAAAATACAAATTAAATAAAAGCTTCCTTGATGCAAATATTTGAAGAAGAGGAGTAATACTACTGACATAGTTTAGTTTAGCTTAAATATTTATTTTGATTTTAATTTACATGAAATTCCAGAAATATTTTTAAATGATTTTTATCCTGTTTGTAATGACCTCTCCGTTTTCATAAGTAACCTTTATGTTTTAAAAATTAATTTCGAAATAGAAATTAATGCAAGCAATTCTCTTAAATTTAAATGGGAATTGAATTTTGAAAAAAATCTATTGAGATTTACAGAGTTGAAATTAACTAATATTTCTAATATTAGAATCCACTGAATCATGTATGAGTTTAAAAAATAAATAAAGCTGTCTGTGCTGAATTCAAAGATATGCTCTAAAGGAGTCACAATCATTAAATAAATAGAAAGTAGTGTCATAAAGATATCCCTAAAAATATTTTTATTTTTTTCTCAAAATGTCAAATATAAATTGAAGCTGATTTACCAAACAAATTTAAAGAGGGAGTCCTTTTTTTAATTAAAATAAATGTGATGAACATCGTTTGGTTGTAGAAAAGAAATATTTATATAATTCAGGTTTTTTGTATTTATAGAAATAGCCAACCAATTAAGAAGTAGCCAAAAAGAATCAATTATTAAATGAAAGAAAAAAAAATAATTAGATTTACAGATTAAAATAAGTAATCTCCACTCATAAAAGAGCTAAGGACGTCACTCAATTTTGTGTCTAACAAATAAAAATAAAGTTGTTTATTTAATTAATTAGTTAGATAAGTAGAAAGTTAGCAACTAAATCAATAATTAGAAAAGAAATTTGATTTAAATTAAATTAAAGAAAAGTTGATTTTTGTGTGAGGAGGAGTTTAAAACCAAAATAAAAATAATCTGCATGTATTTAATTGGCAAATTAATCTTAAATTTTTTAATAACTATCTTTTTATACATTTATCTTTTTATCTGCCTAAAAATATATATCCATCTCTCCTTAACAATTAAAGCTCAGCTTTAAAATAAACAATAAGTAAGCAAAAAAGGGTTAACTTTACTTCCAATTGAATAAGCAATCTTTTTGATGTATGAGCTTTTCTATTAATTAAAATACAAAATATTAGTTAGTTTGATAAATTATTAAAAAATACTTGTTATATACCTCAGAAAATATTAGTTAATTAGTGTTATGTATAAAGTAACCAAAATCTGATGAAGAATCGTTTATGATGCCAAATTGTTTTTTTGTTAAATGCTTGAAAGTGAGACTTGGACATGAAGTTATGAGATTATTTATAAATCTATTTTTTATATTATTCACCTTGTTGTGATGTATCATATGTTTTAAAGTTCTATTCTATATAGGGTTATCTTGTTAGTCAGACTAGTTTTTTTAATTTGTCTTCGAATCTTATGAATTTCCATTTTCTCCTTCTTATGGCTATGTTTTGGATAGGTAATGTTTGCTAGAACTTACACTATTCTTTTTATTCTTGCCATCAGAGCTATTCTCTACAAAATTGTTTTCCTAAAAATGCCTTTCTTTATTCAGTTAATTGGCACTATTTTGAAAGGCAAACTAGGAGCTTTAGAAATTATCTTCGCTGGTTTGCTTAAATTTGAATTTATTATCAACTGATTTCTACAAATTATCTTGGATTGTGATATCTTAGTTTGAAAGATATGCTAGAGAGTGAGGGCTATTTGCATCGTATTATAAATTTTAAATATTTGTCTTTTATTTTGAATAATCATTTTTTATATTGCGATTGTTATCTTAAAATTAAATTTCCCTTTCAGATAATTCAGATGCACTAACTGATATCTCTTCCACTTTATTTAGAGGGCTTTTGTATTAGCTTTCAATACTTCTATTGACAAAACCTTGTTTCATCATTGCTTGTCTTTGGTGTAATCCACTATCTAATTCATTTTCTTAAATATCCATTCAAAAATTAGCTATATTTGGTTACTTTTAATGTTTGTTCTATATATTTTTTATGTCTTTTTTTGTTTATGAGATAGTCTCTTAATTATAAGATTTCTAATTATTGTTATTCATAATTATCATAATATAGTTTTTATTTATTTTTTAAGCAATACATTATATACCTTTATTTATTTATTGATTTAGTTATGCTTTTTTGTTGTAATTTAAAAAATCCTTCCATAATTAATAAATCTAATCATTCAATCAACTTCCATCTAATTACTTAACAATAAAATCAAACCAAAAATAATATAATTGAAAAAATTTCTTATAATTTGTAAAATTTTAACTACCATCAATAATAAATTGAATGATGTGATGTTTACTTAATTTTTATCTTAAATTCTGGTAGAAGTATTTTTACATAAAGCTTCCTAATAATATTGTTTATTTTTATATTCTAAAATATCAACTCATACAGCTTCAAATATATTCTTTTATTAAAAATAAAAATAATTATTATCCAAATATATTAATTTCCTTCATTCTATCAAGATTAATAAGATGAATGATTAACAAAAATTGCTTAAATATTTGTTAGAATATAATCTTTAAATTAAATTTCTAATATAGAAACAAAAATTAAACATGAATCAAATTAGAAAAAAACAAAATTAATGAATGATTCAAGTATCAAATAAATCTAAATCAATTAATTATTAGGTTAGTAATTCATAAATTAAAGTCTCTATATATATTTTTATATTTTTTATTTGAAAATGCACATTTAATATTAAAAAACTATTTATAAAACAGGTTAATAGTCAAAATTTAGAGTTTCAGGCATTCTGCTAAGCTAAGTAAGAGTGCTAATCCATACATTTTTATTTTATCAATAATATTATCACTTTATAATGATAATAAAAATAAAAAAATATTCATAATAAATATTTAAAGAATGAAAAAAAGATAAAAATGAAAATTAAATTTGAAAACATCAAATAAAAACCAACTCAAATTTCTCATATAAATTAAAGTCTTTGTTTGTTTAAAAATATATTATCTAAATGAAAAATATGTTTTGACCTTAATTTAGAAGTTGATGCTTGAGATTAGATTAGATTACTTTAAAAAAGAATGAATAACATTACCTCAAATCCATGAAGAATAAAATGCAAAGATCAGTTATCCTTTAGTAACTTTAAATAACAAATTTTAAAAAATATATTCACCTCTAAGAAATTTAGAAGACATCAAACAGAATTATAATTTTTTTTTTTTGCATTAATTTATTTACTATTTATTTCCTTAGAAGAAATTGAATAAGAATTTAATTGGTGACAAATAAGATTAGTTAAATTAACTTCTTCAAATAATTTTTTTCAATATGAAAACAATAAAAATTTCTTAAATTTAGGATACAACAATGCAATGAGAAAAAAATAAATTAAATATCTAGGTTTGCAAATAAGATTTTTGTTTTATTTTAATATTCATAATATCTATATTTTCACTTAATCTATTATGCTATTTTTAAGAAAATAATAAATTTTTATTTTTTTTTGGTAGGGTAGAGTGATAAGTTGGAAATGTCGTCAATCTAGAGATGTTAATATCATCCAATAATTTCTTTGAAGCCATTCTTCTAAATTGAATCTGTAAAAATAATTTATTATGAAACATATATATAAGAACTTAATCTTTATATTTTTAGATTAAATGAAATAGAATCATTTATCTTTTTCATTGAAAGAATTTCTTGAAGAAGCACTATGACCATATAAAGAAAAGATTCTTGAATTTTACAATTTCCCTTAGCTTTATCCCACTTATGAGACATTTAGAGGTTTTATAATTTTTGATACTCTTTTATTATTTTTTTAAGCCTATGAGGTCATAAATTTAGTCTTGGTTAAATCACCATATTTGATTTTGAATTTGGTGAGAATGTAAGAGAAGTTACCCTTAGGAAAATAGATTTTACACTTGTGCATTTTATCTATATCCATTTCATTATCTTAAACGAATATAAAATCTTTGATATTTCCTTTAATTTATTCTATCATCATTTGTTTTCTTATCACCAACAAATCAATATTTTAAATTCCTTACTCAAATCTTATTTTATAGTCTGATGTTTCACGATTTAAAGTTGGAGTTGAATTTATCATTACCATAGTCTATGGATTGATCTTTTTATTTCCTTTGGATATAGAAACAGGAGATAATATTTCATCTTTCTAGTTATCAGCATGCTAATTTACTTTACTTGCTAATGATACTTACTTGTAAAGGATAGAATTAGATTTATTCAGCCCTGTTATAGATAATCTTTTTTCAGAATTTGAGCTTGATGTTATCTTTTTTGATGATTTTCTCCTTTTTGAATCAAATATGCTTGTTGGTGAAGTGACCTCATGTTATTAAATATCAAATTGTACTTGATTATTATGTCTATGCTTTCTTAGCAGTAATTGAGTTGGTGAAGGTAAATCAACTATTTCATCAGTATTGATCTTCCCTTAAGAAGTTTATGAAGATGGAAGTAGTAAATTAAATAAATTAGCTTCTAGTTAAGTCATGTTAGATTATTAAACAATAGATCTAATTTTATTTTCTTCTTCAAAATATGTTTATTCATATTTCTTTCTTCTCTTTAACAAAATTCTTTATTGAAGAGACATTTATCTAATGTTATTTCCATTATTACTATCATAGCTAGTGTTATGAGAATCATTTTCATCTGAAGTACAGTGTTAGTTATTATTATCATCTAAATTTGAGTCCTTTGTTTATTTTTTTTACTGAGCTCTTTTTTTGTGAATAAATTCTTCATTTTAATGCATTTCTACATTAATGGATGTGTTCATGTTATTAATTACCAACTAGTTTGGTTTACCATTATGCTCATTCCCAATGGTACTTTATGTTTTTTGATTTGACGACTGAGATGGTCCTGTAAGCTTTCTATTTGAGCTTTAATGGATACTTGTTAAAGAGTTTTTTTTAGATTTTATGGTTGGCTTCTTTTATGACAACTTAGTAGCAGCATCTATACTTATTTCTATTGAAACTGGTTTTTCAATATTTAGCTTTGGGGTAGGAACATTATTAAGAAAGCTATCCATTTTTTCAGTGGAATTTTACAGTGATTCATTTCGACTATTTTGGCCATCTTCAACTGGCAAATTTATTTTCAATTTTTCTTATTTAATCTAATTTTATGATTTTAGTGTTTCTCTTTCACTTTCTCCCTCTCCTTCATCTATTGCTTAAAGATTGCTATTACCTTAAAATGATTTAGGAGAACTAACAGTCACTAAATTAAAAGAAATTTCTTTCTAACTCCTTCTTCTATATACATCAACTAGCTCATTTGCTAGAACTGGATTCAAATAAGTATTCTTTTTAAATGTTTATTTCCTATTTTCTTTGTTTTAAAAATTATTTTTTATAATTTAATTAAAAGATGTAAATACTCATTTTTTTTCAAACATAATTTATTTAGATTTATTAAAAAATTAAAAACTTTGATCATGAAAAATTGTAAACTTATGAATCAATTCTCAATAAATTTTATGAGCTAAAGTAAAATATTGAAATAGAAGAAAAGTTTTGTTCTAAATATCCCCAAAATTATTGATAAGAATTTGTGAAAAAAATTTTTTTTAATTTGAATGAAAAATAATTTGAATAATGAAAATTTATTTGCTAATAATTAATAAAAGAGGGCAGAAGTGAATAAACATCTAATTGGATATTTGATATTGTATAAATAATATAAAAGAAAAATGAGAAACCAGCAAAATTCAAATAAATTAAAAAAATAATTAATAGAAAAAATAGAAATAAACTCTATTGACATTTAAAATAATTTAAATTATTGTTTAAGATAAAAGCTACCTTTAGGATTACAATAAGTATAGAATTTAGTATATAAGAATTAAAAAAAATTATGAACAGAAAGAAAGAAAGAAAAAAAGGTACTGGGTCACAAAAAAAGTAAAGGAGAGAAGGAAATAAAAAAGATAAGGAATAAGAAATAAGGAGATATTTCTTATCAATTCAAAGTCCTTATTATTATAATTAGACTTATATACTTTGGTCTTCAATTTAAAGGATAAAAAAATTGGAAGTAGAAAGGGATACAATGTTGAATTAATTTAGTAAAAAAATTTTAAATCAAATAGAACCATCTGGTTTCGTTTTTTTTTATATCATTACATAAAAATTTTTTGTAAATTTAAAATTTAATTTTGGTGTTTTTATTTTAAATAATTCATTTTTAGAAATTAAAAGAAGAAAGAAAGAAAGAAATGAATTATTTTTTTATTTTTTTTAGCTAAACCCTTTTAAAGAGTCAAATTTTTATTAATTTTAATACTTATTGTTTAAAAATCTATGAATAGAAATTAGAAATTTGGTATACTAACTTAGCAATTAATTGTTCTGGTAAATTATCATAAGAATTAGCTTACTTTAAATTTTTGCAAATAATTTAAAAATTACTTTCTACTTTTTGGCTGAAATCCTCATCTTCGTTTGTCTGTTTGCTTTATTTGCTTGTGCTGTCTTCATCTTCATCTGAGTATAAAACAGAATAAACATCACTCATTATAGAATTCTAATCACTCACCATTTTAAAATTTATGATCTGCTCTTAAATTAACTTATTATTTTTCAAAGATTTTAAAAATCCCCTTAACATTCTTTTGAATGATTAATCTCTTGGTTAAAAATAACATTTTTTATCTTTTTTATATATTAAATTCAGCTAAACGATATGACATCTTTTTAAGGTGTGGCTAGTACTACCACAAGCAATACAATTACTTATTTCAATTTTATTTGGTTTATCTTTATCAATTTTATTGTCTTATTTGTAAATATTCTTTTTATTAAATTTAAAAGTTATATTTACATTCAATTTTTGTGAAAATAAATAATTGTGTTTAAAGAAAGAAATAAAATAAGTAAAATTGTTATCAAATTTACTTTATAGTTAAAAGTATTAAAAATCTAGTTATCTTTGAACATGTAATAGAATTCCTATTTATTTTATTTATAAAATATTTAATTTTTTGTTTGTGTGATAATTTTTTATTTACTTTATCAAGAGGAAAGCTCTACAAAATCTAAATTAGCCTATCCCTTTCAATATAAGATATCATAGCTCCTTTGTACGATTTTGCTGTGTATTGATTTTTTTAACCTAAGATAAAACCTTCGTAACCAAACACATCTTTTTTCTTAAAGGTTTATTTAATTGAGGATTTTTTCATTAAAATATAAATATTTACCTTTAAAATTTCAAGCTACATTTCATTAATATTAGTGGTATTTTCAATTTTTAAGCTTATCCCAATAGTTGTTTAGACATTTCCAGATATTACATAAAATAGTTTATCATTTATTTCGTTTTCATTAAAAATTAACTCATCAGGTTTAAAATATTTTTGTTTGATATTTAAAGAAATTTATTTTTAGCAATCAGAACTAAAGTTTTAAAATAATACAATTGATTGAATTGCTTCATTATTTGTTTAGAGCAAAACTTCATTCTTCAAACTAGATGGTAATTATTCTAATAATTATTCTTGGCCCTAAGCACCTTCTATCTCTTATTTGTATTAAAATTCGAAGTATTTTCTAACTTTATGTTAAAGACTAATTTCAAGTTCAAGTTTATTCATACTAATGTTTAATCCATGCATCATATTGTTGAAATTTTCATTTTTTGATTTTTCATATTTAACTATCTCATTAATTTAACTAAAAGAGTAAGCACAAATATTAGTAGCAATTAATGCAACTAAAGCAATAAACATCCTTTCATCTAATTTTTTTTTTAATTTATGAATATCATTTTAGTTTAATAAGCATAAAATATTATCTGAAAGGAAAATTTTAATAGAAAAACTGAGTTAAAAATAAAATCAGTGAATACATTAAGTTACTGGAGTGATGTCACCATATCCAATAGTTGTCATAGTTATAATAATATAATATAGAGAAAGCAAATAATATTCGAAAGTTGTAAAATTTTGGTCTTCAAATTTAGATAACCAAGATTCACTATCATTTTCCAATTCAGATAAACCAATTCTCAAGAAAATACAGCAAGCAATATGAACTAAAAGCAGAACTATAAATTCTAACTTCACTAGTTTTAACCAATTTTATGCTGTTTAGCTTACTTGAAGTCTTGTTGTAATATCTTCCAATTTTTGAGGAATATCCATATATTTAACAAAAACTATATAATCTAAATATTTTGAAAACCCATCTTCCTAAGCCTGTTTTCTAGAATGTATAAAAACCGCTGCAACAAATAAATCTTTCCTATTTTTATAATTGAAAGAATTAGAATATTCACATAAAATATTTTGAAAAAAATACAAGAAATCCCAAAAATATCTTTAGCAAATATTCTTTCTGTTTCTGATAATTTCTCCATTTTCATAAATAGGCTTTGTTTAATTAAAATCTTAATATTTTATATAAGGTTACAAGTAAATTTTACAGAATTCAGGTTAACAAAGATCTCAAATATCAATATCCAAAGAACAATTTTTTGGTTAATAAAATAAATAGGATTATCAAGGTTGAATGTTGATATGTGTTCAATAGGAATAGTCACAATTAAATAAAATGTCATAAGCATCATAAAAATATTCCTTTTTAATTATTATAATAGTAAGCATATCATTAATTTATTATGCAAAATCTATTCAAGATAAAAATAATTACTGTATTCTCTCTATTAAAAGTATTAAAAGGAGATTGTAATAAAAGGGGAAAAAAATAAAAGAAAGGTGGAAATTTTTGAAAATAATAATTAAGTAAACCTCTTTATTATAAAGATTATGCAGTAGTTAAATAAATAAAAAAGATTTATTACCAAACAAGATTGAATAAAGATTCCTATTTTAGTTTTAAAAAATTTATAAATTAAATGAAGAGAACTTATAAATGAATTACTTATGAAAACAAGTATTTGCCTTCTACAAATTAGTTGAATGAGTTACCAAGCTTTGAATCTAAAAAGAAATAATAAATGTTTATTAATATTACAGTATTAAGAATAGAAAATTTTACTTTTAATAATGTAAATGATTTGTTTTGTTTTAGTGCGTTTCTAAGTAATTAATTTGAAATAATTAGATTAAAATTGAATTTACGTAAAAGAAAAATCAAGATAAATTAAAATTATGCTATTTACTTCTGATTAAATCATGCACAAAGAATAAACATAGTAATCAAAATAAGATGCTAAATCACCAATAATATTAAATTGCTTTCTAGTTATTTACTTAAAAACTATTGAGCTCACACTCTTCTTTAGTTTAGAAATAAATTTTTTAGCTATCACCATTAATTACATACTAAATTAAAACCTTTTAGAATTTTGAATGGATAATATTTTCTTTGTTTAAAACAAGTCTTTAGAAGCGTTGTTATTTTTCGTGTCAACTAACTCTCCTTAAAAGGTCTAAACCTTTTCTTATAAATTAGTAATTTAAGAGCCATTTAAGCTTTCTCTCTAAAATTATTGATAAGTTTTATTAGCTACAAAATTTTCATTAGAAATCATGCTATCTTAGACAACACACTTATTCGAAGAATTGAATTATATTAGTTTGTCTTTGTCAAAATTAGACATTGTTTTAAAATCTTAATTTTAAGCTGAATTTAAAAATATGAACTAGCCACTTGATTATAAACTTGCTATTTCTACATTTTTTATTCCTTAATTGTCTAATAATTTTTTTTCTCTTTTCAAATCTATTTCACCATTATTGAACACGTTTTAAAGCATTTGATCTTATTATTTTTCAGCAGTAATACTATTTTGATGAGAGTATTTATCTGCATCTACACTAAAGTTCATACTTCCATCATCCTGCAGCTATCGAAAATTAAATTCTTCTTTAAGCTTTTAGAACTACATTCTCATTAAGTCTTGACCCGTCCTTATTGAGGAGAGTTCGCTCTGAACTATATTCCCGTTTGTATTCTAATAATCCATAATAAATATATAAATAGAGCTTTTATACTGTTTTTTAATGTATATCTCTAATTAATTAATGTTGATCACTGCTATGATTGTCTACTATTCAATTTCCCAAAAAAACAGAAAAATAGGTGTTCAAACAAATCTTTGAGTTAATAATTAAATATTAGTCCATTTTAATAATTTTACCAAAAAATTCGTTCAAAGAACATTTTCTAGTAAAACCAAAAAAACCACTAACAACTATTTAATTTTAATTAGTGTAAAAAAATTCCTTTAAAGCTTTCATATTTACATACATATATAATATCCCTTAAAATAACATATTTAATCAATTTTATTAGCTATTTTCAAACAAATTCTTTGAAGAGATTCATAAATAACTTTTGTTATTTCAAAGAAAAAACAGTAAAATATAAATTATTTGGTGATTATTAAATTAATCAAAAGATTGAAAGGCTAAAATTTATTTGCTTACACCAATTTATAATATCTATTAATTTTCTTGTCTAACAATAAAGATTATTTGAGTTAAAAATATTTAAATCTAAATTTTTAGTATTTTTATTTTCTTTAAATTTAAAACTAATATAGGGTTAAAATTGAGAATTTTTGGTTTTGATAGGCTTTATAAAAAAATACTATTTAATATAATATGAATAAATACAAAATAGTAAGATCTATTAATTTTGAATTATTTAAGAAATCCTTGAAAATTTTTACTTCAGAAACCAATTTTAAGATAATTTTTGGTCATAAAAATAATTTTTATGAAATATGGAAAAATAAGAGAAAACAAATATAATTGATAATAACAATAAATATAATAATCATAATTTTTGATAAAATTTAGAAAATGACAAAAATGAAGAAATTTCATTAAGAGTGTTAATTTTTTTTAAAAATTCAAATCATTTTAGACTGGTTAGCAATTTAATTGGTTAAGTTATTATTTGAAAAAATACTTTATTAATGCTATGGAGTAAAATGAGATTTAGAGCTTTGACGTGAACCTTTTTGTTCTTATAGTTTACCTCTTTTTTATTTTAGATTTTTAAGTTAAGACATTTTTACATATGGGTAGAGAGATTTAATCATTTTGTTTTGATTTTTTCTAAAATTTTTAATAATATCTTTTAAATTTTACAATGGATAGTATACTGAATATTCCTTAGATACATCTAAATCAATTTCATTATCTTCAACAAAAATGTATTCTTTCAACAAACCTTTTTGTTACTCCATTTAAAATTTCTTTCTTACAATGAGAAGATCTAAATCCTATAAGTTATACAAACATCTTATCATATATTCTGAAGATTCCTATGCTTCCTCTGGATTGGCTGTTTAGTAAGCTTCTCCATAACATTCAGAATTATCACTTGTATTATTTTAGGTTAGTTAATTATTTCCTGAAAGCAGTTAATTGATATTGTTATTTAAAATGCTTTTTCTTTCAAAATGTTTAATTGGAATTATCATTTTCCCTTGTTAACCTCTTGAAGCTAAACTTCCTTTTCTGTTTGGAGTTGATGGATTTTCAGCTTCCTTTGCAATATCAACTCTCTTTACCTTTGCTGTACGGGAACGGGTAAGCTTTTAGAATTTAAAACTATTATCTTCATTACTTTGAGTTCTACTTAACAATTTAGAACCTTTTTTTTTTAACTCTAAATTTAAAATTGGTAAAGGCAAATTTGATTATTCATGCTTAACTAAAGAAATATTCTTATCATCAAAATTTGGCTAAAAATTTGTGTTAATTCCTTCAAATCCCTATTAATAAGAAGTCATTTTTCTATTGAAAATAAATTATTCTTATGGATAAATTTATTTTTTTGGAGGAGTTTGTAATATATTTTGAATGAATAGCTAGTGAAGTTCTGGTGTTTATTAGCCTGGGTTATAACTAATACTTTTCTTTTTCAAAGAAATCTTTTTAGAAACACTTCTCTAAAATTGTTTAAAAATATCATCTATTTATGTACTATTCTCATTTTCATTACTTAAACTAATCTCATCAGAAATTTTTTTCACTACTTTCTCTTTCATTAAATAATTTTTTTGTGCTTTCTAAACTCTTTTTTCATAAAGTTTATTAAAAATATCATAATCTTACATCTTTTCTTAATTCTTTAAATTTTATTCATCATCAATATGCTCTCTAACATTTTAGAACTGTGACTCATTACAACTCATACTCATTGTATTCAAGCTTCTCCTTGAAATACTTTGTGAATTTGTTTTTTAGCTTTTGTATGTTTCCTATCTAGTTAAGGCTTATTAAATCAAATTTTTTTCATTTATATCTGATTCTTATGCTAATGAGGCCCTCTTAAAATCAAATTTTTTACTATTTTTTAGAAGTGAATCATATTTAACTTATTTTTTTTAATTTTATGAAGTATCTTTTTTTTGTAACTCAATATTAATTTGTTCAAGTTAATTATATTGATTATCATTCTCTTCTCCAAACTAAACTAAGCTTACTGATAAATTTAATTGTTTTTCCATAATATTCTCAGGATAATTTTTTTTAATTTCATCTTAAGTTTTTTGTGTTCCAGAATTTTCAAGCTACTCATTAATTTACTCAGTTATAACTATTAACTCATTTTCCTTATCAGACCAATTAACTTAATTCTATTTGCTGGATATTTATTTAATTAAATCTTGATTATTTTATCTTAATTCATCATTTTAATCTGAAATTTATGGCCTGTCATCAGATCCTATCTAACTCATTATCAGGTCTTAATCTTAGAATTTGAATTTACTAAATTTGGATTTCTAAGGGTTATTTTTATTATTATTCTATTCTTCTTAATCTTGATAACCTAAATCTTTTGATTTTTTATTCTAACTTATTTGCTATAAAAATAAATTTATGTCTTAAATATTAATTCTAGTATTTTTTTTAGTCATCTATTTTCTTTATTTTTATCTTTTTTACTCAATCAATTATCTGTTTTCTTCATCTAATTAATCTTAATTTTGCTCTTTTTTATTTTATTTTTACTTTCTTTAGACATTTTAATTTCTTTCTTAAATTAGATTTTCATCTTCTTCTGTATTATTATTAAATTAACTTATTTTATTATCATTTTAATCTTCTTATTTTTCATCTAATGAACTTTGATCCATTTCACTTTTCTCCTCCTCAATTAAAACAGAGCATAAATCACTCAGAAATGATTCTTCATCATATTAAACCATAGTTCTCAATGCCATTTTAGAAATTTCAGATTAATCTTTTACAGCATTATACATGCTAACTGTTCTTCTGATAAACTTAGAGTTTCTTTAAGGATTTATTTACTTCTCTTAAACTTAATACTTATCTCTCCAATTAAAAACTGGGTTAATCTTTTAACAATCTCTAAATGAATGATTAAAATCTCCACAAGAGTAACATTTCTAATGAATCATTTTATATTTACCTGATAAAACAATTTCATCCTTTAAAAAGCAAAACTTTTCCTTATTGATAATAAAATAAAAATTTTTTAACTTTTTCTCAAATTTAATGAGTAAAGAAAATTATTTATTTTTAAATTAATCTTACATAGTCTTCAGGAAATTTCTATAATATACTAACTAATTCATCTCTTTCAATGTAAGTTATCACACTATAGTTTATGCATTTAGCATTATAAGAGTTTGGACAATTATAAAAGAACCCTTCAAAGCCAAATACATCTTTTTTCTATTAGCAAAATATTAATTAAAAAATTGTTTTACATAAAATCTTAAATTACCTTCAGCTATTCAATGACCATTTCAGAATGAGTTTTATTAATAGAATGATTCTTTGTTGAAATTGAGATACTTAGCTGCACAGATCCTTATGATATAAAATAGAGACAAGAATTGTATTCTTTTTGCTAAAATATCTCCTCATCAGGATAAAATATTCTTTATTTAACACATAATGAGATTTTATCTTTACATTCTTGAGTAAGTTAATTTATAAATGAGATTGATGTAAGAAATTCCATATTAACATCTAATAAAACTTCTTATTTTATTTAGGAAGGTAGATTTTCGATTAAAGTTAATCTATTTTACTCTCTATCTTCATTTTATTAACTATGCTAGAACTCATAATATTTTCTAACTTTGTGTTAAAGCAAAATATTTAGACCCACATTATTCATTTCTTTGTTAATTCCCTACATCATCTATTAGTATGCTTATTTTTTATCTTATTCATATTTCACAATTTCACTAATTTAACTGAAAGAAAAAGCACAAACGTTAGTTGCAATTAATGCAACAATTGATATAAATATTTTTTCCTCTAAATTTGTAATAAATTATTATTAATATTAATATAATTTCAAATAATCTTCACAAACTAAAAAAATTATTTTATTGGAATGACATTTTTTGAATTTCTATTTTGTCTAAATTCTTTCATCAAAAATTAGAAGGAGGGTATTTAATTAATAGAGATTGAAACATCCCAAATAATAATTTATCAATTATTTTATGCTTGTGAGAGAGTAAAAAAAAATTTTTTTATTTTGCCCCCTCCCCTCTAAAATATATTTTTGAAATTTTTATGGCATTTGAGTTTAAGAAGTAATTATAAATAAAGATTAAATTTGCCAAGTATAAAATTTAATTACTTGGAGTGATAGGAAAATAATCTCCATATCCAATAGTAGTCATAGTTACGATCATATAATAAATGGTTTGATTATACAAGTCAATTAATGAGAGATTATCAAGCTTATAGTAAGTTATCCAATTCATTTATCCAATTTATCTTTCATTTAATCCAAGAATAATATAAAGACAACTAAGTATATGAGCAATTAGAATAACAAAGAATTCTAATTAAATTAATTGAAAAAATCTTATTTTATTTTAAGATATCTAAAGTTTATTTTCTAAATCATTCAACTTATGTGGGACATCCATGAATTTCACAAAAATAATAAAATCTAGATAAACGAAATTTGAATTTTGATGGAACTACTTTGATATAACAAAGACGGTTATTACTATTAAATCTTTTCTATTTATATTTAATTATTAATGGATATTTAAATTTTAAAAATATTCAAAATATTACATATAGTTTTTACAGCTAATTTTGAATATTTTCAGTCTATCTAATATGATTTATCCTTTGTCAAAAACTGCCTATATTTTTAATTTAAAATTATTCAAAGAATTAATTGGGTTTTAGAAATTTGCATAAAAAATTTATGTTAAATATATTAATTTTACTGTATTGAAATTAACAAATAGCTCTAAGGCGAGAATCCATTAGATAACGGTAAAATTGAAGTATTCAATCTAATTTTAATCATAAACATGCTAAATAGGTATTATTATTAGCAGATAGAGCACAAATATTATCATAAAAATATCCCTTATTTTAATTAAATATTTCTAATGATAGAAAAGTTATTATTTTATTACCACAATAAGATAAACAATGACTCCTATTTTTTTAAATATTTATTTCAATATTTTTAAATTTAATTATTGATATTTACTGGCTTCAATATCCACCTTCCTCTTAGGAATTGATTTATGATGCCAATCAATACAGTATCTTTTGATATTATAAAAAGTTTATTTTTAAATGCTTTTTTTAAAAAAATGTTTTTATATTCATCAAGATTATCATGGAAATCAATAAAAAATGGCTAAAATAATTCATTAAAATAAAATCAATAAATTATTTTTTTATGAGATGATTTGGAAGTTTAAAGCAAAATATATTTATTATTTAGTTTGGTCATTAAATCAAAATTTAAAGAGGTAAATATTACGTTAGGCTTTATAGATTAACTTTTCAATAAATGATGGTCTCTTTTTTTAATTAAAAATGTAATTAACTATTATATTAATAGCATAAATAATAATTAGAAGATTACAAATGATCTTATTTTAGGATTGATGTAAATATAGTATTTAAAATATGAAGAGAAATCATCGATTATATTGAACTGCTTTTATGTTATACACCTGAATCTAAAGCTAGAAGATGCTCTCATTAGTTTTGAGATAAAAATTAATTATTAAAACATTATTTAATAGGGCTTTATTTTAGATACAGTCATGGATTTTTTTTGTTCCTCATTAGTATCTACAGAAAACCTATCCTTCCTAGCTTAATTCTACTTAATTATTTTGGAAATTTTATTAAATCCAAATTGATCTTCTTCTGCAAAGCAGTCTTCTAACTACAAAAGGTTATTCTCATTTAAGCTAAAAGGTATGCTGCTGCTAATTGGGCTATTACAGATCAAGAATCCCTTTTCACTTGGAGACCTTTGGAGATAATTGGAATCGGTCTAGTCTTGCTAATACATATTTGGATATACATTCTGAGATATTTTAAAATTGATTTCATTTTAACAGTTTATATTTTAACTACTCTAATAGGAACTTTATTTATTTATTAGTTAATCATGCTATTAATTAAACATATTTTGTTATTATTCTCAAATTTAAATAAATTTTACATTCTTTTTTTTCTTTGTTGCAGCGACTAATGTAGAATTTTTAATGATATCAATTTACTTACATTCGTCTTCCTAAAAAATGTTGGCTATATGACTAAATTGAAATCCTGTCTAAAATGTATCTTAATTTTAAGTATCGCTTTATTGCTAATCGGTCTTATCTGACATTCTTTGTACTTTTCTATTTTGAAAGAGCAGTTCTAGAAAAATGATAAATTTTGATTTCGCTTTTAAAAAATATAAATAATAATAGCAAAGGTTTGTATTTAATTTAAATTAGTAAAAAGAAAATACATCATCTATTATCTATCTATTGAGTATTTTGTTTTCTTTTTAATTGTTACAAATATAAATTTTAACAAAATTTTGCTTACAAATTTAATACTTTATCATGTCATAATAGTACATTCGCTTATTTTTAATATTTCAGTTAACTAATAGTCTATTAATTTCCTTGGCCTATTTTAATCATAAAAATAATAGTCAGAGTCCTTCATTTATTCTACTTTTAGCATTCATTATCCTAAACAATTATTAAATTTTTTTGTTTCAATAAATGTATTAAATTTTGAAATAGTATTAATAAAACTAATAATCCTTAAATTTTATAGAAAACAGCAATTTTTTTATTAGAATGGAAATAGAAAGAAAATTAATAATAAAGAAACTCATTTTATAAATTCAACATTTGACTTGATATTTCTCATAAAGATATTTGATCAAATGTAAATGTTTTTTTTGGAAAAAATTAATTACAATTCATAACACCATAACGGCATTTATATATCCTAATTTAAGTAAAGAAACAGTTACTGCTAACTTAATATAGATTAAATTTTTGTGTCAAATTTCAATCTCTCTCAAAATAATTTATCATTTAAATTAACTAAAAATTGTTTCAAATATATAGCTCATGCAAATAGAAAAATTTTTTTAAAAAATTTTTAAAAACTAAATGCTTTTGTGGTTGCTTTTATAGACCATTTCCCTACTCTTTTTAAAATCATTTCAAATTATTTCAATTTTTATTTTACAGTAAATTTCTCAGTATATCTTAAGCAAAAATTAAGTGTGCTCAATTAAAAATAATGAAAAAATATGAATAAAAAAGATTAAAAAAATAAAAAACCTTAAACTAATATGTGGATAAACAGCTAAAATTTTAAAAATTTAAATCATAGATTGATTAATAACGAAATATTTAATAAAATAAAAATCACTTTGAAAGAAAGTACAAAAAAATATTTCATTTATTTTTAAAAAAATGAAATTTTCACATTTTTTAATTAATGGTTGAGTTGTTGTTGTTATTATTATTAATTGTGTTGTTAACGCTTGAAGTATTATGTATCAAGGCTAATTAATTTAAAGGATTAAAAGAAGATTTCGAGTTTTATCTTAAGTTGTACTTAGAATCTGCTGATTTTAGTTTTTTTTGTTTCATATTTTTGTTATGAATTGTTTTAATATTTGGATAAAATTGTTTTAGGATTTTATTTTGTTTTTTTCTTAATACTTTTATCATATCTTTCATATTTTAAAGTGGATAGTATTCTTTGAATTCTTTTTAGATATCAAGATCTACTTCATTATCTTCAACAAAAATGTAATTCTCCAGCAATCCTTTCTGCTGTTCTAAAAGTAATTTCTTTCTAACAATCAGTAAATCCAACTCTTATAAGTCATAGAGACATCTAATCATATATTCTGAAGATTCGTGTCCACCCTCAATAGCTACATTTTGTGGGACAGCTGCAAAAACTTGATGCTGCTCCATAATGTTACTTGAGTTAAGTTAATTCATTTAGTTGCTAACGATTATTGATGAATTTGTGTTGGTATTGTGTGTGTTCTTTCTTTCAAATTATTTAGACGATGAAATAATTGTTTTACCAGAAGATAATCTTGTTCCTAATCTTCCATTTCTTCTTGGAGATTATATTGAATCTGCATCTTTTTAAGTATCAATATATGTTGCTTTTATAGTTCCAATTCTTCTGTTTTTATGTAATCCTTATTAATTATTTTCTAAAGAATGAGGGTCAATTTGGCTCGGGTAATGTGAGATATTAAATTTTGTTTATTTTTTTGAATTTTCTCTTGGAACACCTAGATGTAATAATGGTATAGAGGGTATTTTTCTATCTGAGCCTATTATTGGTGATTATTTATCATATTATGATTATTACTAAAGGGTATTTCTATTTACACCAAATTACTATGGAGAATAAGGAGGGTATGGTTAAACACCCTCAGTAAGGTAGTTCTTTGAGTTTGGCTATAATATATTATATTAATTTGCATACATTACCTAATTTTAAGGTTGTTAATTTGGTTGATTAGCATAATTATGAATGGCTGTTTTCTTTTTCTCTGATAGCTTTCTTGACACAGTCCTTTAAATATTTTTGAAAACTTCATCACTGTTATTATTATTATTATTATTATTATTATTTGTATTAGATGCATTTTATTGGCTCTATCTCCAAGTCAATTTCTTAACTATTGATCTCTCTTGTTACAAATAAGTTTTTTGTGCCTTCTGAATTCTCTTAAAATGTATTTTATCATAAATATCATATTCTTAGACTTTGACTGAGTTTATGTGGTTAGAAATAGACTCATCATTTATATTTTCTTAAACATTTTGGAATTATGATTCATTACAACTCATTGTAAAAGTTTTAGTGTTGCTTCTTTAATTATTTTAAGGAGTTCTAGGTTTTTATTCACTATTAGTATCATCATTACAGCTATCTTCATATTCTTCTATTTTTTCTACTAATTCTTTAGGTTTGAGCTTGTCACCTCTTATTATCTATGTTAATTTAGAAGAATAATTTGTATCTTGATAAGTATCTGTGCCATTTTAATTTAAATGAGGCTTATGAACTTGATTTTTATATTTTTAATCTATGCTTTAACTACACTCACTTGAAGTATCTAGAACAATAACATTGTGAGCTGAATCATTATTTTAAATTTTTTTATTTTAAGGTGAGAAGAATCCGCTATTATTTTTTATTTATTTTTATAAATGAGATAGTATTAATCTAGGACTACCTTAAATGTTATTGCTTAAATTTAGGTCTGATTCTAAAGCTCGTAGAGTGCTTGATGAAATAAAATTATTAGAATTTTATGACCGAAAGCCTGGCTATGAAGCCTTTCTTTAAATTTCACCTTTTATTTGCTAAATTGTATGAATTGGAGTAAACTCCTATGAAGGATTAGGCTGATTTTCTGCCTACTAAAATAAACCTATTGATAAATTAGAATCTTAATCTAAAAAACTCTAAGGAGTCTCCACTTGAATAATTTATTTATTTTAAGAACCAGTTGATTCATCTAGTTACTCATTAACCAATTCATTTATTGTTAATAGCTTGTTATTTTAAAAATCAATACCTTCTATTTATTTACTAGGATTTTAATATTTAAGATCAGAATTCAACATAGTAGTTGCTTCTTCTTCATGCTCATCAATAATGTCTAATGAATTACCCATTTGTAATTTAGGTTTTTCTAAAGAGTTTTACTTAGTTAAAATTTCAGTGCTTCCTTATTTAAATTTGCTAAACTTAGTATTTATAAGAATAGTCTTTTATCTCTCATTATACTACTCTTAGTTTGAATTTTATATTTTTTGTGTTTTATCATCATTAATTTGTTTTATAAGTGAACTTATGGTCTCTTAAAGATTTATTTTAGACCTCTTTTTAGTTCCTTACTTTCTATCTATTTAGTTTTCAAGCCATAGAGATTCTTCATCATCAAATATGTCAGATGATTCAGAGCCAGCTAAGGTATTTCTCTTTTATCTTCTATAAATATTTTAATTTCTTTATTACATTTAATCATCATCTTCATCATCGTCATCCTCTCCATTATTTTATTCTTTCTTTTAAAAATTTTCTATATCTGAAATATCTTCTTCATCATCTTCTGAATTTTAATCAATATCATGTCCTTCTTCAATTAAAACTGAACATAAATCACTAAGCATAGATTCTTCATCATATTTTGCAATAATCTTCAATGCTTTCTTCGAAATTTCCTGCTAATCTTTAATAGCCTTGAGTAAACTAACTGTTTTCCTAACAAACTTAGGATCTCTATCAGGATTTATTTACTTCTCCTTTACTCGATATTTATCTTTCCAATTAAAAATAGGATTTATTTTAGTACAATTTTTAAAAGAATGACTCTATTCATCACAAGTAAAACATTTCTTACTGATCAATCTATATTTACCAGACAAAACAATCTCATCTTTCATAAAACAATATTTCTCCTAAAATCAATAAATGAATTATTTATTTATTATCTAAAAAATGAATTAAATCTCAATTTAATTTTTGAACAAATTTCTAAAAATAATATTAAAATTACTCATTAAATAATATTGAAACTGGTTTGTCAAATTAATAAACCAATCTATCAAAAGAAAGAAAATTCTAAATAAAATACATAGTCAAGTGGATATTGCTATAATATATTCATTAATTCTTCTCTTTCAATGTATGTAATAACACTGTATCCTCCACATTTAGCACTGTAAGGGTTCTATGAGTTATATAAAAACCCTTCAAAACCAAAAACATCCTTTTTCTTTTAATTTTAACATTTAAATTTTTATCTGTTGAAATTATTTAAAGTATTCAAACCTTGAGTTATTCAATAATCATTTCAGAGAGAATTTCATCACTTGATTCATTTTTAGTTTTAATTGTTATACTTAATTGAACTGATCCTTGAGAGATAAAAAATAGACAAGAGTTTAATTCTTTTTCTTTGAAGACAACTTCTTCAGGATAAAATATTCTTTGTTTCACATTCAAAGATATTTACTTTTTGCATTCATTTGATAGTTAATTTATAAATGTTATTTATCTAAGAAAATCAACATTCACATCAAGTAAAACTTCTTATTTAATTTGAGAAGGTAAATTTTCAATAAGAGTCAATCTATTTTATTATCTGTCTTCATTTTATTAATTATGTTAAAATTCATAATATTTTCTCACTTTATGCTAAAGTAAAATATTTAAGCCTACATTATTCATTTCTTTATTTATTCCCTACATCATATGTTAATAAGCTTGCTTTTTATCTTACTCATATTTCACAATTTCACTAATCTAACTAAAGGAGAAAGCACAAACATTAGTCGCTATTAAAGCCACAACAGTTATAAAAACTTTTTCATCTGATTTTTTTAAATTATTCTTTAATGAATGTTAAAATAAAATCTATATTTACTAGGTGTAGTTGGAAAATAATCACCATAACCAATAGTAGTCATAGTGATAATCATATAATAGAATGTTTATAAATAGAGCTATCCAACAGAATAGTCATTAAGCTCAAAACGAGAAATCCAACTAGGGTCACCATTTTAATGCTATTGTAAACCTATTCTCAAATAAATACAACTTAGTATATGAGCAATAAGTATAACAAGCAATTCCAATTAAATCAATTAAAATATTCTAGTTTTATTCTAAGAAAGCTAAAACTAATTTTCTAGATCATCCAACTTCCAAGGAATGTCAATAAATTTAATAAAAATAAAAAAATCTAAATAGCTCGTGCTCGAATTTTATTCAACACTTCTTGATATCATGAACATGATTAGAACAAAAAAATCTTTTCTATAAAAATATTTAAATAAACAAACAAAATTATTTCTTTATTTTAATAATTACATAAAATTTTTGTGAAAGAGATAAAATATTTATCTTCTGTCTATAATAACTTGCCCGTTGTGAAAAACAGCCTAGATAATTAAATTTATTTTAAGAATTAATTAAAACCAATTAATAAAATTACTGTATTAAAATTAACAAATAATTCTAAGACCAAAATCCATTGGATGACAGCAGAGTTGAAGTATGATAAAAATTAAATTTAGCTTTATTCATAAATGTGTTCTATTGGAATGATTATCAAAAGATATAAGACAAACACTATCATAAAAATATCCCTAAAAATGTTTTAATTTTAGTTTTTATCCATTTAAATCAATTTGTAAATTGTATTTTTACCATATTAATCTGAATAAGGATTCCTATTTTGTTAATAAATATAAAAATAATTAATATTTATAGAAATTCAAAGTAACTATTTACTGGTTTTAATATCCATTTTCCCTTCAAAAATTCATTAAAGTTGTCAATCAATATTGTTTCTTTTGTTTTAGATTGGAATATGTCAATAGTTATTAAATTTTCAAAAAAATAAGTTCAATCCTTGAATTCAAAAGATCTATTTAAATTACAGTTTTCAGATGATGAAAACACCTGAATAAATAAATTTGTTTGATCAATCTTATCCACAAAATTTACACAATCCTCGATTAGCCTAAATTAAATTTTTTGCAAAAATTCTATATATAGAAGAACTCTTTAAGGCAATAATGAAGATTTGTTATTTATTTGATAACAGAAATAATTTTCTGTTAACTTAAATTATTTAAAAATCGAAACTTTAAGTTTACATTAAGCTTTATAGAGGAATTTCTTGATTATTGATGGCCTCTTTTTATTAAAGAATTGTATAAATATTATCTTTATTCAAACTGTAAATTAAAAGAAATAATTTACAAATGATCTTATTTTATGGTTGACATAGATATAATATTCAAAATCAGATGAAAAATCATCAATAATTCCAAATTATTTTAATGTAATATTTCTAAATCTAAAGCTAGACGTTGCCCTCATTAATTTTCCTAAGAACACTAGCGATTGATACATTATTGCAAAAGGCTTTATTTTATTATAGTCTATTTACCTCTTTTATACTTTGTTTGTATCTACTGAGTCTCTATTTGTCGAATCTTAAACGTTCTTTAATCTACTCAAATTTTTTTCTATTTCTGTTTAATCATCCTCGCTAGAGCTTTCATCAAGCTATATTAGCTGATTCTCATTAAAAGAAAAAGGTTAACTACTACTTATTGCACTCCCATTATTTAATAATCCTCTTTAACTTATTGATCCTAACTAATTGTGTGAAAAAAACTAATCTTGCAATAGATTTTGTTTAGAATTCTTATGTATATTTAACTCTTAAACATCAATTTCATTTTTGCTGAATCCTTTTAACAATCCATTAGGACTATTAGGCAAGCTGCCTGGATAATTAACCTATTTTACATTTAATTTACTTTTTAAATATCTCATTATTTTAAGTTTTTTTACATTCTTTTCATCAATAGGAATGCTTATCTGTAATTGCTCATCTAAATTAACTTATTTAAGGTCATATCCAGAAATAATATCTGGAGCCTCTTCCATATTTGGCTATCCTATCTTGATTTTATATTTATCCTTTAGGATATTTTTACTATCTTTTGCATCTATCATTATTTAGATTTGATAGAACTTCTAAAGAAATCTTACCTCTATGTTTTGTGTAATTAAATCAAAATTTTCAGTAAAAACTATTAACAAATTATTTAAATCAAAGATCAATAAAACGAGCAAATAAAATATTCAACTGATTGTTATAAGCAAAAATAAATACCACTTTTGCTATCATATAATATTTCTTCTCATTTTTAATTAAACATTCTATAATCTATTAACAAAACTTACTTTACTAAGATAATTTCTGAATTATTTTATACCTTTACTCTATTTAGTATCTCCTAAGATTTAATAAGATGATATATTTTTAAATTACATAAAATTATTTGATTATTTTAAATTTTAACTACTTGTAAATTTAAAAAATACAAGAGAAAAAGAAGAAAAAAAAGTTAAAAGTTAACTTGAAGAGAAGAAAGAGATAAATAATAATTTAAAAAAATAGGAAATAATTAAAATTTAATATTCTATTACTCAGAGTATTGGTCAACAAATTGTAAATCAAGTAAAATCAGTAAAATTAATAGAGTGAATAATATTTTACAAATGTGATTAATAAATAGATTTTTACTCACATCAATGTGCATTATTCATTATCAAAAAATTTTTCATTAATTACTGAAAATCTTTTTATTACATCTCATTATTTAAATAAGGTAATTGCCTCCTCTAAAGTAAAAATTAATACTTATATTCTCTAATGGTTAAAATTAAACTAAAAAATACACACTAGAAATAATAATATTAAATTTAAATACTGTATTATTTCATGAAGAATAAATGTTTTGATAAAAAAACAAAACCTGTTTTATTTTGGAATATAAATATTTTTGAATTTTAATAGAAAAAAATAAGAGAAAACCAAAAGTGAAAGAGTACTACTATGTAAAAAATTTTAATTTATTTAAAATTGAAAACATAAAAAAAATTAGTAAAATAAATTCAATAATTTGCTAAATATTTCTAAAATGCTTGTTTAGAGTAATTATTAATTATTTAATTGATTTGGTCATAAATCATTTAACTTTTATTTGTTTATTATTTATAGTAGAATTTCAAATAAATAATTTATGTACTTGATATCAAGTTACAAAATTGAGAAATTAATTCAATTAGCTAAACCTAAAATAAAGCCTTTATATCTTTCATCATAAATTGAATTCTTCCTACTAATATAAATAAAGTATATTTTGATTGAAAATGAAGAAAAAACTTTGGAAGAGCAATAAAATGACTAAAGTATAAATACAATCTAAAAATGATTTTCAGTATAAATATTTAAATTCAATACTTAAAGATAATAAAAATAAGTAAGTTTCAAGATATTAAATACTAAATGAACCATTTATCTATTAAGAAATGAAGCTCCAAAATTAATTATCAACTTAATGAAAAAAAATAAAAAGGGTCGTAGCTTTTGTAATGGAGTAAGATCTATTTTTCTACTGAACTAAATTCATTTCATTTACTAATAATAAATATTTTTTTTATCTGAATTTTGTATTTATTTTAAAGATTAAAATATTTTTACTCTATCTTAAATCAATTAAATCAAGAGCTTTAAGATTAATGAATACATCTAGATAAGTTAGAATTTAATGCAAATACACCAAGAAAATAAAAATTCAATAAACATTTTTAAATTAAAATAACTAATTATTATTATTTTTTTGGTTGATTTTTTGTACAAAATCTTGTAAAAAAGAATCCATCAATAATTAAAAATATTTAATAAAAAGAAAATAATAAAATAAATTAAAGTACAAACTTTTACAAATTTGAGATATTAGTGTAATGAGCTAAAACAGTTCCCCTTTGTGATTCATTTTTTATTTTTTGAATTAATAATAACATCTAACATTAATCAAATCTATTAAGCTTAGCTTAAGCTATGATTAAATATTAAAATATTAAAGTTAGCTAAACTAAAGCCTAAATTTTTTATTCCATAATCACCTATTTAGTCTTAAGAAAATAAATTTTTTTGATGAAACGAAGAATTAACCAAATAAAATCTTAAAATAGTAATATGATTGAAAACTCATAATATATATGACTAATCAATTATTCGTCAGGTAAAAATTAACAGATACTCAAAATTATAAAAAATTAATGACATACATGTTTCCTTTTTTAATAAACTTATTTAATTTCAATATAATTTTTTTAACTTGATTTTGATAAAAATAAAAGTAAACTTACAAAAAAAATTAGAAAATTATTTAATTGAATAGATGAAAATAGATTCTTCTTTTCTTATTCAAAGTAGAGTTGATTAATAAATGATAAATAAATTTAGTATCTAACAATCTAACAGAAATAAAAATATAAAACAAAAAAAATAGTTCAATCTTCACAATGAAATTTTAGCTCTACTAACTAGATAAACTTTAATTCGCATTTTAACTTATCTTCTAAATTATTTCTTTTTGTTTTTGTTTGATACAATCTTAAAATAAAACACTAAATCATTAAATTAAGTTATTTTTACCTTAGAGCAAAAGAAATTTAAGAAAGTCTTGTAGCAGATGCTAATTTTGATGCACCCTAGATATCAATTTTTAAATCTATTTTCAAATAATAAAATATTATTTTTAAAATTGAAAATGAAAAAGTGAGTAAAAATAAAAGCATAGCTGAAAAAAATAAAACATGGATTTAAGTTTAAAATATTAAAATTTAAAAATTAAAAATAAAAAATTTAAGAAATGATAAAATTAATATTTCTTTCAGTAATTATATTTACTAATTAAATTAGTCTGATAACTAAATAGTAAAATAATAAATAGAAATAAAAACTTAAGTTTTTTTTTTGTTTGATTATTACTCTAAGTCAATAATTAGATTAGTATGAGAAGATAATTCAGATTGTTGAAACTTTGAATTAAATAAATAAATAAATGTTTATGAAAAAATATTTTTTTATTCCTTTAATACTGTTAAAGTATTTTGAATTCTAAATTATTTTACTTTTCTTTCTTCCTTTACTTACAAATTTGTTAAAATGTTGATATGAGTTTAACAACAAAAATCAAGTTATTATTGATAGGATGCAAGAATTTATTTTAGCATTGAAGAATCTAATTTAAATTGTCACCTATTCAATTATTTTTATTTATTTATTTAATTAATTTGGAGGCAGGGTCTAATTAAAAAAGTAGTTTTTAAAACCTTTTATTGAAAAAAGTATAATTTAAAATCATTATTAAAAATAAAACAAAAGTTTTAATCCTCAAATCCCTCTAAAAATTAAAAGAGTTGTGAAGATAATCTAAACATTTTTTCCTGTTTGTAAAATTTTAGTCTTTTTTATTACAAGGGAATTTTAATTTTAGTCATTAAATGAAATAGATTAGTAAATACGAACTTTTCACATTAATCTTTCAAATTTTAGTTAGATTAAAGAAAATGTGAGAGATAAAGCGTGTAAACTACTTGTAAAACTCCTCTCATCTGAGGGTAAAATGAACGTGCTTTCATATAAATTTGTGGACAGTAATTTATATCAACTTATCTTTAAAAGCAAATCAAAAGAATTCATTCATTCAAAAAAATTAAAAAAATTAATAAAAAAATTCAAATCTGCAAAATTACAAGCTATTAGAAAAGGAAAGATGAACACTATAAACAAAATTTAAAAAGAAGATTTAGAAGCTTATGGAATTGATGCTTTGCTCCAATATAATAAAAATTGGGCTCATCAAATGTAGGTAGAAGACCCAACTTTTTTTGAAAGGTTGTCATAAAATCAATCTCCAGAATTTTTATGGATAGGTTGCTCAGATAGCAGAGTTCCAGCAGAAACTTTAACTGGTTTAGGACCTGGTCAGGTTTTTGTTCATAGAAATGTTGCAAACTAAATTATCCATACTGATTTGAATGCTCTTTCTGTAATTCAATATGCTGTTGATATTCTTAAGGTGAAACACATTATTGTATGTGGGCATTACCACTGTGGAGGAGTTAAAGCTGCTATTGAAAACCCAAAATTGGGATTAATCAACAACTGGCTTTTACACATTAGAGATCTATATTTGAGATATAAAGAAGATTTAGACAAAATCTAGAATTTCAATGAAAAGGTTGACAAGCTTTGCGAGATTAATATTGCCTAATAGATGTATAATATAGGAAATTCAACAATTTTATAAAACGCTTGGGCAAGAGGACAAGATATTTCAATTAATGCATGGATTTACAGTTTAGAAGATGGTTCTATCACAGAATTAGATTATGCAGCAAGCTCAAGAGAAGTTTTTGAAGAAGTAAATGAAAAAGCTATTAAAACAATTCTTAATGGAATTACTAGTCTTTCAAGCTACTCAGAAGTACTCTTAAGAAAGAAAAGAAGTTCTATTATTCCTTATACTCCAAAAAGAAATTCTGATATTAATAATGATTCAAAAAATAATTGATCAAAATGAGTTTTAATAAAGTGATGAAGTTTTTTCTTTGATGATTAATATCAAAATGTAAAATAAAATTTTGAGGCTGATTGCAAATAAATCTATAATTTTGCTTTCCAAATTAATCATAACTCAATTAAAATTCTTTAAAAGTAATAAAAGCTATCTTTAAATATTGTAAATTATATATAATTAATTAATCTATCATTTTTTATTGTAATAATTAATATAAAACCTCTCAATTCTTTTATCTTGTTTAAATTTAAATCATCTTCAATTTGCAAAAATTTAATTTTAATTAACCAATTTTAGGTTAAATTTTAAAATCTCAATTTCCATCTTTTATGCACAAAATTATGGGCCAACATGATTTGAATTTGTTACAAAAATATGATGAAGATTAAAATGTATTTATAAAATTTAATTTTTAATTTTTTAATCACATAATTAGAAATAAAAATAGACTTATATTTGATTATATTTATAAGCAAATTAAAATAAGATGTATAAATATAAGAATGAATAAAGTCAAATAAATGTCAAAAATTTAATTTTTTTAATCATTTTTTATTACTAGTTAAAATATATTCTGTTTGAACGAGAGCTGATTCGTATGCTCCATGAATTGTGGAGTGGTTTTAAATACTAGTAGCTTCACCACCGAAAAATACTCTGTTTTAGATTGGTTCAGCCAAATCTTTTCTTTCCTTAGTCCAATGGAAAGTGGGAGTTGAATATCCACCTTCAATGTATTCTTTTGTAGAGTAACCTGTGTAGATATGCTCTTCAAGTAATTCAGGTACTCTTTCATTTTTAAATAGCTTAGCAAGTTTCTCCAAAAAGGTATAAATTAATTGTTTTCTAATAGTTTCATCTTCTACCTTAACAGCTACATCCTCTACTAATAAAGTAGTGAGCACATTGCTTTTAGATTTGTCTTTACAGAGACTGCTATTCCAAGTCATTCCAAAATCGTGATCCCAAAGTATTATTGAATTAAAGTTGTCTGGCCAAAATCTCTCTTTAAAGCGATACTACAATTTACCAGAGATACCAAAGTTTATATTGTTAATTGCATCAACTTTATTTTATGGGAGTTAAGGAACAAATTGAATAGAATTCTTCTTCAATTAGCTAAGAGGAACTGTAATTAAAACTTACTTTGCTTTGAAAGTAGTTCCATCTTGAATAGTAATTTAAATTATGTTTTCATCAGAATAGTCTATTTTGCTAACAGGAGAGTCATATGATATAAGAGGTAAGACATCACCAAAAGCCTTTGTAATTACATCAAAATGAGACATATTTGTGATCATAGAATGGTCGCTCTTATCAACTAAGTTGTCATATTCCTAAACTCCTTTCCATGAAATTTTAGATAACAATGTTCCATTTTCTGTACCTAATAAATTTTAGTAGAATTTACCACATTTATCATAGATGCCTTTTTGTTTTAAAAAATCTTCAATAGAAACATCAGTAGAAAGTTAATCGTATTCCTTTTCTGTTATGCCCCATATATCATATTGAGGGTATTACTCAAAGAAGTCATCTTCGGGCATCATTTCTTCTTTATCAGGATGTTCAACAAAATAAACACTATGCTATATCTCAGAGATTATATTAGCTCCCATATCTTAAGCTAATTTAAAATATTCACTTGATCTAAGATGTATTTCTTCACCACCAGTCTCTACAGCGAAATTAGCTAATTTTTCATTCTTAGAAATTCTACCACCATAAAAACTTCTAGCTTCTAAGACCTTAACTTTATATTTATTTTTAATCAAATTGTGGGCTGTGGCTAAGCCAGAGATACCTGAACCTACAACAATCACATCAAATAATTCGCTATCTAATGTGAGGTTATTTAGCTATTAATTTAATTCCATAGATATTTTGTATTACTTTTTTTTGTCTAAATTTTTTATTAATTAATAAATTACATAATTCAGATAAATTTTGAGGTCTGTATTTATAGTTATCTAGAAATTATATTTGATAGATTCTAAATTAAAGCTTAATTAGAGGATGTAATTGGTCAATATTCACTTAAAAGTAACCATAAAAACAAAAAAGTAAACATCAAAGAGAGAGAAATTACAACAAACAATAGATTTTGGCAAAAAATTTTACAAAAATCATAAAAACATTATTTAATAACAATTTATTTTTATTTGTTAGATAAATTATTTATTTTTCATTGATTGTTTGTTTAAATTTGTACAAATGTAAACTCAAACTAATTATTCTTATTGATAAAATTAATGATCTTGTTTGTATCTTTTTTAACAAAAATCTGTAATTAAAAACTTTCTCATGATCAGATTTTTCCTTTATTTTTGATAGATTTGAAATATTTATTTGTTTTTTTATAATTTATTAAATTTTAAAGAAAATACTATTTACTTATATAAAGTTAATTCTATTGAGGGAGAGTTTGAATGGTAAATAGAAATATAGTTGCTAAGAACTAAATGTTTAAGTAAAGCGTTCTATTTTTAGAATGAAATTATCTATGTTACATTCATGAATTACTAAAGTAAAAATAAAATAAGAATTAAGATAGTAATTAAAAAAGCTAAGTATATATTTTTTTAAAATTGTAGCCACTAGATTATCTTATTTGTCTCCCTTAAATCATTACGTCTTTTTTAACAAAAATGTGTAATTAAAAACTTTCTCTTAATCTATTAACTTTTTTTTTTGATAGTAGAGAGTTTTAATTCGAAATAGAAAAATAGTCATAAAGAATCAAAAAGTTTAAGTAAAATGTTCTATCTTTAGAATTACCTTTATTTATTTTGCTTAAGTAGATTATTTAAATACAGATAAAATTAGAAATAAGTAAGATATTAGATCAGCTAAATAAATCTTTTTAAAAAAAATTTATCCTACTAGATTATCTTCTTAAATCATATGGATAAAAATTGATTGATTGAATTTGTTATTTAAAAAAGATTATGCAATAAATAAATCCTTTGAATTATTCTTTTGTACCCAAGTCCAAAGTGGCCTTGATTAAAATATGATTTTGCCAATCAAATATTTTGTTTTTTTATAATTTTACTTTCAATATCAAAGTATTTTTAATTACAATATTTTAAATAAAGAGATCTTTTTCCATCAAAACTATTATAAAAATAGCCACTAATATTTTTAATTAACACTCCTTATCTTGTGGCTATTTTTACATTTGCTGATTAAAGCACACTAGTCTATAAAATAAAATTTCTAATTAAAAGAAACATAGGTGGTGTTTAATTTAATGTAAACAAACGCAATTTTTGAGGTAATATTGGTTTCCATTATATATGAAATATTTGTTTCAGACAAAAGGAGTTTTTGAAATACTGAATATTTTTGAATCCTTTGATTGAAAGCCATTCTTAGTATTGTAAAAGATACCAATATTAATAGTAACAAAAACTCCGTCATCTCGTCTTGGTTGATCTGAAGTTATTATAAACAAATTAAAAAAGGAATTTTAGTTGTAATCTGGTTTTTGATAGAGAAAAATACAGTAATAAGAAGATTTTTAATTTAATCTTTTATAATAAACCTTTTTTTATTTTGCTGGTGAATAAATCTTAACTACAGATAATTATTTATGGATTTTTTTTAAAAAATGAGTTTTTAAAAATTAAAGATAAAGAAATAAATAGATTTTTAGCGAGCTAAATATTTAAAAGGTTGATGTTACTTTTAAGGATATTAGTTTTATTTAACTCTACGTTTAATTTTTTTGTATTTAAATGACAAATTGTGATTGATGCTGAATTCTAGTTTGGTTTTTTTTACTCTATAAACTTTTCCAAATATACAATTTTTTGTTCATATTTTAAGTCTTAAATACAAAAAGATATTTTCTAACTAAATTAAAGTCTGATTCTATATTATAATTTCTTTTATTGTAATTGAAATTAATACAGAAGAAAAGAGATTTCAGCTTACATACACATTTTTCACTAAGAAATTAGATATCAGTTTACATTTTTTCTCTAATGGTTAAATTCCAACTAAAATTTTAAAAAGAATAAATATTTTAATGTCACCCACTTGCTTAATTTTTTCTTTTTTTTCTAAAGTTCAAATGCTTTGTAATTTTTAAAAGATTTTATTCCAAAAATCTATTTATGATTTTATACTATTTTTACTTTTTTTAAACTATTAAAATGAAATAATTTTTATGCTTTTTGATTTAAATTTTTTTTACAAAAAAAAAAACCTTAATAGAAATAATTTAAATAAGTTTGAAAATATTTTATTTTGCACTGAATTTGTTAATAATTGAATAGATTAATAGAAGAATATATTGATTGATGTATATATTGATTGCAGTGATAATTTAACTATTTATTTATTTATAGATAAAGATATGAGTTTTATAATTATTAATATTACTTTATTTTCATGCAATTAGCACAATTTATTTATTGCCTTGATTTATATACCAAACAATTAATTTACTAGGAAGGTTTAATATGATTTTATCACTCTACTAATTTCTTTCTGAGCTTGTAAATATCTTGAAGGCTTGATTCAAAGAATAACTCAAATTTGGGGAAATCTATGTTTGTATTGTGCTTTGAAGCATACTCAGCAACAAATTGATGTTTAGATGATAAGAAAAGAAACAAGCCACCTCCTAAAGCAGATAGACCATTAATTCTAAAAACTGACTCTCCAGTAAATTATTTTTCTTTATTTATATAAAAGAACAAGGTTCCTAACAATACTCCAAATATGGATCCATATTTAACACAGTTATATTCAAATTATTTAATTCGATTTCTTGTTTAAACAACAAATACTTCTAGCTCTAACATTGTTGAAAATTTAACTTGCTCATTAGTGATTTTATATCTAACATTATTATCCACAAACCACTTGTTGCATTAAGCCAAACAATTTTACTCTAAAACAAAAATCTATTGAAGTTGCTATTAATATTAATAGTTGCTGCTTAATAACTAGCCAGAAGGAATTTGTGAGAATACATTTTAATTTTATTATGCTCCTTATTGCCAGTTCATTTATTGCTAATAAAATTATTATGGCTATTACTGCTGCTAGTTTTAATTTACAGGATTAGCTATTTACTTTTATGGAATAACTTATATTTAATTGTTACTCATATTACTACTATTTTAAATACTACTAAAAATAAATATTTTTTAGCTATTTGTTGGATGTAATTAAGATATTCAGAGAATATATGTTTCTTTGAGATCTTTACTAACTAAAAAAATAGATAATCTTATTTACTACTTTTGCAATAATAAAAATAGTACTTATTTGCAAATTATCTAAAATAAAAATACAGAAATTTCTAATTAATAAAACCAAAAAATTTTCAAAAATTCAGTGAAAGCTGAATCACAAAAAATTGTATCATCAATTCTAAAGCTATTTTTTGTTTTAAATTACTCATAAAATTATTATTTAAATAAATTAAATTATTTGAAAATAAATAATTTTAATCAATATGGCTAATATAAATTAAATTCTCATTCAAGATTACATTGTTATTTTTTATTAATTTGTATCCCTTTTATTTCAATAAAAATTGTGGTAGTTTATTCTTTTGTTGAAAGCAAATAAAATGTTGTGTTTGAAAATTCAAAAAAATAATTAATTTGATTAAGTTTAAATGTTTTTATTATTTATGTATAAAAATTAATTTTTTTTATTTTTAAGATAAAATGTATTTGTTATAAAGATAGATTATTTAGAAGTTGTTTATACATATTTTTTAATTTTTTTAAAAGTAAATTTTATTTAGAATATACTAGATATCAATAACTAAGATTAGATGAACAAATTTAAATAAAATAATTATGTTTTTTATTATATCAAAATTTACTCTATTAGAATACTTAGAAAGTTTTTTATCTGAATTAAATTATGAATTATAAAATTTAATTTTTAATTATTAATAATGATCTCAATCCAATCTATTGCTACTATGAATTAAAATTTCATATTGCAATAAATTAAATTTATTTTTAGTTATATTTTATTTATTTTATTATGGATATTTTAGATAGTTATTATTTTATTAAGGTTTAAAAATTATTTTTTTGGCTATTTAAGATTAATTATTTTATACAAGCAGATGTTTAGCAAATATATTTTAAATAGGGATTTAATTAAATCAATCAGATTAAAGTAAAAATAAATTTATTATCAAACTGATTTTTTTTACCATTTTTTGAAAAAGAAACTTTATGAGGTGATCTGCTGTTGTTGATCTAATTATTATTATCAAGTGATTAGTTTTATTAGTTAAATTTTTATTATGATCTTGATCTGGTTTTATAATCGATAACTATTGCATCTTTAAGATCTTATTTGAGCTCAGTTTTGCTAAATTTAATGTCTCTATTAATATAATCTCCCTTAAGAATAAAATTGAGACTAATTAAATCTTATTATTCCTTTTTATCTTATTATTTTCTTTATTGATTTTGTAATTAAAATACATCTTATCCATATTAAATTTAATTAAAGATATTTTTAAGTTTGACCACTTCTTTACTGCTTCTTCTTTTAGCATTTGTATCGCCATATTTAATTCTCTCCATCAAAGTATCTCCAGATTCTTTGTAAAATTTCCTTTTTGATTATTCAAATTTAATTTCAACAGTTTTATTATTTTAAATATCTTCTTCTTTGATAAAAAATTATTAGCATGGCTTATCATCATTTATTGATGGAAGTTAAATTTAAAAATTATTTTTTGTTTATATATTTTTGTTAGAAATAGATAATTTATTTTTTGGACTTTTACTTAAAGTTTCAGAATTAAATTCTAAAGAATTTTGATATCTACCTCTTGTTGAAGTTTATTCATTTTTTAATAGTTAAGTAAATGAAATCGTATCATTAGGAGTATTTGAATTCAAATTTAGAATTGAATAATCATGTTAAATTGATTTACTCCTTGACTTTAAAGATTAGTTAGTATTTAATTTTTTAGAATTTGAGAAAGGTGTTAGACTAGGAAGTAGATCAAGCTATATAGAATCTCCATATCTAGAATTAATGTCATAATCTGAATTAGAATAATCAACACTCATATCTATATTTTAGGTATCATTTTAATAGGTATAGTTGTTAGTTGAAGTAAGAGAGTTTGGTATATTTTAGATCCCTTTTTATTTTTCAAATTTTGCTTATTCTTATTAAATATCAGCCTTCTAAGTAAAACATTATTTATACTATTTTATTCTCTCAGGACTTAAGTGCAGCTTCCTTTACACAATATTATCTTACTCATTTTGCATCGTTTATTCATAAATTTAATTATATCTTTCTATTTTAGCTTTAGCATTATTTTCTAAATAATGTTAAGCATAAGGTTTGTCTAGAATCTTGGCATTAAAAATCTATTTATATTTAAAAAAGTAAATGCCCAAAATGTTTTTAATTAGCTTCAATAACTTAAATAAAATCATATTCTAATTTGTGTTATTTCACACAAATTTAATTATAAAATGTTAATAAAGGGGGTAGAATGGGGATAAAAAATAAGAAAATTCAAAGACTTCACTTAAAAAAAGATATCATTCTCTAAAAGGTAAAAAACAATACATATTATTTACTACCCTCCATCAAATAAAATAAATTAAAAATATTTTTTTCTTAATAATAATTCTGAATTTTGATGAAAAGAGGAAAATAATATACTTTTTTGCTAAGGATCCAAAGAATGGCATCTTAAGTTAAACAGCGAATATTATAGCTCCTATTTTATTGTAAATACAAATCATCTTCTCCAAAAATTTATCCTTTGGACAATAAGCATATCTTTTTAATACGTTTAATAATAATAAATATTAAATTTTCATATTATTTTTTTACCTCTGCTTCTTTTTAAAGAAAGTATTTACTGTTTTTGCACTTTTTTAGGTATACTTAGGATGTTTTGTTTGAGTCTTGTAATTCATTTGGTATAATAAATGATTTTGTGACAGAAAAATCACCTTCTATGATAATGTACATATTTTCGCTTTACTGTCCTTACTGGTATATATATTCTCCTAACTTGCATTTTTTTACAATTACATTATAATAAATCCATTTTAAACTGCCTCTGCCCCATTTTCTGAAAAATTCAAATCCATGTAATAAATTAACAATTTGTGCTAGCTTATTTTCTTCATAAGTGCCTATAAAATAAAAATATTTTTAAAGAATTGAGTAAAAACTGTTTTAATCGAACTAAAATAACAAACCTAATATTCTCATAAAGGATTCTTTAGTTAAAATTAACATATGCACTTCATCTTTTGCTTATACTGTAGCTGTTCTTCCTCTATTTTCAATCAATCCTCTTTCTCCAAATGACATTCCTTAAGTCAGGACTTTAACTTCTACTAAATTGACAACTGAATTACTAGCACTCTAGTCATTATTTTATTTACTCTATTTTTAATCATGAAGATTAATCAAAATAGAGCATTCCCCCTGCAAAATTAAGTAAAACTCTAATGATTTGTCTCCTAAAAGTATTTTTAAAACATCAAAATTACATTTAATATATTCAAAAGCAAAAATAATTAATACCCATTGAGCAAACAATATCATCTTTTTGATAAATCCTGTATTATAATTATTTAAATAGTTGATCAAGTATCCATGTCTTATTATTCTTGAGTAAAACTGTTAGATAAGCTAATTTAGGACACAAAAGTTCTCTTAACTTTATCAAATCATATCTACTTCTCTCTTATTGGCTTTTTAATAATATTTATCTTGCTTCCTAAAAATTAAAAATGAAATTTAATGTAATGAGAACAGATTTATTTTTTTTTGATTATTTACAGCTATATCCTAAAGATAGAGATTCTATAGTTAAATGTCTCTATCTGTTTTGGAATCTACAGCATATCCTTCACTCATATTATTTATTTAATCTAATTGCTAATAAACAAATATTAGAATTAATTATACAATGTTTGTCAATAAATAGTATTTTATATCAATTTATAAAAATTTAATATTGAACATTGATTTTATAAATAATTTTTTAAACTGACCTATCAAAAAAATATTAATAATATTTATTTACCACAAATTTACATGTTTTTATCTTATTTTTATGATAGTAGGGGAATAAGCACAAATATTTCAATTGAAGTAAATCACCATTTACATTTTTTAATCTTAATCTTTACTAAATTTTTCAACTACTCATTCAATAGCTAAAAAATTAGCTGTTCATAAAGATATTCTTACCAAAAATCTCTTATTTTTGTTTATGGATACATTTTTTTTGACACATTAAATATTTTTTTAAATGCTTAATCATTTAAAATATTTCTATTAAATTTATTTTAATTATTTTTTTTATTGAGAAATATTTTGTTTAAAAATTAAAAAAACTATCTTAAAAAAAAGATTAAAACTTAATTTGCAAATGAATACAACAAAAAAGCAATAAGAAAGCTTAAATCTTAAAGAAATTTAAGATTAGTGAATTATTTTTACAATAAATTAATAGGAGTTTTTTGAATTATATATAGAAAGAAAAAATGAGCTTGCATAAAATGATTATCGTTATTCTCTTTTTGATTTCTTCAATATTAATATTGATATTTGTAAAATAATTAAATTAATATGTATTATGCTCACTTTAAAGAAAAAAATGAAGTGATATTGTATTTTTGTATTTCTCCTTGATTTCTTTTATATTAACATTTATATTCACAAAATAATTAAATTTTTCAAGTGGATATGTATTATATTAATTTTGAAGAATAAAAATAAGGTAGTATGATGATTTTAGTTATTCTCCTTGATTTCTTAAATATTAATTTTATTCATTAAATGGTTAAATTAATAAAATGGATCTGGATTATTTTAACTCTGAAAAAATGAGGTAGTATTCCATAATTTTTGTTATTCTCATTATCTTGTGCTAAAACGGATTCAAATTTAAGAAAATGAATTTTTTGAATAAACTAAGTTTGTTTTTTAATTAAAAAATAGTTTTTAAAGATATTCAGCTCTTGATTTTTGAAAGAAAATTTAAGAGTTTTTCAAAAGCAAGATGAATAATAGAAAATTCCATCTTCATCAGCTTAGTTGTCATTATTGTTATTTAAATGAATATGACCATTGTTTGAGTTATCATTTTATATCTCTTTAGTAGGCTTTTGATTTATTTAAGCTTAGCTTTTCATCCCTTATTGAAAATCTCTCATAAATAGCTCTGTTTATATATTACCTAAAGAGAGCTAGAAAATTAGATTTATGCTGCTATTATCTTTGGAGCTAGATTCTATATATTATATTCTGAAGTCATCTGCTATCTTTTTTAAAACCATAGTAGGATGTAATTAGATTTATTTTTTTGACTAAATTAGCAAAGAAGAAGATCTTTTTTATGTAGGATTTCTTTTAGGTTCATTTTAAAAGTGTTTTAGTTAATGATGTTCATGGGAATTATTTATTTTATTTTAAGAGTTTGAGTCATTTTCTTCTTTCTACATATTAGCTTGGTAAGATGATATTAAATCTGATTTTGTGCCAACTAAAATAATGTGAGATGATAATTCTTTAAATTCATTCAGATAGTCCTGTATTTGTGTTGCTTCTAAGAGAGGGTTTTAAATCACTTTTATTAAATCACAAGTAACTATTAAATTTGTGCTTTTATTGCAGATGATAGGGATTCTCTCTTTATCTGAGCATTCCTAAATCAAGAATTTCTCATTTAAATTGACAAGTTCTACAACTCTATCTTTAAAATCAACATTCTAATTTTCATTGAATTTTCTATAACAATAATTATTTATAATAGAAGATTTGCCACTTTTACTATCTCCAAATATGCAAATTGATATTTCTATTCCCTTACTATTTTCAGTCTTAAGAGTCCTTCCAAAACTCATTTTAAAATTAATAAATAAGCAAACAATAACTTTTGATTTCTTTACTAGCAAATTAGTCAAATAATTAATCAATTAATTTTTGGCTTATTTTCTACTTAAAAAAAATTATAATATTCTTGTTGATTTTGAAATAAGATTTTTCATCTTTAGAAAACTACCAAAAACTGTAAACAAATTTGTTAGAATAATATTATTTAATTTTACTGAATCCTAATAATTTTTTTATTTAAAAAAGATCAAATCAACAATTTAATCTACAAGTTAAAAACAATTTCAAATTCTTTCAAAAATATTTCTTTTAAAATTAACAAATTTTCAACCTAGAATTTAATTTTCTTTCAATTAATTAATATTTTTGTTTTAAAAGAATTTAAAAATACATTTTTTGCTTTTTTTAAATTTTAGATTTCAAAAATATTTTGAGTATTAATAACAAAGTTACTTAAAAAATATTTTTTAATTTAGAATTTTATTTCTCAATTTATTTATATTGTAATTATATAAACTAGGTTTACTTTTACTTCATATAAACAAACACTTATTAAAGATACTTTTTTGTGCTAACTTTTAAAAATATTTACTACCATTAAAGTATTATTGGTTAAGGAATTTTGATATTACTAGATGAAGAAAAATATTGATATTTTTAAGTAAAATAAGATAAACAAAGATAATTTATGAATACATATTTATATATTAATTTGATGAATGATTAAATATTTTATGTCAAGTATAGATACAAAATACATTTTTAATTTTGCCACATATTATGATTGGTACATTTGTTGGTAGATTAGATGGCAGGATTGATGTATAGCTAATATAGATTTAGTTTTATAATAAATATGGTTAGTTAGTATAAATATTTCTTTAATTTGGTTTTAAATAGACATTATTTTGAAAATTAATACTCTTCAACAATAATTTTAATATTTTTATCTATAAATTTACAATGGGTTTGTTTATTGTTTATTTTTTCAACTATTAGGTAAGAATGGATTTACTTGTTAAATATTTTTCATTCTGTGCACAATTTCTAAAGCTTTGATAACTGAAGGAAGAGCTTAGTATTTATTTGGCTAGCTTTCTTTTTCTTCTAACAACAATTACTAATTAACCAATTCTCCTATGCTTTTATCTTAAAATGCGTTATTACTAAGTTAGAGACTATTGTTGTTAATATTTTATGAAGGAGATTTAGCTAAGACTAGTTATCTCTGATTTAATGTGCTTATTTAGTTGTTTTATTAGGTGATGTAATCTTTAATGAAAAGACATTCTTATAACAATTCTTATGAATTAAATGCAGCTTTTCCTGATTAATTTTAAGCTAGTGTACAATTATTTATGAATTCTTAAAGTCTATCTTTCAATATATTGTAATTACTTAGCTTTGAATCATTCTTTTGTTAATTCGCTGACAATAATTTAATTTAATTTTCATATTTTTAAAACTTCTCTACTATTTCTTAACTGATATTTTATTGATTGTATTTAAGTTAGTCTCTTTCAATAGAAACTTAGTCAAGTTATCTCATGAGCTACTAGATTTATTCTTAAAGACGCATGTTTTATATCTTTTCAATCATGTATTGATTATTTCCATTGAAGTTATTAGAATTGTCTTCTTAATCCAAATCATTATTTTGATTATTGTTTTGGTTTCCATTACTCAAATAGCTGTGTTGGCATTTTGAGCAGTTTTTAACAATGCTTCTAAGTAACTCAAGTTCTTTTTCCAATTCAACACAGTTAGTGCAATTACTGTACATTGTGTAGTTAGTTTTTTAAATTGAACTGTTATTATTGCTATTGATGCTTGATTACTTAACTGCTGATGCTGGTGGTACTTACATTCTATTAGGGTTTTACATTCTGTTTGTGCTATTTTCCTATCTGCTGCTATTCTAAATCATAGATATTGGAATGGTTTAAATATTGTTTTTATTAGAGAAATCTGTTGGACCATAATAGGGATGCTTAGTTTAATTAGTTGATTAACGAACTTCTTAGCTTTATTGTTGCTAATTTAAAAAGGAAGAATTGTTTAAATTTTATTGAGAAGCATTATTGCCATATGAATTGGCATTAATTAAGTTGTTTGATCCATTATTTGCTGCATTCATCATTGAAGAATTACTAATATTTGATGAGTTATTAGCTAAAATTTGATTTGCATTATTTGTATTGTTATTTGTTTACAAGAACTATTAAAGGTTGTGATAGCTATGCGATTATTAGTTAGCTTTTCTTAATGTCTACTGATTTTAATAGAATTACTTGTTATTATTCATTTCATCATTCAGAATCATATTGTAAATAGAGATACCTGTGTTATTACTATTACTATTGCCATTGCTGTTGTTATTATTCATATTATAAGACATTGTTGCTGATAAATTATTTGCATTTAGACTATGATTTATGGTTCTTGGAGATTTTGCTTGATGGTATCTTGGATTAGATGATTATTAGATAGCTAAGTTATTACCTTATGTTGAAGATGTGGATTGCTCAGTATTTAAACGATTTGATTTAGAAGGAGTTATTAATTGACTGATTTGATTTATATTGTATTTATTAGCTGATTTGGAGATAGGTGAAACACCTAATTATTATTAACTAACTTGTTGCTTATTCATGGGAGAGCGTGAACGATTAAGTATATTATTTATATACTAATTCTAGTTTATGTTTTGTCTAGCACTTACTTATGGCTATTGCTAAAAGTATTATGCTTAACTTGTAGTTTGCTAACCCTAATTGTATTCCTAATTGAGAGAATTAGAAGAATTCAGTCCTAACTGTTGACTTTAATTGCTTTGCAAGGGCATTGATTGCTAATGACCTAAACTCAATTATGAAGGGGCCTAAACCCATTTACTACTATCATTTTAAATGCTTAAACTGCTTTGAATATTTGAAATGCTCCTATTATGTACAGGAGAAAGTCCACCTCCTCCACTTGAAAGTTCTCTGTTTCTAGGTGTAATAGAAGAAGTCATTTTTTTGGCAGATTTAGATTAGTATAAGACTCCTTTGATTTAAACGTTGTTGTTATTCATACTTCAAATTGATTAAAACCCAATTTATATTTTTGACACAACTTTTCTTTAAATTATTTTTTTTGAAATGCTAAAATTCTGTTTTTTCAGTTCCCTGCTTGAAATTTGGATGTAATATATTCTCTATTAAAAGATAGTAAGTATAATGCTATACAGAGTGGCTTTTGTTAAATGAACTAAACTGTAAACTTCTCTATTGTTGCTAAGAAACTTATTGAAAGATTGAATGAAAGACAGACTAGACTATTTGCTTTAGAAAAGTATAGTAATAAAGGCTTAATAATATTTTGCTTAAAAACTTAAAAAATCCTTTTGTTAGTGGTATTAAAACTATTTATATTAATATCCAATTAGCTCTATCTATCTATTTATATTTAATGTTTTATTAATTTTTAATATAAAATATAATTTAATAACCAAACTAATTGATTTTTTATTGTTATTTTCTTCTTTCTTGTTTAACTCATAATTAATCTTTTGAGGTCATATTTTAACAAGTCACCCAACTCCACTAAACTTCATTCAGTCTTTAATTCTTTCATTCATTCTTTTCTTGCTTCCTTTCCAAATTGCAATTGTAATTTCATAATCCCATGTTCATTTCATTTTATTATTAAAACTAAATCATAGGCAAATTTGGCATAATTCATTCATTTCTTTCTTTTTAATAAGCAAATGTATTAAAGCTTTTTAATTTACTGTCATGATACCATTTTCGAAATATTTTTATTGCTTACATTTTTAAAAAGACATAATTTATATAAATCACTAAGGAAATACTAATGTATCCATAATTCAAAACAATTTATTTTAAAACTGCAAACATTAGTAAGCTAACAAATATTAAAATAAAAATTACCTTTATTCTTTCTTTCTTTATTTGTATTGGTTCATTGATTGGGTTGTTTGAGTCTTTGAGAAATAATAAAAAATCTCTTTTTCATTCCTTAATAAAAATTTAAGTATAATGATTAATTTATTACCATACGATTTTTACTATTCGTAATTGCTCCTTTTCAAAGATAAAAAAAGTTAACTGTGTTAAATTTATAAATATATTAACATTTGTATTCAATCTTTCACAGAAATTATTATTACCAAAATTAGTTTCAAAAAGTAAACAAATTCATATTTTTCCAATAATCAAAATAATATTTATAAATCATTTCATTTTAATAAGATATTTGAATCCCCAGTAAATAAAAAAAGATAATCTTTATTTCAAAAATGTATTTGCAGTTACTTCTTATTAATACAAATTACACATTTTAGATTGCAAAAAAATTAATAAATTTTTGTTAAGAGTACCTCAATATTGACCACTGAATATAAAGAATTCAAAGCATCATCAGATAATTTGAAGAAAATGATTAATTTAAAGAAAATGAGAGGGATTAAAGCTAAGAAAATTTAAAAGTTAGATAATAATTATTATTTAAACATATTTATTAAATTATAAATACACTACAAGTTTTTCTTTAAGAGGATGGTTCATTCTATATATTATGTATATTTAATTGTTAGTTAGATAGCTTACCTTTTATTTTTATGTTTAAATGTAAAAATTTTGATCAAGTTACAATCTTAAATATTATTTCAACTATTAATAAATAAATAATCAGACATAATTTTTTATTTCACATGCATATTTATTAAAGACCACTCACATTACAAAAAAAATTTTACTTTAAGGAAATAGATAATTAATTAACTAACTACTATTAAGATAGTAAATCAATTTATTTGTTTATTGTTGAATAGTATTTAGAATAGTTAGAATCATGATAAATGTTTGTAAGTAATCTCATTTTTTAATTTTTTTAAATTTATTTAAAATTTGAAGTGAAAGTAAAAGGTATAACCAATAAATGGCCTTAATTCTCAACATATTTTTCAATTTTATAATAAATTTGAAAAGAGCTTTCTTTTATTTAGGAAAAATACTTAAAAACAGTGGAAATATAATTGATAACATAGTTTAGAAAATAAAATATACTAGAAGAATTAATACAGGTAGTTTAGTTTATAAAAAGTAATAAATTAGATATAGAAATTCATTTATATATGATATAAATTATTAAAGTTTATAAATAAATTATCTTTCATCTATCTGTTATCAAAATTGTAATTATAAAGAAAAGGAAGATGATTGATTTATTGATTAAATTAGATTAGTTAGTTTCATTGATTGATATACTATTTTTTGGTTGGTTGATTGATTGATAGATAGGCTTGGCTTGTTGGTTGATTTTTATCATTTTTAAATAAAGTAATTTGGATCATAATCAACTTAATTTTATTAAATTATTCTTAATATTTCATTCATTTTGTTAAAATTAAAGTCTTTCTTGTATTTATTATAAAAAATTATTTTGTTTATTTCATTTTTATTTTGGAAAATATGACTAAAAATAGATCTCAAGTCTCCTCATAAAAAGCTTTTATCAGAGAAGTGATTGCTTTTGTAGATTTCATTAGTTTTTGATTCAGAAGTGACTAGGTTATTTGTGTATTAATTAAAATTAAATGGCGTAGGAGTGTAAAGTGTATTAGGAGAAGTAGTTACACCAGTGAATTAATGAGTAGAAGAACTTATATTTTAAGGCACATATTCAGGTTCTTCAGGTTCATTTAGGTAAGGTTCTGCTTCATCAATTAAATCTCTGTCTCCAGACATTAAAATGACATTTAACAATTCGCATAAGTTCTCTTTTGTATTTTTCAATCTATTTTCAGTTGAAGTAACTTGGTATCTCAGTTTATTCATTTCTTCATCTTTCTACTTAATATAAGTCTTCAAGTTATCTCTTTCCATTTCGATGTTTCCTCTTTCAACCTAATTTTAATTAAAAATATCTTATCAATAAATATTTAATGATAGATTTATTTAATTTTTGTATTTTTTAATAATTACTGAAACTTTTTTTAAGTTATTGTTGAGTTCGTCTATTTTATTTTGTAGTTCTTTGCCTTTAGAAGAAGAGACTTCGCTTCCTTCTTTGTTTAATTGCTATTGTAAAGCTGATTTAGCTTGGTTATACTTAGTTTGCATGTCTTTGAGATCTTTTTTGAGTTGATCATTTTCACGAGAGAGCTTTCCAAGTTCGTAATCGCTTTCAGTTTTTGATCTTCTTAAATCAATAACTTCTAATTCTCTGTCTTTTTTAATTTTGGTGTTTTCATCTTACAACTCTTTTATTTTTTGTTTGTATTCTTTTTCTTGTTGTGTATTCTTTTGAGAAAGCTCTTGAATTTGTCTTTATAAACTGAGCATGTTCTCATTTTCTGTGTCTTCTTTTGAACTTTTATTTACCAAGTTCTTAAAATACTCAAGATCTTTCTATTTTTTATTGATTTCATTTTAATTTTCTGACAATCTTTGATTCAATTCCTCTACAGTTAACTGTAAATCTTTTATTTTTTTTTCATAAACACTCTTTTCCCTTTCAAACTTCAAATTAAGATCTGCTTTAACTATTTCCTATTCATCCTCTAATGCTTTTAATTGCTTTTACATTTCATCATTCTAAAATTGAATAAAATTAATTAACAAATTGAAATAGACAATCAAATAAATAAATCATTTACACTGTCTTTCATATTTTGCTATTTCAAAGCCTTTATTTCGTCATATAATTTCTTAATCTAATCTTCATAACTCTATGCTTCTTATTGGAATCCACCTTTTCCAGAAGATTGACCATTCATATTTTCCAATGTTGAAATTCTTGCTTTTAATCTTTAATTTTCATTTTTTAAACTATCTACTTATTGTTTAAGCTATTTTATAAAATTTATGAATGAATACAGGATAAACTTAACAAAAATATTGCTTACACTATCAATTTCAATGATCTATTCTTAAATTTTTTATCTTAAACTCATATTTTCTTCTTTTTGCTGTTTAAATAAATCTCTCATTTAATTTGAATTGGTTAATTCTTGTTGTTTAGCAATATTAGAAATTGCATTTTAAAGTGAAGAATTGCTATTATTATCTTTAGGTCTACTATTAAAATCTCCATTTCCATTTGTGTTGAAATTAGATGTTTATCCATTTTAATATGGATTTTACAAACCTTAATTCTATTTGCTTGCATTATTTTATTGAGTAAATAAATTTGATCTTAATTAAGATTCATCCTGCTACTAATTGCCTCTTGCAGAAGTTCCTCCATTACTATTTCAATAACAAAAAATTTGTTTAGAAAAAATCCAAATATAAATTTAGTCTTACTTTTAAGAATATTCTTAATTTGTACGACTGAATGAAACAGTTTTATACTAAGGCTCAACTTTAGTCATTGGTGATTTAGATCCTAATTTTATGAAGAAAATAAATTGAATTTCAACTCAATAGATATATTTTCAGAGAAATCTCTAAAATATCATTTTTTAATGATTTTTTATTAGATTTAAATTTGAAATTCTATTCTATTTAAATTAAGTAAATTACTTGATGCAAACTAGTCTATATCTTATATTTATCCTCTAGCACTATTCATACCACTAGTATCTATCATAGGAGAAACATCTCTACCACGGTTATTTGATGTACCAGTTTTTTGTTTATATATGTTCCTATTATTCAATAAACATAATAAGCATGATTTAAAAATCATGGCATTCAAAAAAATAACTAATGTAAGCTTTTTATCATCTTTGCAAATTGCTATTTTAACAAAAAAATGCCCATTTTTTAAATATAAAATATCTTTGGTTGATTTTATTTTATTTTTAAATTAAAGTATTTACCTATCATCTTCCTCTTCTTCTTCTGCCTTTTTTTGATAGTAGGAATAGTCACCGAATTCATGAACTCTAATTTCATATAGTAATTTAGCTCCAGTGTCAGGACATTTTTATAATTGTCTCTATTCCATCATAGTTTTTATGCTTTTGTTTGCATAAGCTGATACGTCAAACTCAATTTTACCAGCAGTTCTTACTTTCTTTTGATGGATAATGTTAATTTGCAGTTCAGCCTAAATTTTTTTAATAAGATTTACTTAAAAATCGATTGAATGTGCATATTTAAATGTAATTTAATTTAGCTATATTATGTTAATCTTAATAATTACACTCTTTGAAAGAAATTCCCTTTTTTTCTCGTCCCAGTACAACTTAGTGGGCACAGTGATTTATTGCTTATTAAATTTAGCTAATTTATCTTTAAGAGGTGCAGGCTATTTAGTCTCTGCTTTATGGTCACCTATTTGTTAAGTTGAGTTTTATTTTTAAGATTAATCTCAAAAAGCAAATTGATAATTAAAATAAATACCTCTTTTTAAAATGACAGAAATTTCACAACCAGGCACATTTACATTCATATAAAGTTTATTGAGTATAATGTCTATTTAATATTGGACCGCTTTGGTTCCAACACGTTTAAATATATCCATCTTAGTGCTTTTTTAAATTAGAATTAATAATGCTAAAGTTCTTTGTTAATTAGCTCGCTAAGGCTATATATTTTGAAGGTGATTGATTGATTAATTAATTAATAAATTAATTTATTGTTTGAAATTTAATTATTTATTGGTTTTTGAGATTTTAGTTGATAAATTTCTTATCTTAATAAACTTAAAATAATTAATTACTTCTTTCTTTTCTATCAAAAACAGTAAAAATTTATTAACTAAAATGCATGTCTGCATTTTGAAATAAACTTATCACTCACTTTCAATCATATTTTACAAAATATTATTATACTCATTTTAATGAAATTTACTCAAATATACCTTTTTCTACTCTAACTATTATTTATTCATTTTTAATTAATTAATCTTTTTAGTTTGTTAGTATCCCTCTCTACAAAAATCTAAATACGCTTGAATTAAATCCATTTAAGAATTCAAATATGCAAATATCATCTCTGCTCCGAAAAACTTCATATAGATAAATATAAATTTATCTATGAATCTATTTATCTATTGATCAATCTTTCTATTTGTAAAACAAAAGCATAACAAACACAAAGTTTTAAACAATTTCTATAGAAAAAAATGAAAGAGAAATAAAGATACTATCAAATAAATTTTTATTGATTTTAATTAGATGAATAGAAATCTATTTATGAGAAATAACCAAGCAGAATTATTTTGAATAGTTTATCTATTTTATCATAATTTTAATAGTATTAATCATGCATTTTATTTAGTTATTTTTTACAGCTTAAAATTTTTTTCTGCAGATAAAAAAAAACTAATTGCTGTAAATTCTCATTTATTAAGGCCGCACCTCTGTTCTAATTTTTAACTAAAAATTGGGTCATACCCTTAACTAAAAATTATATTTCTGAAATCCGGCTCAGTATTCTGAGCGAGGAATTAAGGTAAATTGCAAATTATTTAAATAATTTGTGAGGCCAAAAAAAAATAATAAGAAAAAAATGAAAGTAAAACTATTGATAATTTAAGAAAAAAATAATAGATTATTTTATTTTTTATTAGAAATTCAATTTGTCTCTAAATTTGTAGACTTTTTTTTAATGTTATATATTAATAATATAAACATAAAATGCAATATTTATTGATTGAATCATTATTTGTAAATTAATGAATAGAAACTTATTTTTCAATTGAATTTTAATAATCTATCACTCTTTTAAAAAAAGAAAAGAATATAATTTGAAAACTAAATAAAAACTAGGTATTTCATATAAAAGAAAGAAATGAATCAAGATTAATCTTGTCGTATTACCTCTTAAGGAGAGCGGAACTTATACCAAAATGATAGCACTTAACAATATGAAAGACCTTAACATGAAGGCTAATTAAATGATACAAATGAAGCAGTACAAGATTTATCATGTTAAAACGATAACTAATAAATGTCTGGATCTGTTGATATTTATAATCAGAGTAATTACAGATAGAACACTCAATTGGACTATGATGGCTACTAACCAGATAAATATTATGAAACATGCCTAGAAAAATAAGAAGATCACAAAAACTTGGAAGATAGTTCTTAAACTAACAGTTATAAGAGTAATTAAAGATAGTCTGATTCAGGATCGACATCTCATTTTAGTGAAAATTAAATGGATATCGAAGACGAGGAATCTAAAGCTTTTTCTCTTTCTTTTATTGATAGAGATTCTGAAGAAGAGAAATCACAAGAAAATATATTGACAGAGGTAAGTAATTTATCAAAGGAATTGAAAAAGGAATTTAAAATATAATCTTAATCATTCTTTCAAGAAGTGTAAGAATAATTTAATTAAATAAGAGAAGATCTTCTTGATTCGGATTAAATAAAAGAGAAAGCAAGCAAATTTTTAAACATATTTAATTTATATTAAAATAATAATAAATTTAGCATGGCTAATTCATTTGCATGGTTTTTGAAGTAGACATGTTGTAATAGTACTGAAAATATAGTATGGAAAGATATGTATATTAAATATTTACTATTTATCCTAAAATGCAAAGAAAAAACAAATGATTAATTAAGGGAATAGATTGTGGAAATATTTAATGAAGTGAAATATGTTGAATAGAATTTTAATATAAATTTCAAAATGGAGAGTGATAACTTTTTCAATGAAGCCAAAATAGAATATTTTGATAAAATAGATGAGAATTCATACTATAATATTGATAATCGTGATTTCTCTGAGTTAAAAAATGAAGATAATGCAAGCAGTTTATTGAATATTATATAATTGCATGAAAAAATCCAAAATAAAAAAAAAGCATTTGCTTTCTTTAAAAAATATTTAATTAACTTCAAGAATAATGAACAATATTCTAATGAAAATGAAAACGAATGTATTTATTTTATGCTTTTGTTATTCATCCTAAAAAACAAAGAATAATTAATTTATAATTATTGAATATAAAATATCAACCACCAATTAAAAAAAATCCCGACTAAGATATATCTTTTTTTGATGAATTAATATTAAGGCTAATAAATATAAATTTATTCTTTATAAATAAAATTAATTTAATTAAATTAAAATATTTACTTAATTATTATTTATTACATATTAGATCGTATTAATTGATCTTTAAAAAAATACTTTATATAATTTATTGTAATAATAAGAATAATTTTTCAATGTATTGGTTTTTTGATATCATAGTTGATAAACAAATTGTTGTTTAATTTATTTATTGATTTTTACACTTTTATTTGTCCATTTGATATTTTAAATTTTTATAACATTGAAAGAAAGAAATTTTCAAAAAAAATTAAAAAATTAATCAGAACATTAATTTTTAAGTTAAAGTGCATATCTGATGGTAGAATTAGAGAATAATTTTAATTTGAATGAAATAATCTTGATTTTAACAAAGTTAATAGTAGCTTAATAAATCGATTGATTGGTTTGTAACGTAAATATAATATTTAGTATTGTGGCCAAATTATTTTTAATAATTATAGAATACTTTGAGAAGAAAAAAACTATTAAGATTTAGATTTATTAACTTTAAAATAGAAAAAATAAATGACTAGATTCATTATAATTTGAGATATTTGATTATTCTTGTTAATTTAGTTATAGATTGTTAATGTTATGTTTGAAAAAAATTATATATGCTTGTATAAATTAGGAGCATGAAAGTTTTCGATAAATAGATAGATAGATATATTAGTAATTAATTTCCAAGTTCATTTATTATTAATAAATCAAATTTGTTAAAGCAAGTAAAGTTGCAAGTAAATTAAATAGAAACTTCATCATTCAATAATTAGATAATATTTTATAAATTAAATACAATTTATAAGTGGGTTTATTCAGTTAAGTTAAAGCAGCTGAATTATGGATGGCAGCTCTAAAGAGATATTACTGAATAGCAATTATTCCAACACTAGTAGCATATTATAAACCTTAGCTAATTTATAGCATAAGTAACCTGAAAAATAGAATGAAGATAAATAGCATTTTATTAATATTATTGCTCCTCCATCAATTAACAATGAGCAAAATTTGAATCAAGACAAATAAAATGAATAAGTTAGCTCTCCATAAAAAGAAACACAAAAGGGAGATATGTAGACTCCTGTTGATTTGGATGAAAAATAAGTTGATCCAAGCAATTAGAATGACTCTAATATGCTTGTAATTAATCAAAGTTTGCCTAGAAGACGTTCTCTTTTTGGATAGTAATACGATAAAGAGGTTAAAGAAAAAAAGAAAAAAAGGAATTCAAAGAAAAAAGTAACTTATTAATCTTCTATCACAAGTCGCAAAGATAGAAAGAGATCAACATAATTAAAAGAAGATGATATTAGAGGAGATGATGTGTCAAAAAGTAGGAGAAAACTTACCAACAATATTTTGGAGTAATAATTAAAGAGATAGTAGACTTTGTTGGCTGAAGTTAATGTAGAACAAAACAATAACGATGACAGTTAAGATAGGGATTAAAATGCTAATAGAAGCTAAAATAAGAAAAAAAGCAACAAATCAGTTACAAAATCAGAATAAAATCTAGCCTAAATTAATCAAAATGAAAAAACAAATGACATAAGTAGTAAAAAATCTGAGTAAATAAAAATAACCAAACCATCCAATCCGTATGATGATTTCACCCTTGAAGACTTGAAGATTCTACAGGATACTATCTAAATTAATAGGCAAGAACTTGAAAAAGAATTAACAGAAATATAACAATAAAAACAGATTAAAAAATAAATTACATTGCAGCCATAAGTTGCTAGAAAATGGGAAAAAGTTAAAAATTAATTAATGGCATTCACTATGATGAGAAAAATTTTCAATGATATTAAAAAATACGGAACATCTATGCAAGCTCTCAGTATTTCAGATCAAGTAAATAAACTCCATATTCTTTTTTTATAAAATATGTATTTGCAATCTCAAATAGGATGTATTATTAACCTAGATATAAAGTAAAATGAGTAATAGGAATTATTTCGTTCAGTTCTAAAACCATAAAAAAAGCATATACAAACATTAGATAATGATTGATAACATAAATAAAGAAATTAATCAAACATATTTTGATTAATGTTAATATAGAAAAAAGTATGATAAAAATAATGAATTTGGAATTAAAATTTTCAAAGAAAAAATATATTAATTAATTTCAAATTCTCACTTCTATTTCTCTCTCCTATCAAAAAAAATCTTAATAGAATCAATAAAAAGATTAGAAGGATTTTAATTGAAATTAGAGTTAATAAAAATCATTTTTTCTCAATTAAAACTATTGGAAAATTATTTATTTTGATACATATTTTGAATATTTGATAATTAAAAATACATCAATTTTAATTAAATAAAAGGTAATAGAGAAGTGCAGAGATTTACTAGAAAAGAAATAAGAAGAAAAATAGCCTAGAAAGTGGCTGATTTATCCAGAAACATTTATTTTTAATGCTTGGGCTACAATAATATTTCTTTTATATTGTTTCACAGCTATTTATAATCCTTACTAGATATTTTTTAAACCAAATGACGAGATTGTTAGCAGATCAATAGATGTAAATGTTATAAACTACTCTCTTGATTTCTTATTCCTTTTAGATATTATTCTCAAAATGAATACAGCTGTCATTACTAGTTCAGGTGATATTATTGAAAATAGAAAACAAATTATTATCAGATATTTGAAAGGATCATTTTTTTTTGATTTGCTTCTAGTCATCCCCTTTTAAATTCTGGGTATGATATTTCCTGTTTTAGATGATTAATTAGTCACATCATAATCATACAATAAAATATTTCGTATCATCAGAGTTCCCTTTTTAATGAGCTCAACCTCTTTAGATCAAAAATTATTTGATTATTTTAAAATTTAGACTACGTTTTAGAGATTGATAAGATTCATGTTTGCTGTAGCTTTCAGTATTCATATAGTGGGTTGTCTATGGGTATTTGTGGCTCGTATCCAGTATTTTGATCGAGAAACTTGGATTAGTGGGTAATTATCTGTTATTTACTAATAAATTCTTTTTAAAATGAAAAATAATACTAATTTAATTAATTCTTTTTAAAATAAAAAATAATACTAATTTAATTGGAGATATTAAATCAAACTTAATTGAAAGTTAGAAAGAGATGACAGTTCTTTGGAAATGATTTTACTCAGTGAAATTCATAAATTTTCTCTTAAAATTATTTATAAATAATTTGAAAAATTCAATTTGAAATTTTAAAAGTTTGAAATAATATTTCCTACTAGTGCAGTAAACTGTTTTCCTCTTTTGTGGAGCATTTTCAAAGATATAAAAACAAAAGTTTATTTTAAAAGTTCTAAAAACCAACATTTTTAAGGGGAGGGAATACTTGAGACAGCTTAAAAACCAAGATAGAAATAGAATTTTTCATTTAAATAAATAATTAATAAAAAGTTATTGAATACTTTATCTATTACTTTCAGTTTTTAAAAAAAGTCCAAGGTATCTGCACTCTCCTCCTCAACATATAACCATAAACTTCTTAATACTTTAAATTGATTTTTTTACATAATGTACATAAATTAAGCTAATTTATTTGAATATTTATTTTATTTTTTAATGACAAAATTTAGTTTATTTTTTTTAAAAAAGAAATGAAATAGAGTTAAGTGATTCAACCAAGGTGTATCTTTTTTCTATTTACTGGTGTCTTTAAACATTAGCTACAGTTGGTTTTGGTGATATTCATGCTTCAAATAATGGTGATTTTATTTTAAAATTATTATTATGGTTTAACTTACTTTTTTATTAAATAGCTGAAATAGTTTTTAGCATGACATGGATGATTATTGGGGTTGGATTTTATTCGTTTGCAATTGGTTAAATTTCTAAAATGTTCACAAATTCAGAAAGCAGAAAACAAAAGTTGACTAATTCAATTTACATCATGGATGAATTTTGTACTTAAACTAATCTACCTAAACATATAAAAGATAAAATAAGAAAAGCTTTACAATATTCAACTAACAAAAGTATTTTAAGCAGTACTGAAAAAGAGGATTTTTTCGATTCTATTCCAACAAAATTAAAAGCTAATCTTGCTCAAGGTATGTTTAAAGGTATGATTACAGTTGTGCCATTCTTAAAGAACAAGGATAGCTTCTTTTTATCTAATTTATTACCTATGCTACAACCATTAAAATTATCTAAGGGTGATTTTGTTTACAAAAAAGATTCGTATCCAAATTTAGTTTATTTTATTATTGATGGAAAGGTTAATTTTCTTATTGGACCTAATGAAATGGTTTTTAAATCTTTTTTGGCTGGGTCCTATTTTGGTGAAATAGAAATATTTCATTAATGTTTGAGATTATTCAGTGTGAGATGTGAGACAAGTTGTGAATTTTTGACTCTTGACAGAGAATATTTTGGAGAATTAATGGATAAATTTCCATAAGTTGAATAAGAAATGTTTGAAATGGTATAACTAAGACAAGAGCTTATGAACGAATCTTTATAAAAAATAGAAATGTTGCTTCCTTTAAAAGAAACAGATAATTTTTGGAAGAATGCCCATATGAAATCTTTTGCTGAGATTCTTCATAGAAGGAAAACTCATTCATTTCTAGTTTAAGAAGAAAATAATTTAAATAAGAGCTTTAATGCTGAAGACAATAAAAATAATTAATTTATAAATAATAATTTTAAAACAAATTTAAACACTCTTTCTCCCTAGTATGCGACCTCAAATCATAATTAAGATTTTGAAAAGAAATTTTCAGAAAATTAAATATTTTCAACAACTTTGTCTCCTTTCTAAAATGAGTAGCCCACCCCTAAAGAAAATGAATCACCAACTAAGAAATTCTTTAATTATGAAAACACAGTATAGAATTAGCAAAATGCAATTAAAAGTAATGAATAGATAAATTGGTTACCAAAGATAAATTAATAAAGCATAGAACAAGTTGAATCTCTAACTTCAATAGGATAACATTAATTGTATGAAGATGCCAACTTAAAAAGTTTTACTGTTTTAAAGAAATCTAAAGTCGAATAAAATTAACAGGTAAGTGGAGGAAGCAGTGCAAGTAGTAGATTTAATATTAATAATGACTCACCTTCCCAAACAAATTTTCCTATTATTCAATCAACAATGAGCTTAAAAAATAATAACTTAGTTTTAAATGTCTTCAATGAAAAGTAAGAGGCTATGTTAATTGAAGTGTATGAAGAAGAAATTCAATAAACTAAATTGCTTTAATCTTCATCTATTTCATCTATGAAAAATCTTAATGAACCTCAATCACATAATGAAAATGATAACCAAATAAGCAGAAATAACAGCATTAAGAGTTAAGGAAATATTTAAAAAATCTAATAAAAATATGGAGTCAGCTCTCTTGACAGAATCGAAGAAAAAAATTCTCATATTGATTAAGAAAATTTATCTCATTCTTATTTCACGAATGAAGTTGTTCCTTCTTTTTCCTCTTTCAATACTAAAAATGAAGCCAAAATAAACCCAAATTAAGACAAAAAATTATCAATTAATAGCAATCTAATGGGTAGAAGATCTAGTTTAGGAAGCAATTTCCTTTCTTAGAATAGTATGTAGTTTAATAGCTAAACAAATCAACTAGATGTTTCAGCTGGTTCAATAAAATTAAAAAGTAACGACAGTAACAAAAATAAATCAATCAAAAGTAAAGAATCTCTAGATAAATAAGAATCCTTACAATCTAATTAAGCTAATAATATACTCCTTATTAATATAAAAAAAGATTCAATATTAGAAAATGCTAACTTGCTTGAAGATTTGTTAATGAATGAATCTGGATAAATCAATCAAAGTTTGCTAAAAAACCAAAACTTTCTTGATGTCAATAAAGATTTTCTATAACAAGACAGTATAAAAAATAAAAATCTTTTAAAAAAATAAGAACTACTTTAAAAGAGTAACGAGGAAATAAATAAACCAGAATAAATTAAAGTCTAAAATTAAAATCATGTTCAAAGTTAAGAAATATCTTTACCTTAAGAACCTAAAAAAGAGTAATAAATAGAGTAATCAATTAAAAATTTCACTAACTTCTCTGATGCAATTTATATTAAGAAGACAGATTCATTGAGTTATCACATGACTGATTCTTAAAAGATGGCGATATCAGATGATTAAAGTGTCAAGAATAAAATTAATGAGGACAATAAATAAAAATAGAATGTTTCATAATTTAAATAAATGAATTAAGACTCATAGAATACTTCAAAGCCTCTGAGTAAGAGATAGGATACTCTAAAGCTGTAATAAAGTAACGATGATGAAGCAGAGGAGGAGCAAACAACAAATAAGAATATTTAATTTTCTGATAGATTTGATAAAATTTCTCACAATGGGAATAAATCAATTACATCAATTAATTTAAAAGTACAGAAACTGTAGAGAAAGGATACTTTAAGTGTCACTTCTTCAAGGAACAGGTCTTTACAAGAAATGGTTATGATTGATACATCGCCTGAGCAGACTCCAGTGAATAAAAGGAAAAAAATAAGTTTTTAATCAAGAATAAGCAAACCTATTCATTTTACATAAAATGCTTTCAATAGTTAAGTTTTTGATAAACAAGAAGATTTTGATGGAAATAATAGAAGGAACAAATTTGAAAGATTTTAGAAAACTCAGACAGTGATTAACACAGATGATAGTGATGAAGACAATAAAGCTGATTTAAAGAATTTGAGGTTAACAAAGACAATAAATAATTTTGGTAGTGCTGGTGGAGGTATCAATGAAACAGATGTAGAGGAAGCTAATAAAAATAATGAAATGAACAAAAACGATTTTGATATTAAATCTTTAAATCATTTGAATAAAAAGGAATCTCCTTTAAGCGATCCAGTAGAATTATCTCCTAAAATGTTTTAGAATTTGGAAGATTTTGATTTATAAGAAACTAATTTAGAAGAGAAAATTTTCGAAAAAAGTGAAGAAAAGAATAAAGATCTAAATGCTTTACAAAGAAAAAATAAAAAAATAGGATTTATTTCAAAGAAAACTAAAACGAAAGATATTTAACTGGAAAAATCTCATTCAAAAAATAAAAAAACAGATCATAATAGTTCAAGTAAAAAATAATCAAAAGAGAGAAAAAAGAAAGTTGATTACCAATCGAAATTAATCTCTTCATTTGAAGCAGACAACCAAATCTAAAAGAAACACAGAGATGAAAGTTCTAATAAAAAACATAAAGCTAAAAAGAAATAAAGTAAAATCAAGAAAATAAGTTAAATTAGCGTAGATAAATTAGTTAATGAATAGTAGCATCAAAAACAGCATGACTAACTATTGGAAGTAGAGAATATAGAAAATGAGAAGAAGTCTTTAAATAACATCACAATTCATACTGAAAAAACAAGCAAAAATAGGAGTTTAAATTCTTTGAATATTAATGACATGATGAAACCAATAGTTCATGATGAAGATGATCATAATTCTCATATAGAAAGAATTATGAAAACTAGACAAATCTATCACAGGCTTACATCTTCAAAAGAGTTTGATTCCACTGAAAGAAGAAACAAATAAATTGATGGAGATGTTTCTTCATCTTCTTCTTCAAATAAGAAAAATAAATAAAATTATGATAGTGGGGGAGAAAGAAGATTGCCTTAACTTGAAAATTTAAGGAGAGAAAGAAAGTTAAAAAAATCTTAAACTAATTTGTTTGAAGATAGAATAAGAATGCTCAAAAAAATGGGTTCTATTTAAATATCTCCTAATTCACCTTAAATTGAGAAGTATAAAATGTCTTATAGCTAGAGTATATTGAGTCCAATTGTCAATAAAAACTCAGCTGCTGACAATTTTAAGAGGAAATAGCTTGAGAATATTTCATTTTCAGATATGGTTCAAAGTATTAATTCGAAGCCCTGCAGTGTAGATAAAATATAGGAAAAAGAAGCATATAATAGATCAGAAAAGCTAGATAAAAAAAATTCAAAAAAGCATGACAGAAGAAACTAGTTCAGTGATTCAGAAGCTTTAAAAAAGAAAGTAAAAAAAATAGGAAGAACTCATCCAGATAAAAAGGAAAACAAATTGAAAATAGAAAAAAAGAAAGAAGATTTAAATAAAAATAAATATCACACTAAAGAAATTAAAAATTTGAAATAAAATGTTAGTAAAATATCTTAAAAACTTGATTCAATCACTTATCAATATGAAAACATAATTAATTTGGTATCTACCTTAGCCTCTAAGTTAAAAATTGTTCAAAAACAATAGCAACAAGAAGAAGAGGAAAAACTCAAAATTAGCTAAAATAGTAAAACACACGTGCCAGTCTTTATCAATAGAATTAAACAATCTCCCTTATCAAAGAAAGAAATGGATGAAATCGATAAAATATTAGATGATCTCAATATTTCAAATCATAAATAAGTTCTTAATCCACTCTCAATGAGAAGAAAAAGCTCTTCTGATAGTGAAGCCTCCCCATATGATAAAAGTAATACAAACAATAATTCATAATATAAAATCAGCAAACTTGGATTGAAAGACTTCATACTAGAAAAAGATGATTGAAAAACCCTTTTAATCTATTAATTAATTAATTAAATTTTTGTGTAAATATATATTTCATAATTAATAATAGTTTTATTTTTTCAATATTTTAAATGAGAAAAATAAGAAATTAATACGTTTTATTTAGAGCTTATATCATATATTCAAAAACCTGTTTATTTGTTTGAAAATTTATTACATTTATTTTTAGTAAATTCTTTATAACCAAATATAAAAAGCAAAACATTTTATGGATGAATAAAAAATATTTTAAGACTTTTTAATTTTAATCGTATTAATATTAAAAGTTTGCTAATCTATTAGAAAATATCCACTTTTCTTCTTTTGTGATAATGAGAGAGTGAAAATGGATAAGAGAAGATTAGTGGGAGGAGAATGAGAATATTATTCAAAAATGAAAGGATTTTTTAAAAACTTTAAATTAAATTTATTTATTAAAAACACTTTTGTTTTAATACTTTTTTACTCTCTTTATTTTAATTTATAAATATGGAATTAAGATTATAAACAAAATATATTGAGGCTTTGATTAAAATTTAAAAGTGATTTTAAAAATATAAAGTCAAATTAGTAGATATTTTTTTTGTTTCCTCTGTTATTTTGAAATTTATAAAACAAATAAAAATATGGGATGCATATTTTTGATATATTTGTTAAAAAAGAAATATCCTTTTTTTATTTATTTCTTATTCAACACTGAAGTATTTTCAATAAATAATACAAATAATTCAGCTTTCTGTTTTAATTATAACAGATATATTGATATTTGATTAATTAAAATTATAAATGTATTTTGGTTGAATATAAGTGATCAAAATTAGTAGAGAAATTTTAAAAGCTAAACATTTTGAACACTTATTTTTTTAACAGAAAAAATTTTAAAAAGTGAATAATTTAAAATTTTAAAGACATCTCATTTTTATTTTTAAAAACATAGAGAAGAATTAGAACTTAGGTATCGAAGTGATTAATATATACAAAATAAAATTATATAGAGTATTATTACATCTAAAGTTTGATTGTTTGATAATTTTAAATCATAATAATTATAATTTATTAACACGGTTTAAATATTTGTTTGAAAAATCTCTTTTTATTATTAATTTAGTTTATTTAATTTTTTATAATTTGTTTGTTTATTTGTTTTTGAATTTTAGAATGCAAGGAATGAGTGAGACTGCTCAGAGATATTTTTAGAGCTAATTATTTATTTCTTTTATTATTGCATTTTATTTGGAGATGAAATCCAAATGAAATATGCTAACGAAAAATTCTTATCTTAACTGAACGTATGGGACATTTAGTTTGTTTAGAATCATTTACTTAAGAGCTACGTTTGAGTTGAAAACTCCTGGGGTCATTTCTTCTTTTGCTGAGATAACATCAAGAGTGAAAGGGATAGCTGGCAATTTACAGTTTTAGTTAGTATTTAAGCTGCTTGATTTGATAAAGAAATCAACATAGAAAGTTTCTACATTGCTTTATTGCAAGTAAGTCACGTTGAGGTTGGTTAAGACATTTTCAATGAGAGAAATATTCTTTTTCTTGATGTTAGTGAGTGTATATTATTAATTTTTTTAGTGGGCACTATTGACTTTGAATTAGTCTTTCTTTATTTCTTCTAAAATTTATACATAGCTTGCCTCATAGCCTTGATTCCATACTTAAGGCATAAACTCCTTTATCAGAGTAAATAACTATGACATTTATAATGTAAAGTTATTTTCAATTAACTTTTATGGAGATGATTTGTAAACAGTGAGATATTACTCAGGATTTTCTATATTAAATAAACAAAGAGCACGCACTGTAATAATGAATGAGAAATGGTTATCGCAGTTAGAATTAAATGTAGATTTCAATTAATCTAAAATTTTAATGACAGAATCTCTATAATTAGCTGCATTAATTAACTAATACAAATTCAAAACATTTAATATTTGATTTGAAGACATTTATGAGAGTCTATCGATAATAAAGTTATCTATTATTTTGAAAGAAACTTCGTCTTTAGAAAAAGTTAACCATTATGTGTCTGCTATTTCATTGCTTTCTTTACCTCTGATAAATTTGTCTTGATCAGCTTATTAGTCATACTTTTCTCCATCAGACTCAGAGACTTGTTCATTATTTTATAAGGGAAGTTAAATGTCTTAGTCGTAGCTTGTAATGACTCTGCTTGCTAAAAAGTTTTAAGAACGAAGGAGATTTCTAAGAATAACTTAGAATTAAGAAACAGATAGTTTTTAGTTGGCTATTAATCTGCATAAGCAAACATAGAAGATTTAATGTAATTGAGGAGTACCTCTTTCGTTCTTGCTGAATATAGAAATAAAAACTTTGAGCAATTCTGGGTTTTATGATCTCAATAAGAGATTTTATTCAATGTCTGAAACTAAACTGTGAGTGATAAATTTGTGGGTTTTTCTGAATAAGTCTGCGTCTTTGTGGTAGTAAGTCATGAAAAGAATCATTTCTCTTTCCATTTATGGATTTTCTAATATCTTTTGATAGATTTTTCCAAACCAGTAACGTAATTGGATAGGTTCAACTATTTATAATGTGTTGTCTCTATGTTTCATGCATGAAGCATAAAATACCTACTTAATCTTGTCTAACTCGAAGCTTTCATAGTTCTTTTGAACTTGACTCTTTATTTGAAGTAAGACTTTGCTGCTTAAATGAAAGTTCAAAAAGTCTTCTCTTGAAATGTTGAAAAGAGCATAAAGCGTGTTTTGGTTGTGTTTAGTGGGATCTTAATTGATATTTTTGACAATTGGCATGACCAATTACATTAAAAATTCCCTTTACTTGAGATTTATTGAGTTGATTTATGATCTAATGATAAGACAATATTACTACACTATTTGGAGCTTTTCTTAAGCTGAATATGCATTCTCCACTTTCTGCATTGCTACTTAAAAGCTCATCGCCATAGGCATTCTATAAGTAACATCTATTTTCTTAGCTTCTTCGTATTGCTTGTTTTGTAACAAATTTGATTATGAAATTCTTCTGAAGCTAATATGTTCTTCTTAATTGTCTTCTTTTTATGTGGAGTTTACATCTAAACCTAATAAAGAATTGTTATTTGAAAATAAATTTTCTTAAGTAGACTCAAGGGTGTTGCTGTAATTGTTCTTATGGACAGAATCCATTTCGTCTTCAATGTCCTTGAATTAGCTTTGTAATTCCATTTCTTCCTCAGTGAATTTCTCATTTATGTCTGTATACATAGCAAGATTTATGAAGCTTTGCTAAGAAGTATAAGTGAGCTACTAACTTGACTTGAAATACCTTAAGCTATGGAACAACTAGCTGAATTGTTTTGGCTATTTAGCTAGATGCTGTATTAATTTTTTACAAATCATTTATGCGTATGTGAGTGTTTTAATTGTAATGGTAAAGGGACTTCTTTCGTTTTCTAGAAAGTAGATTTTGCTTTTTGTTATTTTTACTAACTAAATTTGTTTTTTATCTTAACAACTATTTCTTGGTTTTTGTTTTTTTGGTTGAAATCAGTCGTCTGCTGGTAATTTCTATCTTATAATATTAACTATTTGCGAGTGCTTCTTTTACTTTTGACTTTATTTGTCTTTAAATATATATAGCGCTTCTTCTTGCTATTTTTTTATGTTTACTTGCTTGATTGATTGTTTTGTTTGATTTTCTGAATGCTTTTTAAAAGTTAAAATCTCTCCTTTAAAATTTGTATTAATATTTTAGTATTCTTTTTTGATGATTTTTATGATAATTTAATTTTATAAATTTATAATTTGACCTCTTTAGAATTTCTATGAAATATTATTTGATCCTACCTTTCTTCTATTAGCTACTATCTAGCTAGTTCAGCTTATTTACTTTTCTTAGAAAATTTCTTTTTCAATTATTTCTACTTAAAGACGCTTAAGAATGCTTTTTTGATTATTTATCTTCTATTTAATTTTCACAAGCGCCATTTTAATGTTATATTTTTCTTTCATTATTTGTAATAAACCTTTCTCTTGCGAAATTTTAAGAAATTTCCTTTAGAATCTTCTAACTCTCCTTATAAGAAATGTTTGAATAACTTTGAACCAAAATCCAGAAATTTCTAATTTTTTGAGCTTAAAATTCCAAAATACAAATAAATAACAATCGAATTCAATGATTGTTTACTTTTCAAAAATGTATTCTGGTTTTAATTTTTTTAAATTTTCAATAAATAAACAAACAAATTTAAGCAATAATAATCAAATTATTTTTTTTAATTTCAAAATATAACTAAATTCTATTTTAGGATTATTAAAAATAACTTATTAAAATAAAAAAATAATAATTATTTTTTGAATGAGAATTTTTTGAGATTTTTAAAAAATATCTAGAAAAAATTTATTTTTTAATATTATTTTATGAAATACTTACTACAAATCCTCACTAATTAAGGTAAAAAAAATGTTTTTATTCAGAAATTATGGCCTTTATATATTTCAAATTTTAAAATTTCTCACCTCGATTTAAAATGGCCTTAATTTGTAAGTATTTCTGGTATTACTTTTCATAAATCTAAAATTAAAAATTATTTTTAAATATATTTAGTAAAAATAAAAATAATATTCGAACTTATGATTTTAGAAAATTGAATTAAACTATTTAAGCTCTATTTATGCAATTTTTTTAATTATCCTTATTTACTAAATATCAAGTTAAAATTAATAAATAGGTCTTTTTTAATCAAAACTCTAAATTTTTTTTTTTCTTCTGGTGAAGAATTTCATTTATCAAATTAGATTTTTATTTTATCAATTATTATTTACTATATTTCTGATCATAAAAATGTTCGATATTACAAAAATTGATTTGATAGATTAATTAATGTTAATAAAAATATTTATTTTAATCAAAATATTAAACCAATTTCAAAAATTAAAAGAAAATGTATAAGTAAAAATTACTCTTTTGGTGTTCTTTGTTCTACTATCTAGTTAATATTTATAGTATCTCCATTTCTGTGTAGCTCTATTTACAAGGCGGAGGCCTTAATAAAGCTTATTTTATCACATTTTTTTGTGTTTTTGGTATTGATAAAGTTATTATTATCTTAGTTATGATTTATGATGGCTTAAGAGGACTTCTATTTACTATTTGTGACATATTTCAGATTGGCTTCATTTATATTTTCTTTGATGATGAATTCTAAAAACATAATCTAAGTAACTCTCTAAAAACTAAGATATATAGTAGGATTATTCCTTAAATTATCATGGAATTTATTTTCTTTTTCTGTCTAAAAGATATTACTAATGATGATAATTCTTAAAATTTATAGATAGCAACTTTGCTTAATTTTATACTATTCTTAGTTCTCTTTAGCTGTTTGATGCATCTTTAGAAAGTAGAGAATTATTATTAATATTATGGAAAAAAAATTTACAATTATAAATAAAGGGCATTTATTTTCTGTAAATTTTTTTTAACTTAATTACCATACTATTTATCCATCTGCACTTTTACATTTTGCAAAGATAAATTTGGAATTAATCTAAATTACTATAATATTACTCTAGCTTTTTTAACAATTATAGGATACTTAATTTATAAAAAGTCTTTGTTTGACATACATTTGCTTAAGTTTATCTGCAACTACATTTTCTATAACGGATATAGATTCAATAGCTTTGATTTTGATCAATTAACAAGTACATACATGTACTTATCAATATCAACTTATATTAATCAAATAATAAGAGTAATAATTTTGTTAGTCTATTGCTTAGATGATATCATAGAATATTCAGATAATAATAAAGTGTTGTAAATACTAATTTACATGACACTATCTATGAGTTTTCTTTAATTCATTTTTCTGTTTTAAGAAAATTATTCTATTTTATTTAAAACAACAGAAATAAAAATTTATTCTGAGCATGATATTGCTATAACGAATCAAAAACTAAGAAACAACAAATTCAAAAATATTAGGATTCTTTTTATAAATAATCATGAAAACAATATGGGTATAAATAGCTTAAATGAAAATTTAATTATGAAAAATAGCTTGGAAGAAGAAATATTAGATTTTGTCAGACTAATAACGAAATAAGAAAAATAGAAGAATTTTTTTTATCTCAAATTATTATCCTATTACTTTTGGCCAAATTATTTTTCTGTTTTTAAATTTTAAATTTTAACTAAACTAGAAGATATTCATTTTCAATTACATGATTTTTTATTTATCTCAGACACAATAGATTAAAGTATAGAGATACTTAATGAAAGAAGTAAAAATGGATTCTTTTTAAGCAAAATTAATACCAATTTAATTCAAAATATTTCTAAGCAGTTATTTGAATATAGAAAATTGAATAATTATAGATGTATATAGTTACAGATCACATTGTTTAATAAATTAATTTCACCAAATATGCAATTTTAGCCTTCTTAAGTTCTTTATGATCTATATTAAGAATATTGAAAACTTACTAAATTTATTAAATAATTAGATAAAATACAATAATTAAATATAATATTATTTCAGTTTTTCTATTTTATAATATTTAGTACTTATTTTAAATTGATTATTTATAAAATTTACAGATTAATAAATAAAAGTGATACATTTCATTTGTTCAAATTTATTTTAATTAAAAGTAAAGAAGATTTACAAAATAAAAAATTAATTTTAAAAGAAGAGAGGGTAAAATAAAGTGTAAAAAGATTATTCTTTTAATTGAGATAGTAAAAATATTTTATTTGATTAAGAATATTAATAATTATTTCTGTTTTAATTAATTGAGAAAATAAGGTATCTCAATTTTTATTTTTAAAAAGTAATTATTATTTTAATAAAAAATTTTTGATATCTCAAATTAAATATTGATAGAACTAAAAAGTTGATAAAATTAAAAGGGTAGAGCAATTACTGATATCTAACTTTAGTTTAAACTTTTTTTATGATAATTATTCTATTTTATTTTTAACTTTATAAATGAAAGTTAATTCTGAAAAAGATATTGCTATTGCTAATCAAAAACTAAAAAATAAAAATAAAAAACATATCAAAATTGAATTAAGCTAATAAAATGACGATAGTAATTATGATTAGTGATAGTAGTGAAGATTTAAACTAATCTTTAATATCAAGTCAAAATTAAAAAACAGAAGAAGTATTACATTTTGTAGAACTTGTTACTAAAATTTAAAAGTAAGCAAAAGTTTTTACAATCTCATAAAAAATTTTGTCTAATATTCCTAATTATATTAGTGATTTTAGTTTTAAATTTTTACAAAATTAGAACATTTTCATGATTACTTTTTGCACAGCTTATTAAAAAGTCATAAAATAGATTATGCTTTACATACACTAAATGTAAGAACTAGAAATGGATTTTTTTAAAGTAAGATTAACAGGTAAATAGTGCTTTTTATTTCTGAAAGAAATGTTAAATATAGATAATTCAAACATTTTACTGATGCTTAAATGTAGATCATGTTATTTGATAAGTTAATTTCTTCAAGTATGTTATTCTAGCCTTCTTAAATTCTTTATGACTTATATTAAGAATATTGAAAGTTTTAGATAAATAGAGATAAATATTTAAACTATTTATAAAAAAAAAACTTCATTTAGCTTATCATATGAAGTTATTATTTTTAATTATTAACTTTAAAAAATTAAACAAATTAAATGTCAGTATAAAGATTTGTTTTTAGTTTTATTTTATGTAATCTACTTATATCAATTTTACTTAAATTAAATTGGTGATTAGATGATCAAAAATATTTTGAATATACCAATGCTTTTATATTTTAAATTTTAGGTACTTTTTATATTTGTGATTTCTTTAGATTTTTTGACTACCTATATAATATTAAATTCAAGATTTTTCTGAATTAATCAATTTTAGGTTTCAAAGTTTGGTATTAATGTTTAAGATCTTACTTTTTTAGATTTAATGAAACATTTGAACATGAGATTAAAAGATCTAAAAAATTTTTATTTTTTTTAAAATTTACCTACATTCTTCAATTATTCATACCTTGAAAGAGTGACTCTTTCTAACGAATGAGAGTGAGGATAATCATATTTTTTATGATAATTAATAATGGAATTTATATTTTTTATTTTATTAAAATTTACAGTACTTATTAATAACTTAAATATACTTCAAAGTAATAAAAAGATTTTTAAAAAGTTTGATAGTAACATAGTGTTGTGTTTATTAAATGTACCTCAGACACAAGAATATTAATCATGAAAATCTACCTTTCAAATTTAAACCAATTACAAAGATGAGTTTTTAGTTAAATAAAGAAAATTTAAATCCATCTATTTATTTTAAAAAGCATTAAAAAACTTATTTTCAAATGAAAGTAATATTGTAGATAAAATTAGAAGATAGATTTTTCAGCTTAATATTAAAGAGTAGATAGTTATAAAAAATTAATGAAACATAAATAAAATTATTTTATTTCTTCTATTTATTTCTTACAATAAAAATTTGATGAAATGATTTTTTTTACTAAGTTGAAAAACATAAAAAAATTTAATAAATTTTAAACTCCATAAACCAAAGAAAAATTTCAATCTAAGTGAATAAATTTAAAATTAAAAAAGAGATTAACTAATCAATTCTGAGTTTTAATAGTTTATTTTTTTAACAATTCATAATTTCATCTCAAAAAATTGGAGTAAAAGTAAAAGTAAAAAAAACTATAAAATAAGTAATAATTAAGTGAATTAAAATTTATTTTTTTAAATAATACTAACATTAACTTAAAAAAACAACAGCAAATAAATTTATTTTTATTTTCTTTATATAATGATGTTCTTTTATATAATTTTGACATAACTATGTTTCAGTTAATCAATATGGACACCATCCAGCATGACAATGACCATCACCACATTAGTGCAAAGGAGGTCTACAAAGTGAAGAAGGAACATCATATTGTTTTTGTAATTACTCACATTACTCAAAGGTTCTACAATAACTGTAACAGTAATAAAGCCCATCATCACATTATACTTGTCCCTTTAAGTTCTGGATCTGGGTATTTTTAAAGCTAGTAAAAGCAAAACAAGCAACAGTAGCAATAACTACAATAGCTATTAACTTTTTAGTCAAGTTATTCATTTTTATCCAATTAATTTTCTTTTATATCTATCCAAAAATAATATATTTAGATTATTTATTTATCTTCACAACAACTATTTAATAAGATAAATTTTTTAATAAAAGAATATTCACACAAAAAAGGAACAAGTAACAATTCATATAAACCTTAAGATACATAATTAATAAATCCTTTAATGTATAATATTCCTCAATAAATCAAAAATCAAAGATAGAAAAGAGATAGATATTTCTGAAAAATAATTGCAAATTTAACTAAATATGTAACAATTAAATCATTTTATTTTAAATAAACCTTTTTTAAAAACCAATTCATAAAAATCATTGAAAATTGTAATGGCATAAATTCTTCATTGTAGTAAAATTTTAATATAGTAAAAGGGGGGTCCAGGCCCAAGCCTATATAGGAATTCTTTTATACTTAAGCTATAAGCATAAGCTGTTTTACCTGTTGAGTTTTATCCTTCCTGATCAGCTTAGGCCAGGCCCCCCTTTTTACTATATGTAATGTAAAAATAAATATAGAGAGGATTAATTTATTTTTTCAATCAGATTTTTATGTAAGAATTAAATAATGATGCAATTAATTTTAAAAAAACTAGAATTTAAGTGAATTTGAATTTGATGATTAAATTTGGTCTATTCTGGTCTGAAATTGCTTAATTTTAAAAGAAAAAAGAGTAAGGATTAATTTAATTTTTCAATAAGACTTTTAAGGACGAATTGAATAATGATGCAATAAATTTTGTTCAAATAAATACTTTTGTGAATGTAAATTTGAAGATTAAATTACAGAATCACTAATTTATTCTGATTTTATTTTGTTTTTACAAAATTTCATACAAATTTAAGAATTATTATATTGAGGAACAAAGTTAATTTATTATAGATTTAATACAAATGATTATTTATTTTTTGTTACCGAAATAAAATTTTAAGTTTAAAAAATTTTATCTACTTAGCTCTATATTTTTAAAAATGTTAAATAGAAATCCTTAGAATGAGTTTTTTCAACCTGGTTTTTACTATTTAAAAATATTTAAATAAAGAATTTTATAATTTAGAAGTAGATTTAAAGATTCATTAATAAAAAAGAAAGTCACTTTGTTTATAAAAAAAAAAAGATAAAAGTTCATTTATTATTATTAACTTTAAGCTAGTATTACAAATATATTTTGAATCTTTTTCAATAATATTTTCTCTTCTTATTTCTAATTGTTTCTTTAATTTTTCTATCTAAAATACAAATTGATATAATTTGTTACTTAAATTGCAATTTCAAAATTAAAATATCTGTCTGTCTATCTATCTATAAATTTTTAATTATTATAATTGAAGAGAGGAAGGTTTATTTTAGTAATCAACAACAAATAAAAATAAAAAAATGAATCTTTTATTGTACATCTATGAAGAGAAGAATAACTTTGAAATTAATAAGATATAGATTTATTATCCACATTTACAAAATGTTAAGTTTAGCTTAATTTATCACATTTTTTTATATTTTTGGTATTGATAAAGTAATGATAATCTTAATTATGGTTTTTGGTGGTTTTTAGAAGAAACATTTTATTTTCAATTTGTGACATATTTCAGATTTGGCTTCATTTATATTTTCTTTTATAATGAATTCTAAAACAAAAATCTAAGTAACTCTCTAAAAACTAAGGTAAGAAGTAGGAATATTCACTCAATTATCATAGAATTTATTTTCTATTTGGGCCTAAAAGATATCATTTTATGATAATTCCTAAAGTGTATAGACAGCTACTTTGTTTAATTTTATATTATACTTAGTTCTCTTGAGCTTTATGATGCATTTTGCTAAAGCATATTATAATTATAAATATTATCATAAGAATTTACAATTTTAAGTCAAAGGTATTAGAAGATATATGATCAATATTAAGAATATTCAAAATTAAATTAATTGTTATCAATCTATTTACAAAATATGTTTATAATAATTATTTTATTTCAGTATTTCTATTTTTCTGTTAGCACTTATTTGAAATAGATTATAATATTTACAGTTTATTAAATTAAATAATACGCTTCATTTATTTTAATTTACTTTGATTAAAACTTAAAAAATTTACAAGAGAAAAAGTTAATAGAAAGGAAGGGAGTGTTAATTAAAGTGTAAAAAAAATTCTTGTTACAATCAGGAAATGAGATCATAATTCATAATACCTGAGTTGAGTTTGAGAGTATATGTGTATCTAATTTAAAAGTTCCAAGCTTCAATAGGTTAATTTCTATTACTTTCTTAGTTTTTAACCTGTTATTGAAAATGATCCATCATAATTTTAATGAAATTTGTTTAAATTTGTTGGATATTCATAGGAATCAGAAAATTTTATTACTAAATATTAACCTTACTAAGTTAAAAAATTAATCTAAATTTTGAATAAATAAAGAATCATCAAACTAAATAATGGAGATAAACCATAAAATTTTACTACATACTTTGGATTCTCATTATTAAGCTACTTTTCAAAACAAATTTTTTAAATTATTCCATTATTTTTAATGGTGTCTTAAATAGACAGTTTTTTTTAATTTGGTAGTTGATAAATATCAAAGAACACCTGGTAACTAAGCAACTGGCAAAAAATTGTGAAGTTTTTTTGAAATATTTTTTACTGAAATTTACTAAATAAAGATAGAGGATAAAAAATTGACCAGTATTTCACTTTTTTAGATTTTTATAAAGAGATAAAGTAGTAAAAATAAACTTCCATGAACAAATTTTTTAAAAGATAAAAGATTTTGATCAAATATTTTTTCTAATATTCTTATAATTTGGAAAGGAAATTTAGTTTTGATGGTGGGGAATGTTAGTATTATTGAGATGATCTTTATCTAAAATAAAAAGCTTTTTTACTTGTGGTGAAGAATTTCATTTAACTTTTATCAAATTAGATTTTTATTTTCTTGAATATTAATTAAATATCTTATTTCTGATCATTAAAATTTTGAATTTTTTATCAAAAATTGATTTGACAGATTTAAAACAAAATATTTAATTTGATAAACATAAAACTAATTTCAAAGATTTAAAGAAAATGTACTAGTAAAAACTACTCTTTTGGTGTTCTTTCTTCTACTATCTAGTTAACATTTATAGTATCTAAATTGTTGTGTTGCTCTATTTGCAAGGCGGAGGTCTTAATATTGCTTATTTTATCACGTTTTTTTGTGTTTTTGGTATTGATAAACTAATTATTATCTTAATAATGGTTTATGGTGATCGAGATGGAGGCATTTTATTTTCAATTTGTGATATGTTCCAAATTGGTTTCATTTATATTTTCTTTGATGATTAATTCTAAAGCTATGAACTAAGTATTTCTCTAAAAACTAAGGTTTACAGTAGAATTGTTCCCTAAATTATAATGGAATTTATTTTCTTTTTCTGTCTAAAAGGTATTAGTAATGATGATAATTCCTAAACAGTAAAGATAGTAACTTTATTTAATTTTGTACTATTCTTAGTTCTCTTTAGCTGTTTGATGCATTTTGCTAAAGTATATGATGATTATAAATATTCTGACTAGAGAATTTACAATTTTAAGGAAAAGGCATTTATTTTCTGTAAGTTTTTTTTAACTTAATTACCATATTATTTATCCATCTGTGCTTTTATATTTTGTGAAGATAAACTTGGAATCAATTTAAGTTACTACAATATTGTTCTTGCTTTATTAACTATCATAGGATATTATATTTATAAAAGACCATCGCTTGAGGATTTTTCATAGTTTATCTTTAACTACATTTGCTTCAACGGATTTAGAATTAATCACTTTGATTTTGATAGATTAACATCAAGTACATACATGTACTTATCAATATCAACTTATATTAATTAAATGATTAGAGTTATACTTTTGTTTGTCTTTAGCTAAGATGATATCCTAAAATATTCAGATGATAATAATACAGTATTGTAAATACTAATTCAAATGACATTAGCTCTTAGTTTTCTTTAATTCATTTTTCTGTTTAAAGAGAATTATTATATTTTATTTAAAACATTAAAAATAACAATTTGTTCTTATCTTGTTATTGATGAAATTAATGAAGAACTAAGAAACAACAAATTTTAAAATATTCAAATAATAATTTATGATAATAGTAATAATAATAATAGTTAAGAGTTAATCTTTGAAGATCGTAATAATTAAAACTTAATCTAAAATTTGATAATGAGTTCCTTTGAGCAATAAATATTACATTTTGTGGAGCTAATTACAAAATGTGAAAAATCAAAGAATTATTTTCACATCTACTTTTTAGGATTGCCACATTATTTTTCTGAATTTAAATTTTAAATTTTAACAAAATTAGAAAATGTATTTGACAGATTGTTCTCTTCTCTAACTGAAAGTTTACAAGAAAATTAATGCTTGCAAATACTAAAAGCAAGAACTAAAAATGGATTCTTATTAAGCGAAATTAATAGATATTTAATATAAAAGATTTTTAACTAGGAATTTTAATTGAATAATTATAGATGTATCTATTTACAGATCACATTGTTTGATAAATTAATTTCACCAAATATGCAATTTTAACCTTCTTAAATTCTTTATGATCTATATAAAGAATATTGAAAACTAACTCTATTTATTTAATATCAATCTTATTACATAAATGAAACAGAAATTATTTTAAATTATTTTTTTAATTAAAATTTGCCATTTTATATTTAAAATTACTGTATATCGTATTGATTGAGATGGATTAAATTTTAAATAAAGAAAATAATCTTTATTATGAATGTAAAATTATTAGATAAAGGAATAATAATTTAAAAATTTAAAAATAACAAAATTTTAATTATGTTTGTTAACTCAAAATAATAAGATGATTAGAGAAATAAAAACTCGTATAAATAAAATTATCTGATCAGTTTAGGAAGTTTAGTTTTGAGGGTGGGGTATTTTAGTATTATTTAGATGATCTTTATTGAAAATAAAAAGTTTTTTTTCTTGTGGTAAATAAATTAGATTTTTATTTTATTTATTATTATTCTTTTATCTTATTTATCATCATTAAAATTTTGAAAATTAAAAAAATTGATTTATAGATTGGATCAAAATACATTAAATAAATTTCAAAGATTTAAAGAAAATGTATTAGTAAAAATTACTCTTTTGGTGCTCATTCTTCTATTATCTAGTTAACATCTACAGTATCTTTGTTGCTGTGCTGCTCTATTTACAAGGCAGGGATTTTAATATTGCTTATTTTATCACATTTTTTTGCTTTTTTGGTATTGATAAAGTTACTATAATCTTCATATTGGTTTAATATGGAGAAGGAAGCACTTTATTATCAATTTGTGATATTTTCCAGATTGGTTTCATTTATATTTTTTTTGAAGATAAATTCGATAGTTATGATATAAAGATTTTTCTAAAAAATAAGCTGTTTAGTAGAATTATTCCCTAAATTATCATGGAATTTTATTTCTTTTGCTTTCATAATAATGATAATCCATAAAGTGTATAGATAGAGACTTTGTTTACTTTTGTATTATTCTTAGTCCTCTTTTGCTGTATCATGCATGTTATTAAAGTCTATGATGAATATTAATATTCTCGCTTTAGCTAGAAAATTTACAATTTTAAAGATAAGGCATTTATTTTTTGTAAGTTTTTCTTAACTTAATTGCCATATTATTTATCCATCTGCGCTTTTACATTTTATGAAGATAAACTTGGAATTAATCTAAGTTGGTATAATGTTGTTCTTGCTTTATTAACAATTATAGGATATTTAATTTATAAAAGTCCATCATCTAATGATTTTTCTCAGTTTATCTATAACTACATTCTCTTCAACGGAGTAAGACTTAATCACTTTGATTTTGATAACTAAACATCAGGTACATCTAAGTACTTATCAATAGCAACTTATATTAATCAAATGATAAGAGTTATACTTTTGTCACTCTTTAGCTCAGATGATATCATAGAAAATTCAGATAGTAATAAGGCATAGCAAATACTAATTTACATGACATTAGCTCTTAGTTTTCTTTAATTCATTTTTCTGTTTTAAGATAATTATTATATGCTATTTAAAATATTAGAAATAAACATTCATTCTGAACATGATATTCCTGAAGCCAATAAAAAACTAAGAAACAAAAAATTCCAAAAAATAGAAGTAATAATTTACAAAAAAAGTAATAATAATAATTAAGGCTTATTCCAACATTTGATAGTGAGTTCCCTTGAGAAAGAAATATTAAATTTTGTAGAGCTAATTACAAAATGCGAAAAATCTAAGAGTTTTTTTCGTATTTACTTACTAGAATTGCCACATTATTTTGCTGATTTTAAATTTTAAATCTTAACAAAATTAGAAAATATTCATTACAATTTGTATTCTTTTCTAACTGAAAATTTACAAAAAAATTCATGTTTAGAAATACTTAAACAAAGAATTAAAAACGGATTCTTATTCAGCAAAATTAATACAAATTTATCTGAAAATAGTTTTAATTATTAATTATAATAGAATCATTAAAGATGTTTCTATTTACAGATCACATTATTTGATAAATTAATTTCACCAAATATGCAATTTTAACCTTCTTAAGTTCTTTATGATCTATATTAAGAATATTGAAAACTAACCTTATTTATTTAATATCAATCTTATTACATAAAATTTGTTAATTAAATTTAATTTTTAAATTTTAAACAACAATCATAAAAAAATTTTCTAAATTAAAAAAATATCCTCTTAAAAAAGTAAAACGCTCACTAATACTTTAATCAATTTCCCATCAAAATGTGCAACCAATTAGAGAGAGACATTACATAAGTAATAAAGTTTATTTCATAATAAGAACCAACTTAATTAACCACCATGGATCCATAATTTATTATGGGCACTATTACTTACTGACTAAAGGAATCTAAAACTAAGAGTTGAATGAATATTGCAAAAACTGAAGGAAAATTTTCCAATAATTTGTTTTAGAAGTAAAAACCAAATATTTATTTTTATTTAAATAGTTCATGAAATTATTGGTATATTTATTTAAATTTGTCGGATTTTTCATTTTTTAAAGATAATTAAATATATTTAATAACAAAAAGAAGAGATCATGAGTAAAAATAAATTATTTGATAATTTTAATAAAAAACAAAGCGGTAAGAAGTATGCTTAATATAGAGTGTCTGTAACAATATTTGACACACACATAAAAATATTAATATATTTTTAGCAGATCTCAATATTTTATTTTTTCTCCTTTTGATTTGATAATATCTTTGCATCTACTCTCCCAATTTCAAATATAAGAAATACATTGAGCAGGCGTTATTGAGTTCTAATGCTTTTTAATTGATTTTATTAAGTAATTATGGTGTAAGGAAATCTTCTGATAATTACAGCTTTAACCAAGCCCAAAGGTTTTCAATTGGATTCAGATCTGGTGAATAATATAGCCAATCTGAAATCCTTTATTCATCAGACAGAGGTGGAAAAATTTGAATTGGGCTATACTAAAATCCATTTACTTTTAAGAATCTACCAATAGAAGAATCAGACTCCTATATTTTTAGATATTTTTTATTATTTTGATGGAAAAATAAACTCTTTTTGTAACAAACAACCTTATTTTTGCTTGTTGTAGTTTGAAATGGCTTTTATTATTCATGAATATCTCCTTTTTCTGTGATCTAGTGACTAATCCTTCATAATTTTTGCTAAATATATATCTATAAACAGTTTCGAGATTTAAAATTTTCTTTTTAACCTCCAATATCTACAATAGTAGTAATGCCAGTTTATTATTATAACACCAACACTTTTTGTGCATTAGTTAATGTTCTGTTTAACTCAACTACATTTACTCTTTTCATATGAAAATAATTAGTTTCATATTTTCATCAAAATCTATTGAATTTCTAACTTTAACTAATTTAATTTTGGTTTTTCTTTTTTAAATGATAAATAGCCTATTTAAAATTAATAAAAAAGAAATTATACTAAAGTTAAAGATTAAATATTAACATGGGTTCCCATTTATTATCCGAACTAACTTTTTTTAAATCATTCTTAATCAAATAAGATCCAAGAAGATATGAAGCAATTTAAGTGACTTTCTCTTTTAGTTCATAGAAAATGATATCTTCAGGATTATCATTTAGTGTTGAATAAAGTTATTTAATTGATGATTAAAGCATGGAATGTTGATTGATTTCAGAAATTCATTGATTGCATTTATTTGGTTTCTCCCTTAATCAGTAGAGGCAAATTTAAATTAGAAATCATGATAATTTACATTAAAATCTTTAAAAGCATCAACAATTAATTTACTAGTATTCTCTTCAGTATGAGAATAGCTTGTTTAATTAGTAGTTAGCAGATATTAATGTAAATTAAATTGATTATTAATAAAATGCAAGGTTAATGTAAAATAACTTTCATTATTTACAGATTTTCAGTAATCATAACTATAAGAAATGGATTTATAAGTCTTTAATATATTCCTAAACTTGAGATTTTGCTTCTTTTTACAAATTTAGCCAGTATCTCTAAAGTACTAAGAAGAAAGAATTATATATTGAGGTTCTAGAGTCTTTACAAATTCTTAAAATCCATCACCGAGAACAATACCATCATAGGCTTTCATATCTTTTGCTATAAATTTTGCTAGGCTTTTATTAATGAGCTCTATTTTATTCTTTGGTAATTATTAAAATGATTACATAATATTTTATTATACTTGTGATTTGCATTTTTAAAGCATTTATTTATTCTCTAATGGATGATTATTTTGAATATGATAATTCAAATGAAATGTGGAAGTATTTATGCTAAAAGAATCTTTGCATTTTTAGACAATACATTTTATTTTTTCTGTTTCAATTTTCATGTAAGTCCATACTTATGAACTACCAGGTTTTCTTTTCATACAGATCATAGTTTTGATTTGTTATTATTGAAAATACTTCTATATTCATTTTAATCAAAATCTTTCTTTTTATATCCTATAGACCAAGAGGATTTGAATTTAAATGAGGATAGAAATTAATATTTGTAATAGACAGTATTTTCAATAGAAACCAGATCGAAAAACTAATTGATGATAGACTATTTTTAAATTAAAAATATTGAATTGATCGAATTTATAGGATTTGGGGAGGCTACAGTAGCGATCAGATCATTTTTAATGAACAATTTACCACATTCAAATAATGAGATCAAACAAATGGCCATGAAAGATGTAAAAAAAGTACCTGGTATTCTATAATAAATTATTGAAAAATAAATAGGGTGGTATTTTTATCAAAATATTTTAAGAGATAAAATACTCATTATTTCTCTAATTAAAGCAACATTAACAAATTAAATAACATAGATTGGAATCAATTTAAAAAAATTGATATTCATTAAATATAGACAAAGTATCTCTCTTTTACATTAAAGGTAAAAGGAACCTTGGAATTTTAAGGAAAAAAGAAAATAGAAATTATTAAACCTAATGGTTCTTATAAACGAGCTAAAAAAGATGAGTTTTTACCAACTTCATTTACCTAAAAGTAAAAGGGATATTAAATTACAAAATAGTTATAAAAAATAATGTATTATTACTTATAGTAATCAGTTGATATGATAACAATACAAATGTTAGTATTTAGTATGGAATTTTTTTTTCTTAAAGTATCGAGTATAGGAATAATTTTGAAATTTTATCTGGATACTTTTAGATAATAATTATGAGATTTTTAACTTTTAATGGATAAATTATGTACAAATTAAATGAAAAATTGCTTTTAGTTCTCTTAATAAAATTTCATATTATAAATTAATCTTTATATTTTTCGAAGGAATTAGAAATAAAATTGGAAGAAGTTTAGTTTCATCAGTAAAGAAAGTACTTTTTCAATTGGTTCTAGTGTAAAGAATTAAATAGAACTTAAAAGTTTATATCAACAATAAATTATTCATCAAAAATATATTTACACTAAAGATTGAATTTAGAACTTATTATTTATGTTTAAGAGTCAAGACTCTCTATTATTGAAGATACCTAAATTTATTGGCAAAAAAATTAAAATAAATAAATATCCTGTCTTATCTCTACCCTGATTTATAAAATGATAAAATATAGATGAATTTCTTTCTAATAGATATTTTTTTTGGTTATTCTCTGATTTATTGCACCATCCAGATTTAGAGTAAATCTACAAAATTGAAATGAATTAATTAATAAGTAATTACTGATCAAATATCAATAAACTCTTGATAGTTTATTCTGAAGAAATTGAAGAACTTTTAAAAAATAAAAGAATAGAATACACAAGAAGAGATGTTAACAATCTTAAATGAACTTAGTATTGAATCTAGCATTGATGAAAAATAATAAACAAATGAAATAATTACTGAAGAGATTAAGCATAACTTTTTTAATTAAATTAAAAATTCTAAACTTAAAATAAATTATTAAAATCTAATCAAAATTAAATTAATGTGAAATTATATTAAATTAGTTTAAATAAATTTAAAGATAAAAATTAATCTTTTCTTATTTCAAGAATACTTGAAAATTTACTTTATACCATTATTATTTGTAAATTTTTCATAAAATCAATCCAAACCAAGGTCTTGTAATTAATTTTTTTCACATAAAAATTATGTGATAAAGAGGTATATTAATGTCTATATAAATAGTTTATGCTAGAACGCATTTAATCAAAACCTTGTTTAAAAATTTTAATTTTTGTAAAATTTTCTATTAAATAAAATCAAGACGAAGAATTAATTGAAGAATCATATATTTATCTCACTTAAAAAAAATTTATTCCTACCTTGTATTACTGTAAATGGTTAAAAATAAAATAATTTAAAATAAAGTGATTTTTTTTTAACTTTTTTAAGAATTAATTTTCATAAAAAGTTGATCAAAATAAATAATAGTTTCAAAATATTATCACTTTTTTAGATATCAAAGTAATTATAATTTTAAGATGAACAATGAACTTTAAATATTTAGCAAAAAGGAATTTTTTTGAAGAGTAAAATCAATTTGAAATTAATGTCATTCTGATGCTACTTTAAGAAGTGTGATTTTTAATCAAAGTCATCAAAAAATAAAATTGAGAAAGAATTTAATATAATCTTTTTTAGGTTTTATTTTCTCAATTATTTATTTAAATATCTTCTTATTTCTGATCATCTAAATTTTGTTATAAAAAATTTAATCTGATCAGACCAACTAATTTCAAAGGTTTCAATAAAATGCCTCAGTAAAGAATACTTTATATATATAGGTGTTGTAGGGTTTTAATTTGTTTAAATTCGCTATGAATTGTATTTACAATATGAAAGCTTTAAATAATTCTTTTCAAATAAGAAATTATTAATATTAATCATAACATAAATGATATTAAAAGTTTACTATCAAAAATACTATTAAACAGTAAATTATTTACTTTATTTAAATGATATCATTTGATAGCTATGTCATTATTTTTTTTTTCTATTTTTCTATTGAGAAATTTGTAAAATTGTTTGAATTAAATAATAGTAATGAATGTGGAAATTAGATTAATGAAGTTTTTTTATTCAAATTTACAAAAAAATAGGTGGGAGGGGATAAAATAAATTACAAAAATCTTTGCAACCATCAGCAAGTGATTTAAGTTTTTACATTGAGGTATTTGTTCAATAAATATTATTTAAAACCCAACTCATTATTATTAACATGTTTAGATTTATTAAAATGTATTAAATCAAATTTTGTTTCCTTGGTTATTTTATTCAAATTTTTTGAAAATTAAATTCAAAATTATCTATCAAAAGTACTATAAAAGAAACTATCAAGGAGGTATTAATTAATAAGTCTATTTAAATTTATTTTTTTATATAAGTACTAAAATTAATTTTTTATAAAAATTACATATAAATTTATTTTCTTTAATTTTATTTCTAATAATTTTGATACTTAAGTTAATCAAAATGGGCACCATCCAGAAAAGCAACCACTAGAACCTTAACAAACATGTGAAGGAGGTTAACAATTTGCTTAAGTCACAACAGCATCATTTTCTTTTTGTAATTACTCACAAACTTCATAGGTTCTGCATCCACTGAAACAGAATTCAAGCTCACCTTAGCATTAGTACTGTTTCTTTAAGTTCTAGGTATTTTTAAAGCTAGTAAAAGCATAAAAAGCAACAGTAGCAATAACTACTAAAGTTATTAACTTTTTGGCCAAGTTATTCATATCTATTATATTTGTTTACTTCAATATTTTTTAATTAATAATTTATTTTAACTATTTATTCTGTTTTCATTATAGTTATTTAATCATATAAATAGATTAATAAAAGAATTTAACTGTAATATAGGGAACACATAATGTTGATACCTTTTATAATATTCAATTAATAAATCCTTTAATTATTATGATTTCTCAATAACCCAAAAATCAATAGATATTTAAAGATAGTCCTAGTAAATTTAGCTAAGAGAAAAATCTACATATAAATAAAACTTAAATTTCATTGTTTTATAAATAAGCTAATTACTTAATTTAAAAAGATAATAGATATTGGATTTATTTATTTTTTTAATCAGATTTTTATGAAAGAATTATATAATGATGAAATCATTTTAAAAAGTAGTTTTAAGAGAAAGTAAATTTGATTATTATTAGATTACAAAATTAAAATTTTATTATTATGACTTTCTTTTTATTGTTTTTTTAGTGATTCATATAAATTTAAAAGTATCAAATTGCGAAAAAAAATAAATTTATTAAATATTTAAAGCTAATTTTTATTGATTTTTATTTATAAAAATAAAATATTATTAAACTTTTAAGATATTTTATCTTGATTTTATATATTTAAAAATATTAAATAGAAAATGCATTAATTTTTTGATCAAATCAAAGCTTCAAAATTAATTTAATATTTTAGAAATAGATATTTTTGTGGAGATAAATTTTCTTTGTAAAAATATAGCTGTTCACTGTATTTTATTTTGCTAAAACAGCAAAGGTAGGTTAAATTTAAAATATACCTGGTTACAACAGCAGTTATTCACAATTTACAAAATTAATTTTAATAAGCTAAATTAAAGAAAATATTCTGAATCAAGCAACACATTGTACAAAGATTTTTATTTTATATTGGGGAATAGAAAAAAAAATTTCTAAAAAATAAGAAATTTATTTATGTGCTTCAGAAATATGTAAATGTAAAATTAATAGAAATCTAATTAGGATAGATGCATAAACAAATATTACATATTCTGATAATAATTCTTATTGATTGGTTGCTTAATAATTGTAAATATGTAAGTAATTTAACAACAAATAAAAAAAATTAATTATAAAATGAATGATATCACAATAATAATTGAAAAATTAATTTAGTTTGTCGTTTTATTGGATACTACAATTATTTCAAAATTGTAAAATTAAAATAACTAGCCTTCTTGCTTTTTTTGTTTATTTTAAAATTTATGAGAATCTTTCACCAATTGTATTGTAACTTTTAATAAAAAAATCATTAAAATACATTTTTAATAAAGAAATATTTTAAGAAAGAAAAAAGATTAAAATTTGGTTTATATTTAAAAACAGTAAATAAAACAAATGAGCCCAATATCAAGCTAACAAAAATTAATAAGCTACTCAATAATTAAATCTTCAAAAATGTTTAATTAATGTTTTTACTAGAGGCATAAGTAAAGTCAAAGTTTAGAGAATAGAACACTTTTATGCTATCTTTTAACGTTTATACGCCCATTAGGCAAATTCCCTTTTAAAAATTATAAAAATAAATATTGAAGAAAGAAACATTCAAAGAATGAATGAATTATAAAATATTAATTAAATTTAAAAAAAAGATAATATTAATAAGTCTAGTTAATATAAATTTAACCTAAATTAATTCTGTTGCTCGGTTATTATTTATTAAAAAATTATATATTAATATTGGAATACTATTTTTACTCTAAGAAAAGAATCAAATTTATGAGATTAGAACATTTTGCTAAGTCAGATCTTAATTCTTTTACTCCCATGTCACTAATATTATTCTTCCTTTTAAAAAATGATAAAAATAAAGAATTAAATAAGCATTTAAAAATTTTTTTAAAAAGTAGCAATTTTTTTCAAAACAACACATAAAAATTATTGAGTCAAACTAATATCAAAAAACCAACCCAAGTTATTTATTCAATTTAAAATAACTTATTTTTCAAAAGTACCTGATTAATAAATATAATATTTTTACACAAGGAAAAGAGTTCAAATTTAGAGATTATAGCATTTTGCTAAACTTGATCATAATTCTTATGTGCTTGCTCCACCAATATTATTTTTGCTTTGAAAAAAATTATTAAAGTTAACATTAAATAAAAATAATAAAATAATTAAATTTAAAATTGTAATTAAACATTATGAGCAAAAATATCAAGTTAAAATAAATTCATCTTGCTAATTTCTTTCTTATAAAATTTAATAAAAAACATATTATTTATTTATTTTAAAAAATTCATTTTACAAACCACCCCCTCCCCCCAGGGTTCCTGTTAGGAAGAAAAACCTTTGACTTGTAATTAATTTTTTCTCTTACAAATTAAGTGAAAAAGAGTTATTAGGGTATATAAATAGTTTATGTTAGAATATCTACTGAGTTCAGTATAAGGCTTTAAAATATATCCATAATAAATATTTAAATCTTTCTCTGCGAAAAAAGAATCAGATAATATTTAATTGAAACCTTATTTAAAAATATTAATTTTTGTACAATAAAATAATTATTTATTTATTTTAGTTAATAAAAATATTTGAATTTTCTATCAATTCAATGAAACAATGATATTATATATCCAGACAACTTAAAAAAAATTATTTCTACCTTTTATTGCTAAAAAATTAAAAAGAAAGTGATTTTTTTTTACTTTTGTTTATGATTAATTTTCATAAAAAGTTGATAAAAAATAGATAATCGTTTCAAAATATTATCACTTTTTTAGATAATCAAGGTAATTATCTATTTAAGATGGAGAATGAATCTTACATATTTAGCAAGAAGGAATATTTATGAGAGTAAAAAATCAATTTTAATTAACTTCTTAGATTTAAAAAAACATTTTTTTTAGTAAGAATAAATCAAGTAAAAATCTTACTATCTTAAACCAATTATTTCTTTAATAAAATTTTTGCATGAAATAATATGAAATTAATTTCACTTAAATATGCGTGATTTTTAATCAAAGTTATCAATAAGTAAAGTTGTGAAAGAATTTAATTTAATCTTTTAATTATTAGGTTTTTCTAAATTATTATTTAAATATTTTCTTGTTTCTGATCATTCAAATTTTTTTATAGTTAGTCTTCTTCAATTATTTAAATTAAAGTTATAATACTGAGAGCTTTAAATAATTCTTTTGAAAGAAGAAATTATTAATATTCATCATAACATAAATGATATTCAAAGTTTACTATTAAAGAGTATATTGACTTTATTTAAATGATATCATCTTTATTGCTTAAAATATTTTTTTTGTTTATTATTTTATTTCTCTTTTTCTATTTAGAAATTGGACAGCTCATTTGAATTAAATAATAATATTGAATTCAACAAATTATATTAATGAAGCTCATTTATTCAAATTTATTTTCATAAGCTAATAAACAAAATTATATATATATATGTATAGTACCCGAGGGTACTGCCTTTTTCAAGGCTATACACTGAAATTTTAGATATTAAGTTTTTACATTGAAGTATTTGAAAATAAATGCTATTTAAAACCCAACTCATTTTATTAACATGTTTAGATTAAAAACTATCTATCAAAAGTACCATAAAAGAAAATATCAAATAGGTAAAATTAATAAGTCTATTTAAATTTATTTTTTTTAAAGAAATACTAAAATAAATTTTTTAAAAAAATTATATATAAATTTATTTTCAAATAATTTTAATTTAAGCATGCTTAAGTCAATTACCATCATCACCTGAAGAACCTGGGCACCATCCAGAAAAACAACCTGGATAAGCACCTCCACAAGGATGCATAGGAGGTTAACAATTTGCTTAAATCACAACAGCATCATTTTTTTTTTGCAATTCCTCACAAGTTTCATAGGTTTTACATCCACCAAAACAGAATTCAAGCTTACCTTAGCATTAGTGTAGTCTCTTTAAGCTCTAGGTATTTTTAAAGCTAGTGAAGGCATAAAAAGCAACAGTAGCAATAACTACTAGGGTTATTAATTTTTTGGCCAAGTTATTCATATCTATCAAATTTGTTTACTCAATTATTTTTCTAATTAATAATTTATTTTGAATATTTATTATGTATTCATTGGTAGTTATTTAATCAAATAAATAAATTGGTAAAAGAATTTAAGTGTAAAAAAGGGAACACATTATAATTCTTATATCTTTTTAAATATTCAATTAATAAATCCTTTAATGAATATGATGATTTATCTATAACCAATAAATCAAATTAGAAATAGATAGATAAATAGCCATATTTGATTTCATTAAATGCATATGAATAAAGCAATTTTATCTTAAATAAATCTTTTATTAAAAAAAACAAAAAGCCAAATCATAAAAACCACTTTAAATTCTCAAAGTGAAATTTCTACTTCTAAATAGAGCACTAAATTATTTTAAATTTAAATAAAAACTTAATTGTTTTATAAATTAATATATATTTAATAGAATAAGAAAATTTCTATGGATTTATTATTTTTTTCATCAAACTTTTATGTAAGAATTAAACCATGAAGCAATCATTTTAAAAAAATAGAATTTAACAGATGTAAATTTTATTACTAATTTTTTGCTTTTACAAAAATTCATAAATTTAAAAGTAAAAAATTGATAAATAAAATAAATTTATTAAAGATTAAAAGCAAATTCTTATTGATTTTTTGTTATATAAATAAAATATTATCAAAATTTTAACATATTTTATCAGTTTGATTTTACATAGAATTCATTTTTTCATTAAATCAAAATGGATTTAATAATTTAAAAATAGATATTTTTGTGGAGATACTTTCTTTATAAAAATACATCTGTTCACTGTTTTTTAAAATATAGCTAGATATTACAGTAGTTCTTCATACTTTACAAAATCAATTTTAACATGCTAAATTATAAAAATAGTTTGAAACTAGCAACATACTGTATTAAGATTTTTATTTTATGCTATGGAATAGTTAAAATAATTTCTAAAAAATAAGAAATTTATTTATTTTCATCAGAGCAGTCAGTCTAAATGAAGATTAATAAAAATCTAATTAGGATAGATAGATAAAAAAATTAAATATTGTGACAACAATTTTTATTGATTGTTTGCTGAACAATTATAAGTAATTAAAGACCAATTGAATTAATTTTAAAATAAATGAAAACGTAATGATTGAAAAATTAATTTTGTTTGTCATTTTACTTGGACATAAGTTTATGACGACCCCTTTCACCATTTTTTTTGTAACTTTTAAAATATCATAAAAATAAATTATGAATTAAAAACCATAAATAAAACAAAAGAGCCAAATATCAAGCTAACATAAATTAATAAACTGCTCAATAACTAAAATCTTCAAAAATGCTTAATTAATGTTTTTACGAGAAAGTAAACTCAAAATTTAGAGATTAGAACATTTTTGAATGCTATCTTTTAATGTTTATGGATCCTTTTGGCAAATACCCTTTTAAAAAATTATAAAAATAAATATTGAAGAAATAAACTTTCAAAGAATGAATAAAAGAAATATAAAATATTAATTAAATTTTAAAATAAGAT